>CM052545.1:65319865-65461000 GCA_028533065.1 Trachops cirrhosus
GATGGGTGGGTGGGCTGGAATGGGAATAAAAGATTGAAACTGTACTGAATAATCTAAAATTTAAAAAAAAAAATTCAGCCAAGTGGCATGACTTAAGAGACAAATATTTCAAATATATAGCAGACGAATAATTTATATCCAGAAGATATGTGAAGAACTCCTAAAAAAAGCAATAAGAAAAAGACATAATCCAACAGAAGATGAGCAAAAAAGCATGTTTAAGAAATTCAGAAGAGAGAAAATGGGTTTGCCCAACATACTTATGGAAAGATGATTAATCTCATTAACAATCAAATTAAGACAAAACAAAACAACAGAAAAGTATCTTCACCCATCAATCAGGTAAAATGTTTGAGTGTGATGAGATCAAGTGTGGTAACTCTGTGGAGAAACGGCTAACCTAACCCACGGCTGGTGTGAATATAAATTTGCACAGTCTCTAGGGAAAGTTTTTGGCAGTATCTGTTACAACTGTCAATGCTTATGCTTTCAACCCACGCAGTTTTTTTTTAAATAATGAAAAATTCCAATGTCTATCACTACAGAATGGTTAAATAAATTATGGTCCATCTATTGTGGAAGATACTATGGCATAGGTAAAAAAGGAATGAGTTGAATCTATATATATCCATAGGAGAAGCTCTCCAAAATTTACTATTAAATGAAAAAGTAAAAGCCAAGCGGCAGCAATAACACATAACACGATTTATTGCTATAGAGACACCCCACATTGATAAATTCGGCAGTAAGGTCTGAAATGGAAAGTAGAGAAGGGAGACTTCGTTTGTTTGTTTGCAGTAAGAATGCATTCAAAAATAAGGTGACTATTTGTGCACTAGTGTGTACATATATAGCAGCATTATTCACAATAGCTAGAGGTGGAAACGTGTCCCCCAGTAAGTGAATAGATAAATTATGGCAGATACACACAATGCATTATTATTCAGTCCTAAAGAGGAAGGAAATTCTGACACGTGCTACAACATGGGTGAACTTTGAGGACATTACGCTGAGTGAAACAGACCAGACATCAAAGGACAAACACTGTATGGTCCCACTTACATGAGGTCCCTGAGGCAGTAAAACTGATGGGGACAGACTGTAGAAGGGCAGGAACCACGGGCTCGGGCTCGGGGAGAGTAGGGAACAGAGGGCTCATGTTTAGTGGTGCGGGGTTTCAGTTTGGGATGGTGAAAAGTTCTGGAAATGGATGATTTATAGTTGCACAACAAGATGAATATACTTAATGTCCCTAAACTACACACTTGGAAATGGTAAAGTGTTAAGTTTTATATTGTGTGTATTTTACCAAATTAAAAAACGTTAAATAAAAATAACAACACATGCGATTGTAAAATAATAAATAAAGTGAACTGAACTAACTGATGCTAAAGGATCCCCTTCATTAAACCACATATACAATGGGCAATATATTACCCCAAAATGTAAAATATATAACCAAGCTCAGAATAAAGAATGGAGCACACATGAGAGCCAAAATGTCGAGGGAACCGCAACCCAGGAAGAAAGCAGGAGCTGACCTGGAGACCCATGGAAGATCCAGATGGACAGAGGCTCCAGGACTAGAGGCTGAGACCCACACTGGTAACTCCACAGAGTGGGCCTCAGCCTGCGGGAGGAGGAGAGGAGCTCACGTGCAGCCCCCAGTACTGCAGGGACTGCTGAAGGTCTGCTCCATCCATAAAGGCTGCTCAGAAAAACACCGCTCCTTTGGGGACGCAGCAAAGAAACCTCTCACAGATGGCGAAAAAGAAAAACATCACACGTGAGTAATTAAAACCCTAAGCTTCTGCCACATATGGGTGTGGGGTCTAAATCTACACCACTCCTCTAGAATGGAAACACTAAACTGTAAATTGAGCATATAGCATGTCCAAGGTTAGTGTGACACTCGGGCGCAGTACACACACAAGGCCAGTCTCTTAGAAGGAAATGTCCACAACCTAGGGCACACGAGACTCCCGTGAAAAAAGGAGGGACCAAGATGAGCTCGCAATAAAAAAATGAAACAAAATCCAAGACACACAGTTAGCATGCACTCACATATACACATACACAAACAGCCAGGATTAGTACCCTCCAAAACTGGACAAAGCAGAACAGTCTCAAAGTGCCAAAGTAGCATAGGTTTTAAATGGCTGAGGAGATAAAAGATGGACTAAAACATAATTAAGGTTTAGCAGGAACTTGTAGAGCATGAAGAGTCCTTGGGACACCCAGGTAGGTAAGTGGGAAGATCCCGGAAATCTAAGTCCAGGGCCCAGGAGAGAGGTCTTAGCCAGAGATGGGCTTGGAGGTCAGCGCCAAAGGGGCTGTGATGGGCCAGAGCATGAGCCATAAAAGAGCATTGAGCCCCACGCTTCAGGGAAGGGAACTTGAAGGAGGCAGGGGCAGAGCTCTATCTACATCACCAATTTTTATTTTAGCCTTTCCCACTAAGTGTTTGCAGACTTTCCTCTCCCCCAAATAGCCCCCAAGCCTCTCCTTGGGCCCCTTTTTCAGGCTGTCTGATTGCATCGTCTTCCTCTCTGCTGTGAGCTCCTGAAAGAGTGCCAGTGCCAGCGCGCTCCTGCTTCTTCTCCCCCACTCCATTTGAAGCCCAGGGCTGAGCCTCTGTCGTGACTCCACAAATGACTGTTGAAATGAATGAAATTAATGTGTGTGTTCTGTCGTGTGGGAATTCACATTATGAATGCCCTGGGGAATGAGACGCAGAAGGAGCTGGAAACACTTCTGGTCCCCTCTTCCTCTCCTGCTCTCCTCTTTCTCCCTCCTGCTCCCCGTTCCATGCTGGGAGGAAACATCAGCAGTTCTCGACTCAGGAGAGCAGGGCCCCTAACTCAACTTCTCATGAGGACCAGGAAGCATCTACTAGAATTGTATTGTGCACCATCGTCCACTCTTCTCTCCCTGTTCCGGTGTTCTAACGACCTGTTATCAAATGCACTTTGTAAGTTTAGCTCTTCAAATCCTCACAGCTTTTGTACTAGCCCCACTCTGCAGATGAAGACACTGAGGCCCAGGGAGGTGTTGTGACTTTCCCTGGCCCGGGAGCCACAGACTGACAGGGTCAGCCTCCAAACCCAGACCTCTTTGATTCCAAAGCTGCCATTGTTCAGCCTCTCCCACAATCTCCCTCTGCCTCCTTCTCCCCTGCCCTCCCAGTCACAGTGCCTCTCGATCACCCACTCCTTAGCTCACACTGTGTCTGAGTCAGACATTTTTTGGCAGACAAGTGAGGGTGGTGGTGGGAAATGGATGACCAGATGGGTGCTGAGTACAAGTCTGGGTTTGTCTTTTCATGGCTACCAGGCACAGCACTGGGGAAGCACCTGGGACTCATGACCCTTTCTGGACCCCTTCCAGGGATCCTGGGGTGAGGGAAAGAGCAGACAAGGGTCCATTGGCAAACATGTGCCTGTAAAGACTGGGCAGTTGTCCCTGGACTGGCCTTGATGACCAGACTCAGAGCCTGCCTTTCCTTTGAATGTGACAGTGGCCGGGGGTTGTGGAGAGTTTCCTTTAAGACTCTGAGTTTCTTGGATCTGACTTTGCAGGGGCCCAGGACTGTGTCTGGCCTCAGTGCAATTTGAGAGGGGAAGCCCTGGTCTGGGAATCAATAGACAAGGGATCTGAGCATGGTGCTGCCACCAACCTGGAGGACCTCGGGCCAGACAGAGTTTTTCTGAGCCTTGGGTTTCTTCATTTGTAAAATGGAACCGTCATCCCCACCCTATCCATATCTCAGTGTGGGCTCTTCGGCATGGTGAGGGCTGAAAACCAAGGAGGCAGTACGGGGGTGAGGAAAGGACTGAGCCTACAGGTAAGACAGCCAGCAACCAAGGAAGGCCAGCATCAAGACGTGTCTCTCTGTTGGGCTGGGCCCGGACCGTCTCACTGAATAGCTCCTGATAGGCTGGCCTTGCCCAGACCAGCAGCTCTGGCCCAGACCGTGACTAAGGAATTATAGGGCCAGGAGGGGAATAAAAGGGGAGATGAGAAGGACGGGAAATGAGAGGAGTAATATATGGGATGAGGAGGAGGGAGAGAAAAAACTGACCTTGGGATAGCATATACAGAGGTTAGCACCCTAGAGCCTGAGAGGTTCTAGCCTCAGCTCTGTGCCTCACTCCAGGTGCACTATAATCATGTATAGCTCCTCTCCAAGCCTCAGTTTCCCATATGTCACCTCAGCTACATTCCTCACTTGCCTTTCAAAGTCTGGTCCATGGCTTCACTGTCAGGAGCCCTTCCTTGAGTCACCCTCTCCTCCCTCCTTCCAAAATTCCTGCCTCTCCCCTCTGGGCCCAACAACCCTCAGCTGAAGCCCGACTCCCTTATGTCTTGACTTACACTGTGAGACACATCACATGTCAGAGGCCTTGGCTGAGTCACCCTTGGTCCCTCCCATAAGCACTTTATACCCAGTAGATGCTGAACAGACATTCTGTTAGTGATACAGTGTGGGAAAATGGACAGATGGATGGGTGCCTCAAAGGATATGCCTGCTTTGTCTGCTGATTAATCTCCTGGTCAAAACTCCTCTTCAGAAAAAGCCTCTGGGATTAATTCCCAGCCACATACTCCTTCTTCAACAACTCGGCCCCAAAAGCCACAACCCCCACTGCTGCCTCCCTCCCCTGTCCCCTCTCAAAGGCTCCTCCAGTTGCCACCTCACTTCGGTAAAGATTCCAACACCATCGGCCTGGCAAGGCTTAGATCCTGCCACCCGCCCTTAGTTACTCCTGCTCCTGGGGACAAAGGATGTTCTGTTAAAGTACCCTGGAACTGTTCTGCCACAGAAAACCCCACAGAAGTCCCCACAAGGGTTCCTGTAGGTCCCAGAATTCAGGGGTCACAGGCTCAGGAAGGGGAGGTACCCAGGGAGATAAATGACTCTTCATAAAAGACCCAACCAAGTCCTGGCATCAAATGGCCAGCCCTTCAACTCACCCTGCAACACACACATGTACACAGCCTGGCCATGAGGGAAGCAGAACCTCACCTTGGTGCTCCTCCAGTTTGCCCATGGTCTCCATCTGCTCCACCAGGTCATTCGAATTCCACTGGCTCATCCCGATGAGGATGGCGTTCTTCCCTTCAGCCACCTCCTCTGGAGGAAGGAGCAGAGATGGGCATGAACAGGGAGAGCTGGGTACGGGAAGCCCTGACAGGAGCTTGTATCTGAGAAAGTACTTATCTCTTCCCTTGAGTTGAAGTGTCAGTAGTTATGACAGGTTTAAGACATTCAGGAATTTTTCACTGCAGCAAAGTCATGAGAGAGGCTAAAAACCCATAGAAGTCTCCATTGTTAACCTTAAGAACAATATTTCTTGAAAGGAAGTATGTTTGAGGGGGAAATCTTTTCCACAGCTAGGAGTGTTTCTTTGAGTAAGTTACTTGACTTCTAAGTTTCAGTTTTTCTATCAGCAAGATAGGACTGGAAATGTCTCACTCACAGAGCTGCGAAGACTAAAAGAAATAATGGGTATGATGGTCTTGGTGCACAGGGGGTGGCCATAAATGAGAGACAGCACGGTTATTCCTTTACATAAGAAGGGAGTTGCCATCAGTATTGAGTGGACCAGGATTTGGGTGGGACAGGGGCAGCTCTAGAGAAACTGGAAGAACAGAAGACTTCTCGTTCTAAGAAAGCCCTGAGCTGTGTGGAACCCTTAGCCCACATCACAATCTTATGAACTTATCAATGCCTTCATTCCCCTCCTCTAACTTCCCCTCAACCCCCTCTCCATCCTGGCTCTGTCCCAGTCTGAGTTTAGTGATTACTCTGAGAGAAATCGATGGGGCAAGCCACATTGCCTAGCCACACTGATTACAAGCCCCTGGGTCCCACACATCTGGTGGAGTCCCTCGTCCCAGAAAGGGGCATTTCCTCAAAAACAACCCCCTAGGAATGTGCCCTCCTCTATCTTTGAAGGGACTTCCTGGTAGATCTCTGTGTCCTCCCTCATAGAACAGACATTAAAGAATGGTGAGGAGAATCCTCAAGCTTATGATAACCAGAAGTAAAGGGAGGGGATCCATTTCCCTGTCAAAGGACTTGACAGAACACGTGGAACCAGTCAGGTGGAGCTGAACCTTGGGGAGCTGTCCAGAGTTCTGATTTCCTCTAAAGCTCAGTAATCCAGGACCCATTCCTGGATAGGTTTTGGATAATGATGATGATGATGATCATCATCATTCTTCCTTATTTCATTTATTTATTTGATTTATATTTAACAACACATCAAATTCTTACTATGCACTGAGATTGTTATAAGTGGTTTAAAAATATTAATTCATTTAATTCTCATAAAATACTGAAAAAGTACAATTATTATTATCCCCACTTTAGGCAGGGAGTAGTTCAGTAATTTGCCCAATGTCAATGTCTAGAGCCAATATTTAAACTCATATACACTATTTCAAGAGTTCTGAAATCTGTCCTCCTGATGGCCTGCCCTGGGCATCCTGTTTGGCTCCAGCCAGGCACCACTCACCCCCAGACAACTTTCTCAGTGAGGTATGTTCCATCCGGACACTAGTGGACAGCTCTTACCAGCACTGTGTTCTGGGCAGAGCCCTGACCATGTTCCAGTCCAGAGTCTGCTACATGTGAGCATGTGCTTTACACACATCCCTCCATTCTTCCTGTTTTTAATCTCTTAAATGGGAATAACAGGTCTGGTTCTACAACTCTTTCTAGCAAGCTGTCAGGAGGACAATGATATGCTACATTGATTTGCAAAAGCGACAGCAGCCAAAATGCCGTGAACAAATACCAGGTACGATTACTCTGGGGGAACAGGATCACATAAGAGCTCAGTTCTGGTGTTATGTTGACTCTTCAATCCTGCTAGATATCTGACCTTTGACAGCAACTTATGCTTTCTGAGCCTCAGTTTCCTCCCCTATAAAATGATATCATAGTCATGTCTGTGTCACAGGATAGCTGTGAGGCAATGGAGGTAAAGTGTTTGCAAGCATGACTAGCACCCAATAAGATCACAGAAGTGGAAAACAGCACGTGAAGGTGACGGCCCATCATCACCCCACCACCCGAGCCGCAGCCCTCACCACTAATGCTTTGGTCTGCCCCCACGACACTCTGGCCCTGCTCCCAGAGTGGGGTAGTCAGGGTCAGCTTGTAGCCCACTTGCGAGTGCTTGTGTCTGCTGGCTCAGTTGCCCAAGCAGTCAGCTCTCCACTTGTTCATTCAAACATTCATCCTGCAGTGAATGGATTCCTGAGCACTTACTGTGTGCATTGTGAGAGCTGACCTTTATCCTCAGGGAATACAGTTTTGTGAAAAAACACAACTGTAAACAACTCTGATGCAGGAAGACAAGTGTGCAGGGGCTCCTGGCCCAGTGCCCGGTATGCAGGAGGTGCTCAACAGGTGCTTACACATCCTAGCTCCCATTTTTTTCTACAATATGTAAGCCCTGTCCCTGGAGTGTGTGTGAGGCTATCAGAGCCCCGAGGGTCCTCCCAAGGCTCTGAGGTCTGAGCGCATCTACTTCTGCACCATCTTTGGCCTTTTCCTCTCTTCCTAGTTTTGGGCATGGCCCTCCTCCATCTTCCTCTTTTGGTCTTTTGTCTCTCTCTCTAATAAATGTGTTTTCCTCTCCGACTCCTATCATGTTCCTCTGTGCTTGACATTGGCCCTTTCCCACTCGGATCTGATCTCAGCAGATCCCTTTCCATTGATCTCTGTCCCTCCTGGTCCTTGTATTTCTCGTGTCTCTCAGGCTCCCAACCACATCTGTCCCTCTGTCTGGGTGAGTCCGTCATGCTTCCACACTCTTGCTCTCCCTGTCTCTTTATCCCAGCATCTGTGTCTCTCCTCTCTCTGGGTAGATATCTCTTTCTTGACCTCTCCCACTCTCTGGGTTTCTCTTTCTCTGGATCCTGCCCCTCAAGACCCTTCTACCCACACAGGTCTTTCTTACTTTCTCTGGCTTCTCTCTCTCCTTCTGGCTCACCATCTCTCTTTCAACTCTCTCTGGTTCTCTGTTGGGTGTGTGTGTCCCTCTCTCCCACCCTCTCTGGATCTCTCTTGCTCTCTCTCCCTCTGCTTTCTCATCTTCTCCCTGACATCCTTGCACTCCCTGCTACTCCACCACATCCTTATCTCTCCAGCTGCTCCCCACCCCCCACCTCTCAGACAGGCTTTCTAAGGTCCTCTCCTCTGCCCCCACTCTCAACATTCAGCCTTCAGATTCTCACTCTGGCAACACAGACACACACACACACACACACACATTTGCCCCTTTGGAGTCATTCAGGCAAACCAGACTTTTGCTCTCTGCTCGACTTCCCCTCTGGGTGGTGCGTGCCTCCCATCAGGGCCCACAGAGACCACAGAGGGCTTCTTTGGATAAATGTCCTAGTTATTGATTCTGCTTTTCAGCTTCTGGTGACTGTTTCCTGAATGCTAATTCTCATCCCCTGAGACCTCTGGTGTGGACACAGTTTTTGCATCTACATCACCCCAATTGAGCCCCAGTCCCTGCCCAGGCTAGGTGTCAGGCTGAACACCACCCAGAGGCACCACAACCCTGGCCTTGACCCCAGACTGACTCTGACCCTGACCAAAGCCTGGATATACTCCTTTAAGCATGACCTCCAGTGTCTTAATGAAAGTTTCTCTTCCTACCCCAGGTCTCTGTTTCTGCTTCCCCCCCAAAGAGCAGGGAACCTCCTTGTCCTGTATCAGGAAGACTCCACCTCCAGCCCATGGAGCCAAGAGCACAGCTCCTTCTATAGTCAACAGGTCCAGTGCCGCACATCACCCTTGGCATCCAGCCCAGGATGCCAGTTTGTCCAAGGATGTGGATAAGCTTAGCTCTGGGGCCTCTGGGAGACAAGAATGCCAACCCTCCCCTGGTGCTGTTTAGCACTGGCCCATCCCCCCCACAACGGCCACCACTACCACTCTCTCTCGTTGCAGGTGAAGGACCAACGTGTTGCCACTGTGAATAAGCTGCTGTTGGGAGTATTGATTTTAAACTGTTAAACAAAACTCAGACAGAACCTTTGACCTACCTGCCTTTCCTGCCTAAGAGATTCAGACAGACAAACCTGCATCAGGAGGAGAGTTTAGGAGGTCTCCTTAGCCTAATTTGAATTAAGTGTGGTAAACAAGGGCTTCAGGCAGGTGCCTGTTAGCCAGACACCCAGTGTCCCATTGTTCCTGAGCCACTAGCAAGGAATCACCTATCCTGTGTGCGCCACCCCCCTCAGTGACCTGCACATGTGCCCATTCTCACTTCTGAACCCAATACCCTGTTCCCACCCCCTTTTTCCTTCGTCCAAAGTGTCTTCTGTACCCAGTGTTGCCTCACTGTCTTTGGATTTTCATGGGATGATCATGCCTATGTAAATTCTCCATGTACATGGATTACTTTGATCTTTCTCCTGTTAATTTAGTTATTAGTCCAGCCTAGAAGAACTTAGAAGATGGGGGGGAAGTAGTAATATTCTTTGGCCCCCACACAGTGGAGGATCCCCACTCAGCCCACTCCCAGAAACCTTTGGGGCTGCTCCACGCCATTTGTTTCCACCCCCCACCCTCAATGAATAGGAGGACCAGGAGCAGGGTCACACCTGTGGTTAGCTTCGGTGAGGGCTCCTATGCCCAGTCTCCCACAGGGACATACTCCCATTCCACCCATGAGAGAAAAAACCCTACCCCAGGTTGTGTAGGGGGGACCCTGGGGCCCAGAGACTCAACACTTGCCTGAAAGCAGATGGTACCCAGTCAGTCAGTAGCCCAACCCTGATGAAAACCTGGGTCCTCTGACCCTCCTGACCTGCACTGCTTTCCCCCACTCTTCCCTGCCTGTGGGGTTCCAGAAGCCGTGTCATCACAGTGAAAGACCAGGCAGGAGGAGAAAAGCTGGGACAAGCACTCATTCTTTCAGAGGCCAGCCCTGCCTCAGCACCTTTGTAAACTGGGATGCTTCATCCTCTCCTGGCTGCTGTGAGCAACTGGGGAGTTGGAGCAAGAAGCAAAGTCTCTGCAAGACAGAGACCAGCTCCTGGGCCCCAGCCTCCCACTGGGTGAGCTTGGAGAGAGCAAGAGAACAAAGGACATAGAGGACAGGACAGCCAAAAAGTTCCAGTTTCCCACCCAGGAGGACTCCCCTCCCCTGCCAAGGGAGGGAGCCCCACACTTTGCTCTCTGTCAAGCTGTCCAGGGCCAGATGTGCCCTGAAAATAAACCTTGGTGCCCCCCCACTCCCTCCTCAGCCCTATTCTCAACTCCAGCCCTGCCAACATTCCCCCCTGCTACTGTCGGGGCCTGGCCTGCTCGTGCATGTTCCCAGCGGTTGTTATTTAGATGCAAAAAACAAGTGTTTCCCATGAATGAGAGGGAACTGTCCTGGGCACTATTGCCAACAGGGCCTTATAAGGCCAATAGGATCCTTCTGGATTGTTTAGAGCTGAAAGGAGCAATCAATGTAAAGTCCAGCATCCTCATTTGACAGCTGGCCTGGGTCACAAGAATTCAGGTCTCCGGCCTGTTAGCTCAAGGCATTTCCCACTGACACTACCTTCTACCAGCTGAGTTCATGGTAAATCAGAGCCTTTGTGTGAACTCAGATGTTTGGTGACTTTCAAGATTTCTCTAACTGAACTATTTATTGCATCTAAGTAGAAAGTTAAAGTTAAGGGTTCACCTGATATTTTCTGCATAAGACATACACATTGCTATAGGAACAGGTCGTGAGTGACTCATGCTTGACATACCCAGCCACAGCCCCAGTCCACGCATCTGATGCCACAGTTGTCATTTTAGCCTCATCCTGCACCCTCGTAGGGATGGTGACTCCACAGGAGAAGGGCACAGAGTGTAGCTAGACTAGAACACAGTAGGCCCACTCACAACCCCTTCTGCTATTTTCCCATGATCCAACTTCGTAATTTCTGGTCAGGGATTCCAGGTTTAAAATAATTTGTAAATGTTCAGTTTCTACACAACTTTATCATCCACTAAGAATTTAAAAATCACATTCTCTGTTCAGCTGTTAATGCTAAGATCCATATTTACTTTTATAAGCTTTTCTCTGTTTTTAGTTTTGTTGTGGGTTTTTGGCTCATGAATTCTATTTGTGCTTGTCGATAAGAAATACAAGAGTGGAGGCCCGACTGGTGTGCTCAGTGGGTTGAGCACAGGCCTGCAAACCAAACTGAGCCCGTTCAATTCGCAGTCAGGGCACATGCCTGGGCTGTGGGCCAGGCCCCCAGTAGGGGGCATGTGGGAGGCAACCGCACGCTGATGTTTCTCTCCCTCTCTTTCTTCCTCCCTTCCTCTTTCTCTAAAAATAAATAAATAAAATCTTTAAAAAATAAAAAATGTAAGAGTGAATGTTAATAAATTCCAGTTTAGTTCTGTAATGTCAAGAATTTAAAAATTTTTAAATGGACTGCTTCATATTTGAAAAACTTGGAACTACTATCTTAAAAAAAGGCAGGGGGAGGGTTCTGCTGGGTTTGGCTCCATGGGTTGGACATCAGCCTGTAAACTGAAAGGTCATGGGTTCAGTTCCCAGTCAGAGCACACGCCTAGGTTACAGGACAGGTTCCCAGAGGCCTACAAGAAGCAGCCGGTCAATGTTTCTCTCCCTCTCTCCTTTCCCCTCTTTCTAAAAATAAATAAATAAAACATTCTTTAAAGCACATTTTCATTTTCTCTCTGGAACTCAGCATTTCACAAGCCATATGCCCCCTGGGCTGTCCCTCCTCGGCCTATGAGCTCTTCTTCCCCAGTTTCTGGCCAGACTGCCTGTCACCCAGCAATCTTCATCACCCACAACGAGAACACAGCTCCGCAAGGCTCAGGTCTGCTACCATTGTGCAGGCCTGCCCTGCACCAATGATCCTGAATTTGGAGTCTCTGGCCTTTTGCAGGGCAGGGGTACCCAGGACCACCCCTGAACCTGGGCAGGAAAGCATGCCCTGAGGCCAGTGGGTCGGGCCTGCTCTCCCTCTCGCTATGGGGCGGCAGGCCAACAGCGCTAAATGGGCACCCCCTTGCTCACTCTTGGCACACCCACCTTCCTGCTCATTCCTCTGGTGAAAGCTTTGCGCTGGCTGTTCCCACTGTCCAGAACACTGTTCCCCCCGGTGCTCACATGCTTCATTTCTTGTTATTCAGCTCTCTGCTCAAGGCCACATCTGGGGGCCTCCTACAGTCACCAGTCAGTCTATCACATTCCCTTGTGTTACACTGGAGGGAGTTCCTCCATTTTGTAAAACAGTGTTACTGAGATATGATCGACATTCGATAATGTATACACATTTAAAACGCACAGTTTGAGGCAGCACTTCCCTACTATTTACTAGATGGGAAGCTGCCCAATTCATGAGTTGTTCAATAAAGCCAATTAGATCTTCAAATTTAAAAAATAAAAACAAACATAGAATGTACAGTTTGGTAAGTTTTGACACATGTACACACGCATGAAATCATCACCCCAATCAAGACAAGGAACATGTGTCCATGACCCTCAGAAGTTCTCTCCTGTCCCTTCCTGTCCCCTTCCTGCCCCCCTTCCTGCCCCCAGGCAACACTGACCTGCACCTGTCATTACAGATTCATTGGCATTTTCTAGCTGTACGTAAATGGAATCGTACATGTGCTCTTTCTCCACCTGACTCCTTTACCCAGCCTGCTTATTTTCAGATTCATCTACATGGTACATGTATCAGTAGTTCATTCCTTCCTATTGCCAAGTGGTATTTTATTGCATGAACGTATAACACAATTTGTTTATCTGTTCACCTCTTGATTACATTTGAGTTGTTTTAGGTTTGGGGCTGTATTGAATAAAGCTGCTATATAAGCATTCATGGACATGTCTTAAGTGAAATGCTTTCTTTCCTCTTGGGTAAATTACCTAGGAGTGGAAGGGCTGGCTGATGTGTTACTTAACTTTGATTAACTTCTTTTTCTTTAATCCTCACCTAAAAATATGATTTATTGATCTTTTAGAGAAAGAGAGAGACATTGATCAGTTTGCTCCCATATTCACCCTGACCAGGGATTGAACCCACAACCTAATATGTTCCCTGACCAGGAACTAAACCCATCACCTCTTGGTGAACGGGACAATGCTCCAACCAACTGATCCACCTGGCCTAGGCAACTTTGATTAACTTTTTAAGAAGCTAAAATCAGCTTTCTAAAATCATTATACCATTGTGCATTCCCATCCACAGAGCTTGAAAGTTCCATTCCTCTATATCCTGATTCGTTATCTTAATTAGCTGTTCAATAGGTGTGTAGTGGTAGCTTACTGTGGTTTTAATTGCATTTAATTTGCATTTAATGACTAATGATGTTGAGTTTATTTTGATATTTTTGTCATTCATAGATCTTTGGCGAGATGTCTGTTCCTTTTTGTTATTTTATTTATGGTAATTATCAACATAATTTACGTGCTTGGGTATTATCTTACCACCCACCACCCGTCAACACTGAACTGCAGGCCCCATGAGGGCTGGGACAGGAGATGTCCACGCCTGGATCTCCAACCCCTAGAATACTGCCTGATGCTTGATGGGCAGGTACACAGCAAACACCTGAGAGAGTGAGTGAAAGAGTCCGAATTCTAGCCCCTGCTCCCTCTGACTCTGTGTGACCCTGAGCAAGTTTCCCAGTTCTCTGGTCCCAGTTTCCCAGCCTGTAAATGGGATGGAGTGTTGAACTTAAAAACTTGAGGGTCCTCCAGCTCTGACATGGTCTGGGTTTGAGGTACATGCCCTCCCTCTGCCCCCAACCTTGGTTGACCAGGCCATGGCTCCCCAGATGTCCTTTCACTACGTTGACAGGAAGAGGAGTAACACCTCTTCTGAGTTCGGACCCTGGACCCCACTGCCCAACCTGCAGCACCCAACCAGGGGCATCAGCCACCCTGAGGCCCCAGGCCTGCTGCCTTGGCCTCAGGAGCCAGCATGCTGCCTGGGATTGTGATCGAGCAGACGGCTCCATGCTCCTGCCTGACTAACCCCCACCCCTCCTCTGCCTTACATACACAACCAGAGCCCAGGAGCCTCCTCTCTGCTGCCAGATCATGAGCCATGAGGGTCTTTCATTTCACCAGGTAAACCCAGTGCTGGGCCAACAGGCTGGTGTTTAAGGAAGAAAGGAAGGGAAGAAGGTCTTTCTTTCAGTAATAAGACCTGAACATTCAAGTCCTGGGTTCCAGCTTTTTCATTTACACCCTGATGTGTGATCTTGGGAAGTCCCTTCAATGGTCTGGCCTCAGTTTCCCCAGCAGGGCACTGAGGAGGAGGACACACTGTTCCAGGACGTGTTCAGTGCTGACACCTACCAGGGCAGCTCCATCACAGCAGCAGTCAGAATTGCAGAGGCCACAGGATGCAGGGCCGTGCTCAGGTAGGGAAAGAGGGGACAGAGACCACCCCCCAGGTCTGGGAGTAGGCTCAGCCTGGCCAGAGAAAAGAGGCCAGGGAGGTGGCCCTTCAAGGAATGCCCAGGAAGCTAGGTACCCATGGCCCAGTCCGGAAGCTGAGAGAGGGTGGAGCCCACACCAGCTCCTGGGAGCGGAGAGGAGGATGGCTTCTTCACCTCTTACTGCCTTGAGCCAAGGAAACACACAAAGGCCTGGTACAGGGAGGCCGCATGGAACAGACAGGGGTCTGGAGTTGGCAACTCCGAACACGGAGGACTCCAGCAGCCTGTGGAGCCGCTCCTGTGGCTGGGGGCTATGGGTGCTCTGGAAGGGGTGAGATGGGAGGAGGGAGCAGAGACTCGAGGCTGGTGGGGACTGCGGAGAGGTGGAAGGCAGGGAAAGAGCCAGGGAGCCTGGAATCCTGGGACAGTGAAGAGAAGGAAAGCTGGAGGTGGGGAGGGGCAGGGGAGGTGAAATAAAGGGAGGGAGATGGTGGAGCCTCCAACAAGGGAGGAGTGAGGGATGAGGCCAGTTGGGAACCACAGACTGAGCAGTAAGATCACGCGAGGAGGGGAGGACAGAGAGAGCAGAGCAGACCTGTGTGCCCGCAGCTGCTCGCAGGAAACGCAGGTGAGCAGAGCCCCAGGGATGGAGATGGGGCTGACCGGTGCCACCCACCAGGCCTCCCGCAGCGAGCCATCACCGTCATCTGGGAATGTGGAGCCTTGATGAACTGCACAAATATTTTAAATAAATGTGCTCGAAGCATCAAAACATTGGAGCCATTGTTGTCACACTGTGGCTTAGTTGCTATGGAGGAACTCAGCCCTGGCAGCCTCCAATGGGAGACAGGAAATGAGCCCCAATGGGCTGGTTCAGGGTTGGCATTGGGGAGGGGCTTCTCTGTCCAGAGCCAGGAATGAGGGAGGCTGGAGCCAGACAGCATCCTACCACCCAGCTGTGCTTCCCGAAAACCACCAGACCTGGGTATTCTCCATTTCTGGAGGCACAGAGCTAATAGGGAAACCAAGGCCCAGAGAAGGTAAAAAGACTTGCCTAAGATCACAAACAAGTCAATGGCATGGATGAGCCCGTATCCCTGCCATGCTGCTCTGTGTCCAGACCTCTCCCCAGCACAGTCTGTTTCTCTTTCAAGACTCCATTTTGCCAGGCATTTCCAAGTTAGCCCTGTCTCGGAAGGAAGTTAACCTCCCAAATAGGGTGACTTCCCAGAGTGTGACCAAGCCAGCCAAGTGAGAACTGGGGACCCTCCTGGGTCAGAGAGGATGCCCTTGTTCATTTTACCCACTCCCACAGAGCCCGGGGACACAGCTGTGAGGGTTCTCTCTCCTGAATTCCACACAGACTCCCCGCCCCGCACATTTTCCCCTCCAAGCCTTTGCTCAGGCTGATTGCTCTGCCTGAAATTCCCACCCCATTTGGGGCCCTTGTATCCAATTTCCACAACGCTTCTTGTTCTTCCATAGCCACTTAAAGAGTGCCCCTGGGTAAGTCCTGTGTGCTGGCCATGACTCAGCCCTGGGCACAGAGCTGACATCCTGCCCACCATCATTTCTCACTGAGCAGCTGTGACAGATTTTCTAACTGCTCCCCACCTCCATTGCAGTTCATCTTTGAAGTCACCTACTGGATCCCAGGCAGCCTCATTTCTCCTCTCCCCTTTGCCACAGACCTCCTTCAGTTCCTGGGATGCCCCCATCTTTCCTGCTCCAGCACCATCATACCTGTTTCCTGTCTAGGAGGCTCTTTCTTCCACTCCTCACCTAGCCAACTCCTTCCCTCAGTTCTGCAGAGAGGATGTTGACAACATCCCTACCTGAACCACATTTAGGTGCCCCAGCCTCCTTCTTTCTACAAACAGCTGGTACTTGTTACTCGGTGGCATCATTCCCCATTTGTGACTACATCTCCCTTTGGGTACCTGTTTAATGCTTGCCTCTCCCCCTCAACCACAAGCTGGATGAGGGCGGTAAGCATGCCTACCAGTTTACTGCAGCACTGGGTGCGCCTCGCAGAGCTCCTGGAACATGCTGGGAGCTCAGCAAACACCTCAGAGAGTGCGGGAGCAAGTGCTGAACCCCAGCCCCCGGGGAGCCCACAGCCTGAGTAAGCATGAAGAGTGGGAACTGCAGTGTCTGAGCAGGGAGATGTGATGACCTCCAATGGGGATTCTTTCTTGGGGTTTCCAGAAAGATCAGCCAGCCAATGATGGGAAGATGGGGTTCACTCACCTCTAGCATCAAAGAATTCATCATCCGAGCTCTCCACTGAGTCACTGAGAACATTTCGAAGGTGCCAGGGGGTACCGCCGCCCGGGGTAGGGCCACCTGCCAAAGGGAACACATCTGTTAACCAAGCCTGAGACCGTGTCCCGGCACAAAGGAGGTAAACCAAGATGACCCCTGGACCAAGGGTCAGTCAGTGTCCTGCACATCCCTGTCCTCTCCTTCCTGGAGCTCAAGCCCTCCCCCCAGAGCCCTCCGACAGCTGTGGTTTCATTTCGGCCCCCATACCTTTCTGATAGCTCAGCAGGGCAGGAGAAGTTTTCTCGTTTTGGGGCAAGAGTCTGGAGGGACTGGTAGTGGGGCACATCTGGGGCTCAGGAGAATGGTTCCAAGCAACTCAGAACTGTTGGGAGCCAAGTTGGCAGAGCAAATGAAAGTACAATAGATAGACAAAGCTATTAATCACTAATTAGTTCCTAAATCAGGGAAATAATGGATATTTAAATGCCATATTTATGAGATACCAGCAGGTCTTCAAAAAGCACATCTTTTCCAAAGCAACTGATTTGGCCAACTGTGTCCCGCTGGGAGACCAGGATTCTAACCCCACTCAGCTTCTGCCCCTCCCCACTCCCGGCCAAGGAGCCTGGGAGAGGGCAGGTCAGCCTCCTCCCCTGAGCTTCCCTTTTCTCACCTGCAACCAGGGACCAGGGCCCTTCTGTCCTGACCTCACTGGGCTGTTGTGAAGACAGGAAGAACTGAAGGCCATGAGAATCCCTGGCAGTGGTGGAAAATGCTGTACAGATGCCCAGAGGGTCAGGAAGTCTCCTGAGGGGCAGGGAACAAGGTCAGGTGTGCTGAAGGCCACACACAGTCTTGAGCGTCAGAAAAGGTGGGCACCACGATCCCAAAGCATCAAGGGAAAGGCCCAGAAGCTCAGTCCCCTTAAGGCGGGCCCCTGCCCTATACCTCTCTGCATTTTCTGTGTCCACTTTGCAGCCCCAGGAGGAATAGGGCTGAGAAGTGTTTTTGGCAGACAAGCGAATTAATAAATGATCTGCTGGGTAAATACACTCTGCCAGTTGCTTCACAGGTATCCTAACTAAGCCCTGTGGAGTGGATATCATGAATCCCCATCTCACACCTAAGGAGACAAAGCCTCACAGACAGGAAGTCTTTTGCTCAACATCATTAAGCTAGTCAGTGATAGAGGCAGGATCTGAACCCAGATCCACCTGACTACAGGGTCTGTGCTCAGGACCACCGTGCGGGGTGCTCTGCATCACAGCTCGGGACAGGCATCTTATCTATCCTCCCCTCTGCTGGCCAAACCAACCCTCCCACCTGCTGCTGGCCAGCTGGGCAAGGGGCCGGAGGTCTGCCCCTGGCTGCTCTCCGGGGCCCTAGCCCTGGGATGCAGCTATCCCAGTTCTAGAACCATCCACCCAGCACATCTGCAAATTAGTGTCTGAGTATCCTTACATCTGTGTGAAACTCTAGATGTGTGTCCACATTCCTTAGTGAGTGTGAGCCTCCCCAACCCACCCCTCCCCCTTCCAAAGCCCACCCTTGAGACACACGCATGCACACGTTCCCAGGTACTCTCTCCCTCGTCCCCCCCTTCTACACACACACACACACACACACACACACACACACACACATCAGATCCAGGCCATTGGTGAAAATTTAGCAGAAAACTGAGGACATGGGCTTTGGAGCAACACAAACCTGGGTTTAAGGCTACCGCTTACTAGTCTATGACCCAAAGGAAATTAACCTCTCTCCGCCTTGCTTTTCCCATCTGTAAAGTAGGTATCATAATTCTCGCCTCACTGTTAGGAGATTTAAGTGGGCAGCACTGCCTGGCACTCAGGAGGTAGCAGCCTCACCAGCTGCAGGATCAAGGTTTAGGCCGGGCTCTGGTGGCCACCTGCGCCCGTGGGGCTTCCCCACAGCAACAGTTCCTTCTGTATCTTCAGAGACCCAGCTACACCCTCTAGCAGACTGTCCTTCTGTCCCACCTTCTCTACTGCACTTTTTTGAAACTCGAAATCAGGATAAAAGAGACAGAGGACTATCCCAACCCTGCCCAGCAGTCCAGAGAGAAACGAATGACCCTTCCCAGCCCATGGTGCTCCAATCTCCCATGGAGCTCCAAGCTGGAGACACCCCTCTCTCTCCTGGCCCATGCACCCACCACCTGCAGGTCCAGTGTGGTCTCCTGGACCTGGTCACAGGCCTGGGTCTCCCTGCAGTGGGGGCAGCCAGAGGTCCTGACTCAGGCCCTCCACCACACATGCCCACCTTCCCCACCTCAGCCCCAGCACCCAGGCACACAGGAACACGCAGGTGGACCGGTGGACAGGAGACTGTGGTGGTTGCTGTGCCTTATACAGGACCACAGGCAGCCCTAGCCTCCAGGCCAGAGCCCCAGCAGAATGAGGCCACCAGCCTGCTCGCAGGAGTCCAGTCTGAGGGGAATGCTTCGGCACAGTGAGAAAGGCCCTGGCACAGCAGAACGGGGGATGCAGGGATTGGCTGACTCTTCCTGGGCCAGACCTCAGGCCAGATGGTGCGAGAGGAAGGAGGTGGGGATAGAGCTGAACTGGATCAGTCCCTGCCCCTGGGGTGCCAGCCTTGGGGCCCGGTCCTGGGCCACCCCTGCACAGAGCACAGGACAGACGAGAAGCAGTCAGCCTGACCCCTGGGCTCAAAGGCACATACACCCGGCACCCCACAGGTGGGAACAGCTCCTCCCTGGAGCAGATGCCCTGCCGGTGGGAAGGCAGAGGTGGGGGCGAGCTGAGCCTCAAAGAAAGGGTGAGCAGGGCTGGCCAGGCTGGGGCAGGGTGAAAGCGAGGACAGACACAAGTCAAAGCAATCAGGCCACTTCCAGGAGAAGCTGGATCTAGAACTTTCTCCCTGAGAGTGAAGTAAGAAGTTTGGCCCATCAGAGCAAGGGAGGCAACAGGGGTGTCTGCTGTGACAGCCACAGCCCTGAGGGGTCCCAGTAACGCCCGCCAATTCCCAGACCTCCAGGGGCCACTAGGTGCCTCTGAAGGGGCCACGGCTGGGTGTCCCACGCTGGGCCTGCCTCCTGTGATGGTGGACGCAGCTTCTGTGCCAGGCCCTGCCTGAGGCCGTATCTGAAACCACGGCCCGAGACCCGCTGGATTCAAGTGATGTGTGCCTCAGAGGAGGACCGGGGCTGGAAGGGCGAAGAGCTCAGGGCTGCTCGCATGCAGGCTGATCCAGGCAGGCCTCACAGCTCCTCTCTGTCTCTGCCACACACAGCGACACACACACACACACAGCCTCTCACACGCAGAGACACATACAGCCTCACACACAGACACAGCCACACACGTAACCTCACACACGCAGCCTCACACACACAACCTCATACACAGCCTCACAAAGAACCTCACACACACACACATTTACACGCAGCTTCACAGTGCGCATTCAAACCACACCTCACTGCTTCTCAAGTGGCCCACACACAGGATGTGGACTGTGAGCTGCGTGGCATCTGTGTGAGGCTCCCTCGGGCAGGGCGACCCCAAGGCCCTCCTCCTCTCCGCTGTTCCTCCAAGAGCCTGGCCCGCCTCCTCTCTCACGTGGGTCACTGTTCCACTCCCACCCCAACCTGTGACTAGTTCAAATCCCAGCTCTGCCACTTATCAACTGATGATCGCAGTAAATGTCACTCTATACCACCCTGTGCCTCAGTTTCCTCCTCTGTAAAATGGGAGTAATCACAGTCCTTACATAGGGTTGCTATGAGGATTAAATGAATGAATATTTGAAAAAGGTTTAGCATAATGCCTGGCACTCAGGCTATGAGGGTTTGTTAAATAACACAAATTATCATGATTACCCACGGGCCTTTCCTTGGTCCTTCCCTATGTGGAAGCTCCCAAGGGTGAGCCCCTTTCCTCCTCAGGCCCCGGGAATGGGAGCCCAGAGGGCAACACTGGAACGGCCCTCCTCTCCCTGAGGCTGGGAGTGTCTGTCCCCCGAGGCTCACAGGCTGCTCCCGGTGCAAGGCCAGTCCTCCTCCCCTCTCTCCCAGCATAGCCTCCTGGGGCTGTGTCCTGTGTGCCCCCCAAACCTGGAGCTGTGCCGCCAAACACCCTTTGCTTGTGCTCACCAGAGCGCCTACCCCACTGGGCTGCAGGCTCCCCAAAGGTCGGCAGGCGCCTGACAGGGACCATCTCCAGGCCCACAGCCTTGTCAGGGCCAGGGAGGGGCACAGGGAGAGCTCTCGTTATGTTCAACATGGCCCCGCACACACAGGGCAGATCTCAGGAGGGCCCCCTCGGGGAAGTGTCCCACAGAGCAGGTCCCGGGGCCTCCTCCCTGGGGCGGGATGAGTGTGGGAGCCAGGCCGACCCAGGCCAACCAGCCCATGCTCAGGTTTCAGGGGGCTGCGGGACCAGCCCAGGGAGGGCAGAGAGGCCAGGAGACACCGCTTCCAGAAAAAGGCATTATTGAAGGAAACCAGTGCTGGTTGGGGGTTGGTTGCTATGGAAACACCTCCTAACTATCTCCCAAACTGGTGTATGCGCCACTGATGAGCTTGTGTGCTAGGCTGTTTCAGCGGACATGCCAGGAGTCCCAGAAGGGCCCGTCTGCTGGGGTTCCCGGCACCTGGAGCCCAGATCCAGAAGGGCTCAAAAAGTATACAGCTTCTGAAGCGACCAGGCAGCTCGGTCAGCCCAGGGCTGGACTCCAGGATTGAGGCTGTGTCTCCAGGATGCCAATTATCCTGAGGTTAGCCACAGCCCCAACCTTGACCTCAGTCACAGCCTGAACCTTGAGCTCACCACAGATCCAGTCTCAGCCACGATCACCGAACCAGCTGAGACCCAGCTGCAGCCCGAGCGACCACCCCAATCTCAAAACAAGCGAGAGCATTAATCACAGACCAAGCCACAAACTGAGCCTTTACCCAGGCAAACCCCTCGACCTGCCCAGCAAGGGCTCCAGCCCCAGCTTCCGCCTGGCCCTGGCTGGAAACTGCACTGGGCACCATCAAGGGGCCGAATCCCATCACTTCAAGGATGTTTTCAGGGCAATCACTCAATTCTGTGCAGCATTTTCCACCACTGCCAGGGATTCTCATGGCCTTCAGTTCTTCCTGTCTTCACAACAGCCCAGTGAGGTCAGGACAGAAGGGCCCTGGTCCCTGGTTGCAGGTGAGAAAAGGGAAGCTCAGGGGAGGAGGCTGACCTGCCCTCTCCCAGGCTCCTTGGCCGGGAGTGGGGAGGGGCAGAAGCTGAGTGGGGTTAGAATCCTGGTCTCCCAGCGGGACACAGTTGGCCAAATCAGTTGCTTTGGAAAAGATGTGCTTTTTGAAGACCTGCTGGTATCTCATAAATATGGCATTTAAATATCCATTATTTCCCTGATTTAGGAACTAATTAGTGATTAATAGCTTTGTCTATCTATTGTACTTTCATTTGCTCTGCCAACTTGGCTCCCAATAGTTCTGAGTTGCTTGGAACAATTCTCCTGAGCCCCAGATGTCCCCTCATCCCTCCAGACTCTTGCTCCATAAGGGAGAAACTTTCTCCTCCCTCCAAAGGGAGATCCCATAGCGTCTGCCACTGATGGCTCTGCCACCTGCAGACTGCTCAGAGGGGCAGCTGGGAGGAGGGGGAGCCCCAAAAGAGGGCACAGAGGACACCTCAGCATCCATAGGAAGGCACTCCTTCTGATCATTCCAGGACCCTCTGTGGGAAGTGTAGATCTGAAGTTAGGGACCCACATACCCAACAGGGAGGCCCAGTTGGGGTCACAGATTCGATGGAGGATGCTGGGGATGCTTCCAGAGACTCCCTACCTCAATGATTGGGCCAGCTTTCTGGTACGCAAGCAGCAGGAGAGCAGCCCCTCTCCCAGCAAGGTCTTAGAGGACTCCCCATGGACCCTTCTACCACCTGCCACTCCAGGCTGCTATGAAACAAAGTGGGGTCCAGGTTGCCTCTGCCCACAGGCTCCCCATTTGTGCCAAACCCCAGCACCAAGAATCAGCAGCCAGTGGGGCCCCCAGAGGCGGGGCTCCACGATGCTTCCAGGGCTGCCTCAGACCACACTGCACATGACAGAAATGAACAGACAGCGAGGGGTAAACACCACCACCTCCCCCCACACTGGGCAGCAATGGGAAAGCTGAAAATAGCTTTTTTTTTTACCCCTAGGGATGATTCCAGGGTTGCTCAGCTGGAACCAGCCTCGAGGGAGGCAGGAGGCGGGGAAGTGGGGGTGGGGAAAGGAGAAGGAAGCCACAGGCTAGCAGAGGCCCAGGGGAGCTCTGGTTAGGATAGTGATCCGAACCTTCTGGAGTAGTTCAGAAAAGGTCAGAGGTGTGTGAGTGACGGGCGGCCCCAGACGCTCCAAACCTCTCTGAGGCAGGCTCCCAGGGCAGCTGCAGCCCCTGAGAACTCAGGTTTGCATCCCGCACACCTAGGTCTCTCTTCAGGAGAGGAGGTCAGGAGCACAGGGCGTGAGGTGCTCCACAAACACTGAGAGCCAAGCAAACACGGCATCAGCCGCAGGCGGCTCAGAAGAGGCCTCTCGATCCACCAGAACTCAGCGCCCCTCCCAGGCAGAGCCCGACGCGTTTCTATTTTTGCCGTCAGCCCTTGTTCGGCATCCCCAGCTAACTGTCGACTGACTCCCTTCCCTCCGAATAACAGGTTGTTTGGGGAGGAGACACACCTCCCCACTGGCATCCCCTGCCCCATGCCTGCAAATAAACAGGCTGACCCTCACAGAAGAAAAGGCTCCCGACACCCCCACCCCAGGCACCTTCCCCTGGCAGAGCCTCAGCTCCGAGCACGCCTGACCATCAGCCCTGGAGAGGAGCCTCAACTAAGACACTTGGAGAGAACAGCTTGACCCCCGAGAACTCTGGTTTCTACATGCAAAGGCACCTGCTCCCTGCCAGCCCTGGCCGCACACACTGACCTCGCTCCCCACTGCCACAAAGCCTTCCCCCAGTGTCCTGAATTCACCCCACGGACAGGCTACAACCCAAGCCCCTCCACACCACCCCCAGTCTTGAACCAAGCCCTGAGCTGGCCACACAGGCTCTCAGCCTGGCCCCAGCCTGAGCCCTGGCCCCATTCCCAAGTGAACCTCACAAATGCAGCCTTGGAGAGAGCCTGGAGGAAGCAGGGCGGGGCCCCCTATGAGGGCCCAGTTCCCCCACCCCTGAACCACTGACAGACAGGAGGGTCCTCCACCCAGCCTCCCTCTCCACACATGATCTCCACGGAGGCAGGAGGTCACACAGCTGTGCAGGCCCCGCAGGCAGACGTGGGGCCCTGGAGGTGGCATTCACCTCCGGAGTGACTCACTAAGGCTCCCATTCCTTTGTGAAAGGGGGTGCAATTTAGCATTTTCTTTCTCCTTAGAAGACAGGAATTTTAAAAGCAGGAGTGTAGAGAGATTCGAAGGGGTGGGTGGGGAGCTTAGACCTCACTTGATTTCCAAACTCATTTGTTATACATTCTCTCCTGCCCCTCCTCCGCCCAGCCCTTCCCCTGGGGGTTCTGCCCACCCCTTTCCACATGGCTCCTGGCTGGAGATCTGGTGATGGTCTGGGGCCCGGGACGCCCAGGAGGCAGGTGCTCTCTGTGTCCCAGTCCTCAGCGCCCCAAGTGTTCCCCCATCTCTGTCACCCTTCTGGGAGGGTCCTCGTGGCGTAAGAGATGGGAGGAAGTGAGATCTCTCAAGACACAGTAAAGCCAGCAGGGAGGGGAGGGGAGCAGGGTGAGAGCTGGAACTGACTTAAAGCTCAGTCCAACCCCCGCTCTCCCCCTTCCCTTCCCCTTCTACAGATGAGCAGACTGAGGCCCCGAGGAGTGGCTCAAGGTCAACCAGTGACAGAGCCAGGCTTCTTCTTTGTTACATGATTTAACTCTTAGAAAGCTGCCCCCAGGAGAAGAGACCCAAGTGCTGAGTCCAGCTCTGCCTCTCACTTCATGTGAGACTCCAGGCCAGACCCTTCACCTTCCTGGGCCTCGGTTCTCTTACCCATAAAATGGTACAATGCTGGCCCCACCCCAAAGAGATGCTGTTGGTCCATTGGACAGAGAAGCATGTTGAGGACCACTACAAAAAAATGAGCCAGATTGTTCTCAGGATGTTCATCCCTGACCTGGCACCTCCTCTCACAAGCCCGGAATCCCAGAGAATGCCCAGGAGGCAGCCAGGTTCTACCAGGAAGTCCCTGGTTCTGAGTCTCAGCTGGTCTCTGGTAGTACACAGCCTCTGTCCTCAAAGGCACCAACCTCGGAGAAGAAGGCTTTGCCTTTCTGGCCTCAGTCTCCCACCCTGTATGATGGATTGGAAGACCTCTGAGCCCCTCTCAGCCATGAACTATCACAATATACTAAAGTATACAAGAAAACATCACACCTGGCCAATGCAACACAGACAATGCCCCAAAAAGGAGGGGGTGGGGTCTAGCTCTCTGCATCCACCACTGGACTTCCACACATCAGCCAGGTCATGGGACCTCCAGCAGGGACAGGATTCTGGGCTCAGGGTCATGTGTTTGAGGTGGGGCTTCTGCAGGACCTGCACTGTCTTTAACTCATATAACCGTACCACAGTCGGAGCTAAGAGGCAGTACAGGGTCCCACGCTCCGGGGCCTGTTGTGGCCTGCCAGGTCTGCTGTGACAGGTAATTCGGCTGAGGAACAAGAGCCCTACCCGAACTCTAGCACTTCCCAGACTGCAGGGATGTCCAGAAGACTTCCTGGAGGCAGAGTTTTAGGAAGTCCTTGAGTGGGCACATGGGCATCTGATTGGGCCCCAGCCTTTCCCCTGAGCACCTGACAAGGTGAATTTGCAACCTTCTGGCAGAACATGATGGCCTTCCCAGTATACATCCCAAAGCAATTCTGATGCCCTGGGCCTGGGGGATTCTCAGAAGTCCTGCCCCAAACCCCCCAGCACCTACACAGAGTGCTGAGAATCCCAGTGCTGGCCCCTTTCCCTCACTTCCAAACATCCCCTCCGCTGAGATGGAGCCACCGTCCCCAGCTCTGGAAGCCAAGGAGCAGGGGGCCCAGGAGGAGGTCTGGTTTTGGGACAGTGATGCGGCAGCTGACTCAGCTGAGCAAGGTCCAAACAGGCTCTGGAAAGGCAGGTTTCAGGCTCAGCTCTGCCACCACGGTCTTCTGTGGCCTTGGGCGAGTACCTCCCCTCCCCAGGCTCCAGTGGCCTCCTGCTGACAAGGGTTTTGCAAATGGCTATCTGGGAGCATCCTCCAGCTCTGTCCCTGTGGGATCAGTATTTTATTGACCCAAATTACTGGGTTTGACATACTCCAGCCTGCTGGCTCCTCCCCTCAGAACAGAAGCCAACACCTGGGAGCAAATAAACTGGTTCCTCCAGCCTGGAAGACCCGGCCTTGGAGCCCCAGCCACCTCTCCAGATGGCTCTGCCCCAGCCTGAGAGGTTCCAAGACCCTCTTGGACTCTCCCTCTATTCCTATTTGGCTGGGGGGCCTCCCACTTACACTGCTCTGCAGCTGGCAGACACCCCACCCAGCCTGCTGGGTGTGGGGTGGGAGGCAGGAGCATGGAGAGGAAGGGAGGGGCAGGGCGGCGGCTGGCAGGAACCAGGACAAACCTTTCCCAGCCTGGCAAGGCCTCTTCTCTCCACCCTCCCAGGAGCCGTCAAAGGGACCTGTCGAAACACCCAAACCTTACTGTGTCGCTTCTGTCTGCGATGCTCTCCCAAGTTCCTTTCAACCCTCTGCACCCCTCTAGGAAGCCTCCATGTCAGCCAGATTTCCGCACCCCTGGGCACCTCCTGCCCACCTATCTCATTCCTAGCCAGCAGCAGTGTGGACCAAGGGACTGTTCCAACCCCCTAGTCTTTGTTCTAGCCCCACCTGGAAACCTGCCCTCCCCCACCTTCCTGTCTAAACCTTGCTAGTCTTTGAGGCCCAATTCCTAGAGAAATCCAGCCCTCTCCATTTCAAGCCACCACTCTCCTCCTCTGTGTCTGTACTGCACTGAGGCCTGCCCTTGCTTAGCTCTCCTTGCAAGTGATCACTGTACAATGGACCTCCTGGATCCTTCCCCACCAGACCCCAGGTCCCTACAGCTGCCTTTCATCCCAGAGGCAGGCCCTGTCTCCCCCTTTGTCTGCCAGACCAAGCACTCCCTCAGGGCCACAGCAAGGGCTCTCCTTCCCATAATGACCCTGGTCTGTGTGACAGAAATCTCCCCAGAGATGGGCACTGGCAGCAGCCATTTGGGACCCACCCTGCACGATCTAGCCGACACTTTCTGGGACCTGATTACACATTCACTTGTACCTGGGGTCTCTGGCAATGTGCAGGTGCTCCCGCTGCCTCCCTTCGGCTCCTGGCTGCTGGGGCACAAGCCTGAGGATGCCACCCATTAGACTGCAGTGAGGTGGCCCTGCATCATGCACCACGGTGGTCCTAGGGCCCAAACCCTTCTATCTTCCCTTAGCAGGTGGTCCCTTGCCAGTTTTTAGAGGGAAAACCTCACAAAGCACGAAGCAGACCCCTCACTCACAGGCCAGGCTCTCAGTCTCTGCCCTTGGCCCTCAGCACACCTTGGTCCCCAGGGTGAAGGCCTGATCTTTTCTGACCATTGGTCTGTCCAGGTGAGGCAGATGGCCCTGAATGGCCACCCGTCTCTGTTACATCCCTTCCTTGGGCCTCAGTTTCTCTAGCTGTAAAGAGAGGGATGTGGGCTCCCATCTCCGAGGACCCGCTCTGCTCTAAAGCTCACCAATCTGCCCTATGGAGACCCAGCCAGTGGGGAGGTGTGACTCCCATACACACTGCAGGCCAGTTTCAATTCAGTGGCTTTAGGAGCCTAAAGAAGAAGGATATTGGCAAGATGCAAAGTAGCCTGGAAGAGCTGAGAAAAGGAGTAATCCGATTTTGCTGGGGTCAGTCCCTAGGGTTCCTTGGGGTGGCAGCTGAGAGTGGGAGAGAAGAGCCAGGCCAGTTCCATCCACAGAGGAGGGGAGTCGGCACTGCCCTGAGGGGAAGGGCCAAGCATGAAATTGCAGCACAAAAGACAGACAGTTTGATGTTAGAAGCAGGGCAGTGTTTTCACCTGTCACTGGAACAAATTCCCACGGACTCTCAGCCTAGGAACCAAAGGACCCACAGCCAAGGCAGGGGGACGAGCCAGCACCCCCATTCCAGGAGAGGGGTGACCTGTCAGGGCAGTGATGGAGAAATCCCACCATTGGAGCCAGGAGAGGCCAACAGATGGCTCTGCCTGACCCTCTGGGCCACCTTGAGGGAGCTATTTCTTTGAGTATCTGTGTCCAGATGTTTTAAAGGGGGAGTCACATTTCCTATTTCCCAGGGTCCTTGTGCATGTTGCCTGGTGCACAGTACAAGTAGTAAGTGTTCACTGCTATTGTCATGGCAGTACCCTGGAAGGTAATCCGTGCCCGGGGTGGGCACGCACACACACACACATGCCCACATAGGGCGGGGGCAGCAGGTGGACACACAACCTGTCTTGTGCCCTTTGGGAGGAGTGGAGGTGAGTAAGGACCCAGCTCAGTCAGGGAAGGAGAGAGATTCTTTTCCAGCCTCAATGGTGTCATGTCACTGTGCCTCCCCCAGGAGGGGAGAAGGGAGGGAAGTGAGAAAGGGGGTGTTTAGATGTGTTCCGGTGCTTGCTGTGTCTCACACAACCAGCCCCACCCCAAAAGGATCCTGAAGGACAGAATGTAAATATATTCCTAGGCACCTAAATCATATACCCAGGTCCTATACAGGGGGGTCTGAACCCAGTTCAGGGTCCAGGGCAGCATTTGTCGGGTGGCAGTGTATTCACACACAGCCCAGTGGTATTCATGCCCAGTGTGTGTACACGTGAATTCACACTCATTCCATCACTTTCATCGCTTATGGGTAGAGTGGTGGGTGGAGTTTGTGCCAAGCCAATGCCTAGTCCCAGGGGATGGCATGGCACCTGCCAACGTCACATGTTGGATATGAGTTCATGGCAGATTTATTTACACGTGCCAGCCTCACAAGCCAGCCCTGCTGACACCAGGCTTGCTGCCCCCACTGTATGGTCAGCCCCTTGGGCTTTCCTCCACCGGTGCCCCCCAAGGCACCAGCAGGCCCACAGTGTGCAAACAGGGCAGAATCTGGTCCACATCCTGGTCTCCAGTACCCAGCTCAGGACCTGGCACAGAGCAGATGTTGGTGAATGAACGTCTGGTTGAATGAATGAGCGGATGACTAACGCCCACTTCCTCACACCGCAGGCTACACCGCCTGAGTCTGAGGGACCCCAGAAGAGGTCGCACCTTCAGACCTCGGAACCTGAGGCTCTGCCTCTCCGGGGGTCCAGGTCGGGGGGAGGAGGCAGAACGGTCACTAGCGGGTGGGGTGTAGAGGACCCCTCCTTGCCAAGAAGAGATCTCCGTGGCCTCACTGACCTGAGGGCAGGGGATTGTTGCGTCCTGGATAGAGCAAGTGGCAGGACCAGGAGGCGCGTCCTGGCTAGGGGGCGTGGGATGCAGCGGCAGCCGCGGGACAGCCCCTTTGGTCTCCGTACTTGGGTCTGCCCAGGGCCTCCAAAGGGTGGCGAGAGCTCCCACAACCTGACTGGTCACGGGCGCCACAGCCCTGGCCCTTTCCAGCGGGGCCACGGCGTGGGGGACGCGGTGTCCCACGAGGTGACTGTGGGCACAGGAAGGACGCGGGGCAAGCGGAACCCTCTCTGCACACGCCGGGGGTCCGGCCTCAACACCGCCCACTGCAGCCCTCCCGGAACCTCCGCCCACCTGCGTGAGGGGCTCACCTGGGCCAGCAGCCCCTCCTGGAGCACTGCGGGTCCCTCCCTCGAGCCACCGGCCCTGCCCTCCCGGCGCCTGCCCGCCCTCACCTGCACGGCCCGCCTTGGCCATGTCCCGGGCGGCGGGCTCCGGCTGAGCTGCCCGGCTCCTCGAGGCTCCCGGGCTCGGCCCCGGTTCCGAGCCGCCTCCGGCCCGAGTGGACTCCGAGCGCCGCGCCCCGCGCCCCCACCCCGTGCGCTCGCCAGCCGCCACCGCAGCCGCCGCCTCACCGCTCCCTCCCGCTCCCTTAAAGGCGCCGAGCGGCGGCCGCGCCGGCCCCCCCGCCGCCGGGGAGGGACTGACGGAGGAAGGCGCCCAACCCGCCCCCACGGGCCCGCACCCCGCCCGGGCCGCAGCCGCTGCTCCAGCCCGCTCCGGCCCGCGCGGCCACCGCAGCGCGCGGGCGCGGTGGCGACAGAGACCCGGCCGGGTGCAGAGACGAGCGAGACCACGCAGAGACACGAGATACTGCGGTCCAGACTGAGATGGGGACGGGAACTGGGAGTCAGGGGTGTAGAGACACTAAGACACAGCTCTAGAGATACCCTCCTGGGGCTGAACCACCGGCGGGAGAGAAATTCAGAGAGAAAAAAATTCAGAGACTAGAAACACAGAGCCTGGCACCGGGGGAGTAACTGAGCCGGCAGAGATGAGAGGGGAAGGAAGAAGGGACACAGGGAGGTTCCCACGAAGCCAAGAAGGAGGTGGCTCCAGAGATGAGAGAAAAGAGATGGACCCCTTCATCAGGCCCTCCCCCAGAATTCTGGGTCATTTCTAGGGGCTGACCTAGGCTCAGAGGGGAAGAGATGTCTATGCCCTTAACTCTAAAGAAACATGTACAGCCTACACAAATACCCCGGACTCCAGCCTGGAGCAGAGTTTGGGGAGGCCAGGAGCCTAGCTGTGAGCAGTACCCCCTCCACCTACCAAACCTGAGATGCAGGCATTTTGGTGAACAGTCCTGGGGGAGACTGGGGGGGTCTTGGGTTGTGGCTTCTGCAGCCAGGGATCCACCGTCCAGCCCCAGCAGGGGGCAACAGATGGCAGGCTGTTCTGGTGGTGCATAGGGGGTAGCCAGGTAGAGGCCCCAGGGGAGAGCAGTCCTCTCCCTAGTCAGGGCCATGCCAGGTCTGGGGACCCTACAGATAGATATCTGACCAGCCTTTAGCAGCTCCCAACACACCCCAAGCCAGAAAAGGGAGAGAGGGTAGCTACTCCTAAAATAACTTTTCACCAAGCCCTGCCCGGAGAAGGTGCCCTCTGCTTCCTTCTGAGGAATTGGTAAGGGGTAACACCCAGTTACAATCTGCAGCCAGTGATCCCAGCCACCCTGTCCCACCTCAACATTCCTGGGCAAAGGTCCGTCAGATCATCTCAACCTGGGGCTAGCTACAGTCCTGATTCCAAGGTTCCATCAGCCCTCTGCGGAAACTGGGCAAAAAGGAGCCTCGATGGGCATTTAGTCTGGCACCCACTCTAGGGCTCTGAGCCCACCACCCACAGAATTCCCACCAAGTGGCCCTTCAGCTCCTGGCTGATTACATCCAAGGACAAGGAGCTCAGCAACTCAAGCAAGAGTTCTTCCATCTTTGGATGGTGCTGCCTCTGAGAATGTTTCCCCTCATTTGAGCTGAATTCTGTCTCTGTTAGTGACCCACCCATGAGTCCTTCTTATGCCTCACCCAACAAATCCGAGGCTCCCCAGGGCCCTGTCCCAAATCCCTAGTGTGGCTTCATTAACCATCCTGGTGTGCCAGAGACTGTGCTGGCTTAAACACTGGAAGTCCCACATGCCGGGAAACCCTTCAGCCCCCCAGAACTCTGGATGGCAGTGCTGACTCCAGTAGACAGAATCTCAGGGGATCTGGGGTTGTGAAGGCAGAGCTGTTCTCCAGTGTGTGCCCTTGGTCACCAGCTGGGGGAGGGGAATGGGTCCCTGCAGCCTTTCCCAGGACTGGGGTGAGGTGGGGATGGAATAGCAATGCGCGGCTATTAGACAGGCAGGGTGCTTGGGGCTATACACACGTCCTGTCATTCAACCCGCAGGTACTCTCGAGGTCTGTTTTATCATCACCCCCCAGTTTACACGTAAGGAAGTGGAGGCCGAGAAAGTATGGTGCTTGTGGATGTGCAGCGTTAGATTTTGAGTCCTGCCCTCACCCTTCCCTGCAGGTGGGGTTCAGAGGCCGGACTACCTGGAATACACCCAGGTTTGGCTACCGGGTCTGTGGGTGTGAGTGGCCACAGAGGAGCAATATACTATTTCACAGGGCACACACCCAGGTCTGGGCACTTCCCCGGGCCTGTGGCTCATGGCAGCAACAGTGGCCACAGTCTGGCCCAGGCCCTGCTATTTCTTGGCACCTCTGTGTGTGTATTGTGTGTGTGCACACATGTGTATTCACACCTACACACACAGGTAAATACATCCTGCTCAGGGAAGATGAACCCTGAGGAGGGTACGGAGACCCCTCCCCTCCACTCAGTCTAGTCACCACAAACCCTTGTGAGGGGGTGGGGGCCCATCCAGGGGAGGTGCGAGGTGGTGGGAATTTCAGAGTTCGAATCTAGCCAGACCTCTTCCACACCCTCATTTCTCAGATGGGAAGACAGTGGGCCAGACAGACGGGACTTGCTACGGGATAGCAGACTTCCAGGCTCCGCCACAGCTTCCCCTCCGCTCACCACTACCACCCCAGCCTGGTTTGAAATGCAGTCACCTTGTGTGGATCTAGAGTCTGGGGCGCCCACCCCCACAAGGCAGCTCCTGAATGTGCTGTCACCTGCTGCCAAGGAAGTCCGGCCCTGCCTTCAGACAGAGCAAACTCGTCAGGACTCAAGCCATTAGATTAACCAGCGGGAGTTAACTTCCTGCGTCAGTAGAATCACCCTTAATTGAAGAAAAGAATAACTAGCAATTTAGAGATGCTGACCTCGGCTGCCTGCAGGAGAGAGAAGCAGGAGCCAGCAGGTGTTTCTTGGGCCTCCCAGCTCTGTGATGGAAGTGACAGTGTCAGGGTTCCAGACACAACGCTTTCTCTGGGACCAGCGGCCCAGGCCGTTTCCTCTGACCACAGTCTGTTCTGTCTCTGCCTCCAGGTGGCCAGCTGCTCCCAGGCCCAGCCAAGCATTACAGCCCAGAGAACTGGGGGGGAAAATATGCAGAGGCCAGTGCTGCCTGTTATCTGGGAGAGTGTGCACACAGATATGGGCAGATGGGAGAGCTCCAGGCAGGTAGCAGGCGCTGGCTGGGATGACTCCTCAGTGCAACAGACCCGAGGCCGGGATATCGATCCTGGACAGGTGGTACCCAAGCATTCGGAAAGGGAAGTGACAGTCTGCAGCAGCCAACATGGCCCCATGGAAAGCCGACCATGCCAGGCTGCGCACACTTTCTCTTCAGACACATTACGACTGGCAGGGTTAGGAATCGCCCTGCCTGCTAGGCCTTGCATGGCTGCTGCCCACCTCTCTGGCAGTGACTCTCTAAACAGCACGGGAGTCAAGAGCAGGACAACTGGCAGGTCAAGGGACTTGTCCCATCCACTGCTAATGGAAGGGGGCCTGGGCAGGACTTGGGCCAACCAACTCAAGCACTTCAACAAAAGATGCCTCGACAGAGAAGTCCCACAACCTCCACCAGCGTCACCCCTCCCCTGAACCACTGGAGGTGCCTCCCTGCCTGCAGTGTCCCTGACTTGGCTCTCTACCTTTCTTCACATCCCCCTCACTGGTTCCCACACTTTAAAGTCCCTTGGTTGTTGTGCACTGCCAGGGGACTCACCTCCAATCACAAAAGTAGCCCCAGAAACAGATGCTGTTATTTGGAACCTTGCAGAATAGCTCTGAGAGTGGCTAGTGTGTTCTCACTGCTGCCTTCCTGCCCCAGGCTGCCCCCGGTTCTGCCCACCAGCCAGGACACTGGGTGGAAGGGGCCGTTCCCTGGGCACTGTGTTTCTTCTCCTCCTGGCTGGAGTCTGTGGCTAATCCAGCCTGTGCTCCACCTTCAACCCCAAGAAGGGTTAGGACCCTGCCCGTCCTCATCCCCTTTGGCAAGAGCCCCTTCTCGGCAGTTATGCAGACAACCTCACTCATGCTCACAGCAGGTACAATAAAGGGGGTGCTCATTTGTGGTCTCCTGCAGAGGTAGGGAGGCTCTGTTAAGATCAACCAATGATCCTTAAGGGGATCCCCAGGCCCCCATGTGTAAGGACCCCCAGCTAAGACAGACCCGCCCCCAGCCGACCAAGCCGCCCGCTCTGCTCGACAGACTGCATTTGCCCTCTGTGCCACCAAGGCGGGCTGTGGACTCCAGGCAACGCTCACGTGTGCGTGTATCCTCAGTGTTTTCAAAGGCTATTTAGGACACCTTGCAGAACCTGTTAAACGGGTCTCATCAGATTTTTGCTTGAGTGCTGAGGTGCACTGAGCCCCGCGCCCAGATTTCATGTCATCAATTGCTGTTTCACTGGCTTCTCTGTCTTACCGGAGGTATTTGGGAGGGAGGGTCTGGAGAGGCTGAGGGGTGGCTGGGAGGAGGCAGAGTGACGGAGCAGCTGCCCTAAGGAGGGGAACTGTGCAGAAGGAGCTGGTCAAAGAGGAAGGCTGTGCAGTGGTTCATGCCGTGTAACAGAGAGTGGGCTGCTGGCCCCCCACTGCCCATGGCCGGCTGCCACAACTTCCCGCCTCCTCCGGGTTCAGCTTCTGCTGTAGGAGATGTGTTTTGTGTTTGTTTGATGTCAAAACTATTGAGATGGGCCCCAAGCAAGCTCAGCTGTCTTCAAGTTATACTTAGACCAAATACAAGTTAGAAACTAGGTGAAAATCTAAAACTCCTCAGCAAAAGTAGCCCTTGCTGTCTGTAAGACCCGGTCGGTGCCAGGTGCTGGGTAAGAGCGAGTGCAAAGGAGTGCATGTGGAGTCAGCCTCCCCAGCCCTCCTTCCTGGCCCCACCCACAACACTGTTTATTTATGGCAGATGCCAGAACTCAGAAAACCAAACAGTTGTAGATGATACGGCACTAAAAAAGCAACAGATCTGCAGGGAAAATCTCCTGTGGTCCTGATTAGGAATGCAACGGGTATTGACAAGGACAGGAAATCCTGTTCCAATTATGTAAGCAGATTGTGTCTTAGCCAGTGGCTTAATCTGCACCTAGTATACACTCTACACCTGTGACGGCTCCTGCACACCTTGCCTCAGGCACAGCCAGCCTTCCCCCCAGGTGCTTCCTGCTCGGGCAAGGACCTTGCTCTAGATGCCAGCGAGCTTCCAGCTCTGGCCATGCCGGCTGAGTACCATGGAAACACAGGATGGCAGAGTGGGAATGTCCTGAGGATCCTCTAGACCACAGGTGGCAATCACAAGGCCGCGGGCCGAATCCGGCCCTCCACCTTGTTTCATCTGCCCGGCACCTTGTTTCTAAACCTCAGCAGCGCTGCTCTTGCTTAGCTGTTAGGGAGTAGTTACATTTATACAGTCCTAAAGTTACATTCAGCCCTTTGAAGGCAACCGAGAGGCTGATGTAGCCTTCGGTGAAAATGAGTTTGACACCCCTGCTCTAGACCTAAATCTTCTTATTTATTTTGTTTTAACCAGAGATGTACATCTTAGGTGTTACTGTCCTACTCCTCACTCCCTGACATCTCCCACAAACCTGGGCAGTCATGTAGGGTGGCAACTTTTCTCCCTAGTCCCTCTTAATGGCCCCTTCGGTTTCACAGCTCCTCACTGCTACAAGCACAGCTGCAACAAACATCCCGGTGCTTCATGTATTCCCGAGGGAGGGAGGGATTCGCTGGGGCTCACTCCGCGCTGGACCCCGGAGCTGTCGGAACTGCGCCTTCCCCGAAACACCACATTGCCAAATTGCTCTTGAGAGGGTCGTTCTGTCCATGCCCTGAGTGAGCGTGGTGAGACTGAGGCCCACGCAGGGCAGTGACTTTGCCCTAGTTCGGAACCCGAGTGTTCTGACTTCCAGCCAGAAATCTGCTCACTCAGAACATTCCATCGTCTTTCCTGGGGCTCCTGACAGTCTCCCGTGGAGTCAGCCCTGTGGCTGCCACCTTAGTGACGGAGCCGCGGCCTGTGATACACATTTTCTCTCTCCCCATGAGGAGTGCGGAGGTACCCACCACAGACCTTCCCAGGGGGCAGCAGAGAGCAGAGGAGGTGAGAGGCCTGACCTGGAGTCAGCATGGAAAGGCCCCTCTATGCAACCACAGGGATGAGCCTTGGCAGCCCCACGCCCGGCTCACGTGTGATGAAAGCTCGGCTACAACCTCCCTTCCCCCTCCTCCTGCTCAGCTCTGCACAGTGTATTAGTCTTGATTCCCCAGCAAGGACCCCACGCTGCTCCGGGCTCAGGCGGCTGCTGAATAAATGCCAAGACCGAGTCACTGGGGGGGAGGGAACCCCTAAGGAAACATTGTTCATTCCATCCTCCTGACTCCAGGCTTTGCTAAAAACTTGACAAGAGAGGCTAGCTGGGATGCTCTTCTGTGTCTGCTCTAGTCGCTCCTACGGCAATAACAACACAGTACTCATAACAGTAATAGATATCTGCTATGTGCCCAGAAGTGCTTTGAGTGCTTTTCATATGTTACCTCAATTAATACTTACAGCAACATATGGAGGGAGGCGTTATTCTGGCCATTCCGATTTTGCAGATAAGAAACTGAGGGTCAGAGAGGCTAGGTATCTTTCTATAGGTTACATAGCCAATATGTGGTGAAACAAGTATGCCAACCCAAGTGTTCTGATGCACAGGATTCCTCCTTAACTAACAGAGGGAAGAAGACAAGAAAAATATGACAAAAAGAAAACACAGGAGCCCTGGCTGGTGTGGCTCGGTGGATTGAGCATGAGCCTGTGAACCAAAGGGTCGCTGGTCAAGTCCCAGTCAAAGCACATGCCTGGGTTGCGGGCCAGGTCTCCAGTTGGGAGCATGTGAGAGGCAACCACACATTGATGTTTCTTTCCGTCTTTCTCCCTGCTCTGTACAAATAAGTAAAAAAAAAAGAGAGAGACACTGGAAACTCAAAGCTGAGGCTCTACTACTATCCCCAGGTGCAACCTCGAACGATCCACTACCTGCCCTGACTCTGTGCTGCCTTGGCTGCACGAGACTTGCAAGTTGCCCAAAGCTTCTGCAGCTTGGCTCCAACCTCAGGTTCCCAAAGCTCCCTGAGAGGTGTCCTGGCAGGTAGACAGCTGAGTCAGCAGGATTCTCCGGGGCACAGATGCTTCAGCTTTCATCCCAGGAGAGGCCCCTGGGCTATGAATGCCTCCCTCCTCCCCGGCTGCCAACCCAACCCCCAACCCCCACCCCACCCCCAGGCAGCTCTCCTGCTCCGCTCTGACTATCTGTTCATATTGGAATTTGAATGCTTATGGTCAGAATAACTAAAAGACTGAATTTTACAAGGGTTTCGAAAGTGAATTGACTCCACTTATTAAAGATATGCTAGATTATTCATTGGGTGTAAGGACACTCTGGGGACTCCAGGCATCACAGCCTTTCAGGAAGAGAGAAACATCCCGTTCGGAGCGGCTCCCGGGGAGCCGCAGTGGGAGACATTTCACCAGGCAGGGGCCAATTAAATTACCGGCTGCTCGCAGTCCGTCAAGAAAACATCCTGGCCCTGAAGGGATGCGGGTGAATAAAGAGGCAGCTCCAGAAATCCCCTCCGGTTATTTTATGTAAATCCATTTCCAAAGACAGGAAGGCAAAGGGTTTGAGGACAGCATTCCTGGGAAGCCCTGTCTTCAGCCCTGAAATGGCTGAGAAAGGGAGGGGTGGGCAGGCGGGAGCAGCGCTAAGAATGTGACAGAAAGGATGCTGGGCAGGGGGCACAGGGGGCTCTTTGTTTTCAGGTTCAGAGTCCCTGGGGAGTGTCTTCCATGTGGGTGGGCGCCCCCTTATGTCAATGAGGAAGTTAAATAATTAGAAGTGTATATAGACTCAGGATCTGTTGGGGTTGGCAAGATGCAGCTCCAGCTCAGTGGACCCAGCACCTCACTATACAGATAGGGAGGTGGGGCCTCAGGTCCTGGAATCAAAAATAGGATGTTGGTGGCACAGAATATGCTGAAAGGGGATCTCCAGACTCCTAGCTAGGGCTGTCTCGTTGCACCCTCCCGAGGAGTGTGGCTTGTGGCAATGAGTCTCTTCTACTCTCTCTCCTTGGCCTGCCCCGCTCGCTGCCCTGAGAAGCAGTGAGCACTGGGGAGCCATGGGCAGCACTGGCTCGCAGAAATGAAACAAGGTTCGGATGCTGTGTATGCAATAAGGATGCTTTCTGTTGTAACAAGCAGAGACGTGGGCTCTATTAAGCAAAAAGGGAGTTTCCTGGCAGGCGATCGGGGGTCTCAGAAACTCCAAGGAGGCTGCAAGGACAGATGTGCAGAGCAGACAAGACCTGAGGTGGCTCAAGGCCAAGAACCATGAAGTGCAACAGCTATCTTGTAGCAGGACTGGCCTGATGGCCTCTCTCTTCACCACGACACCCCCACCACGGAATGGATTCTAGGGGAAGCTCGTCTTTGCACCACTCATTCCAGCCAGGCCCAGTGGGCCACACCTGGGTCACATGGGCATGCCCCAGCTTCCGGGACCTAGCTAGGGGCCTAGGAGGATCGTGCTGTAGGACATGGGCTCCTGCACCCACAGGACGACATTCTCAGGGCACTGGGAGCCTTAGACACTTCTGAGGGATGGACAATTTTCACGACTGGCTGCGTCACGGAACTGCAAATTATTTAGATCTGGGAGCTACGTCATCTGACAGACCCTGCAACTCCCTCCCCGCCAAAGCTCACTCCTGAGTCTCTGCCAAAGTAAAGGCTCCAGAAACCTCCAGGAAAGTGCCATGGTCTGGTGTTTCGGGGAGTGTGAACGAGGCACTTCTGAGTGCCTCTGTGGTGGGTGCTCCTCGGTGTGTGAGGGTCCTGGGGCACCCGCCACAGGCAACTTCTGCAAGGGGCTAGATCCACAGCTGCACTGCCTGAGGAGGCTTTTTAGCTGGGGCTGCCGCAGGCCATGCGGTTTGCAATGTTTCAACACTATGATATTTCATATTTGGGAAATAAGAACAACTACAATTTCCAGAGTTCAAACTATATTTCAAGCTATAGAAAATAAATGTAACCAAAGCCTTCTCGGCCTCTGATACAGGAACCCCAACTTGGGAGGTACATTTCTGCTCTCCTCCCCACTGTGAGCTATTAGAAATTCCTGGGGTGAGGGAAATAAGTTTTTTTTCATGCAATGAATGGGTGCCTGGCCTAAGAAAAGGGAGAAGGGACAGTGATGGAGTTGATGGAGCCCCAGATGGGGCCGGAGAGGCCCTAGCATCTAGACCCACGTTGGTTTCTGCTGGATGTCCTGTGTCATTCTCCTCTGTGGATACGGGGGTAACAACCTTCCTCTTAGTCCCCAGAGCAAGGGATTGGGTGGTGCCTTGTGGTGGGGACACTGCTGTGTGCACAGGCAACTTCAGGGAGCATGGCAGGGTCCGGGCCAGGCCCCGGAGCCCTTCAGGTCAGGGCTCCTTCCCCGGGCGTCCAGGCCTGCTGGGCCTGAGAACTGTGAGGCACCCACAGCGGGGTGTGGAGCTGCAAGTGTGTGCATGTGTGCCCGTGTGTGTGCCTGCAGATGTGTGTCATGTGTGTCCATATACCTGCAAATCATGCACAAGTGAACACGTGTATGTGGCTGTGTGCACACGAGTGTGTGTTCTGAGGAAAGGATCCACAGCCTTTTTCAGATTTTTAAAGAGATCTTGACCCTTCAAAATAGCAAGAAATGCTATTTTAGTCCATCCCTGTGTGTGGACAGGAAACAGGCCCCCTAAGTGAGTGTGGGGAGTCTGGGGCTTGTTGGTGTCTAAAGCTGTGAACGATTACCTGAGTTAATTAAACGCTTTGGCAGAGCCAAGCCAGCATCCCTGTCCCCTCCCATGGGCAGGTGGCCTTCTGTCACACATGCCACAGGTCACAGGGCTGCAGCTGTGCTCCACATGGGTCTTGGGCCCCAGCACGGAGCGAGGGACTGGTCTGCCAGGCCTGGACGCCAGGACCAGCTCAGATTGTCCTCCTGAAGACCCCACTGCTCAGTGGGCCGCACAGCTGTTTCAAGCACGCCTGGGATTTCTTTTTGACGTTAAAAGTAAGTGCTGGCTGGAGAGCCACCTACGCGGCTGACGAAGGCTGCCGGCTTCCCATTGGCAGTCCCGGAGGAGATTCTGCAGGTCTTTTAAGATTGCCAAGACTCCTCCGTCACACTGAGCCAATATAAAATCCATTGCCAAGAGCTAATAAAGGCACGGGGGCCAGGCTGGAACCAAGACCGCTGGCTGAGAGGGCGGCTCAGGCCAGGTGCTGGCAGGGAGCCGACGCCCCACGGCAGCTGCTCCAGCCTCAGGATCTGCCCCTCTCGTGAGCCCCTCCCTCCGATTCCCATTGTTCTCATTTCAATAGTTTGGGCAGTGATGCTGCTTCTCATTCACTCTAAAAGCTTGTCCCTGCAGACCGCTCGGCACATTTACCATTTACCGTGAGGCTGGGATTTTTGACGGATTGGATTTCAGAGGCGGGATTGATTACAGATGGAGTGCTTGGCAGGGACCTGGGGCTCCCCACAGACTCCCCCATTTAGAAACAGAATAAAGATTAGGAAGCCTGAGCAGGGCAATCTGGGGCAAATCATTCTTTCAAGGGAAGGGAGGGTGGATGTGGTGAGAGAAAAATCGGCTTATTCCCATTCAAGGGCATCTTCTCAAAGCTGGACAAAGGTCCTGTGTCGGGAGGGGCAACGAGCTGCAGAGAGCCATCTCACCGCCCCAGAGGCACTCAGTCTCTGGCAGGCACACATGCTCTCCTTCTCACCTGCCTGGGGACTGAGATGATGGGGCAGTTGTCTCAGCTTTAGCTAAACCCCTCCAGCACCTTATGTTCACACACACGCCTTCCCCGTTCAAGACCTCTAGCCTTGTCTGTGCTGTGCCCTCTGCCTGGAGGCTCCTCCTCCTCCTTCTTCAATTAGCAGAGTTTCAATTATCTTCCAAGGTGTAATTCAAATGCCACCTCCTTCAGGAAGACTGCCAAAATTGCAACCCTCACTCAGTAAAAATGTGGTTGCTTTTTGTTCTATTTTACCTTTGTTTTCATTCTGCCTTAGGAAGGTCTATTACTTGTCTCTACATTTTGACAGCATGTAATGAACCTTAAATTAATATTAATGCAAATTAAAATATGTCTGATTACCTAGTCTCAAGGAGACAAGCTACTTTGTGCAGCACACATTAGCAGGTTTTGCCTGTCCAGCATCCACTCCCTCTGTTTCAGGTAACCTGGCCCGAGTTTCTGCGTTCAGTCCAGTCAGTTTAAATGCTACTGATCTAACCTGCATATCAGGGATGGGCATGTATCTCAGGTCTGACCAGTCAGAGCACAGGGATTAGGTCCGGGCCAGGCTTGTTGCCTGAATTGGACCAACGAACGGCAACCCGGTGGCACTGGCTGATCCTCCTGGGAGTGAGGGGCTTCTCTCTACTGTGGCTTCGGAATGTCAAGCTGTCAGGCCAGGGCTGCTGGGCCCAGCAGGCCACCCCGTGGGGAGGGGCTGCCAGAGAACAGTGCCTTCAGGAGACAGGAGGAAACTAGACTGTAGGACCAGGGACACTGGCTTTACCACGGAGGCTGGCCTGCATGGAGCAGAGGCCATCTGTGAAACAGGGCTGGGCAGGCCCAGCAAGTCCAGGCGCTGCCCGAACCAGGGCTGGTACAAGCATGTCCATCCAGTTCAGCACATGGCCCTGGCCCAGGAGGCGAGGACACAGGTGAGCCCAGCCCCGGGCAGCAGGCTCTGGAAGAGCCGGGCCACGGCAGGGCGGATGCCGGGCCCAGGGCAGCCGCTGCAGTACACTGGGAGGAGCAAAATATGTAGTCAGACATGGTGACAACCACTTTCTAAATGGGGGAGATTCCATCACACCTGGCTTCAGTTTTATCTTTAGAATGGGTTAATGATCTCTATCTCAGTGTTAGTGTACGAATCAAATGAGATCACGTCAGTAAAGCACTCAGTCAGGGCTCAAGCAGTGGATAACAATTATGTGCTTCAATGGGCTGGGTTCTGGGCAGGGCACAGCCCTGGCGGGAGAGCGGGGACGAGCGCGGCAGATGAGGGCAGTGCATGGGAACTACAGCAGCAGCTTGGCGCTGGGCCGCTGTGCTGAGTTCTGCTAGAAAGGTAGAAAATGCATCTCACTCATCTTTGTGTGCCTCAGAGCAAAGCAGTGCTTGGCATAGAGCAGGACCATAGCAAATATTTAAAAATGCAGATTGGACTCACACTTGACATCTGCTAAGGTTTTCTAGGCCATCTAAGAGACAAAACTGTGTCGCAGAATGGAAGGGCTGCTAGGCTTGAAGTCAAAAGATGGAGACTGGTTCCATCACTGTGTCCATGACCCCGAGCAAGTCTCCTAATTTCTGTAGGCCTCAACTTCTTCACCTGTAAAATGGTGCTGTTAATACTTTGTCTGCCTGCCCCATAGGATGTGGTCCAGTTCAGAAAGTCCTGGCAGCCCCAGAGGCCCCAGGGCGAGCTCGCAGGAACACTGCCCCCATGCATTCATCCAAGGAGGTCCGGGCAGGCCTGCTGCAGTGGACAGCCAGGTGTGTTTTGTTGGCAGGGCAGCCGAATGGCATGGCTAGGAAACGGGTTGCCAAGTGCTTGGTTCGAAGGGCAAGGCAAGGAGTGACAGGATTATGAGCAGAGGAGAACACAGCAAGAAGAAGACAGGAAACTAGCACTTGGGAACTAAGGCCATGAGAACGAGCCACGAGGTTCCTTCTGACAAGGTTCTCAGTGATAAACTGCAGTTAGCATTTATTGAGCACTTACTATGTGCCAGGTGCTAGTCTAGGTGTGCACGTGGATTATTTCCCTCAGCCCTCACAATAACTCTGCGTGGGCACTCCTGGCATTACTCCTTTCACAGGTCAGGAAACTGAGGCATGGAGGTCACATAGGATTTTAACTCGTGGCTCACGTTCTTCATTAGCCCAAGAAACTGCTAGTACCCAAAGCAGGGCGGTTATGGTGACCTAAGAGGGAATACATTGAAAGGCATTTTTTGAACTGTGACGTGCTGACGACATGTGGGGTAGTGTCATTACCTAACCTCTTTCAGTCTCGAGGTAACTTTCCAAAAACAGTGTGTTGTAACAACTGGGGTTAAGGGAACCACCCTCCTCCCGGGCCTGGCCCTGGTGGTTGGACTCTCTCCTAAAGGTCTCTAGGGGCCGCAAAAGACAGTGGCTGCACTGGTGCCAGTGGCCAGCTTCACCCCCAGCTCTGGACCCGGCCTCCTGTGCGCCTCTGAGGACCAGAGTCTGCTGGCTGGGGCTTCCCGACTCAGATGCAGCCCAGGCTTAGGGAACACTGGGGCTGTGGGGTAGATGGCAGAGCCCACACACCCAGGACCTCGATGCTCTGGCTGCTCTTGATCACAGCATTTCAGAGCCAAAAGGCTCCCTGGACTTCTATCATTCCCAAGAGGGTTGCCAAGCCTGGGAAGAGTCAGACTCCAGTCCTGAGGGCCCCCCAGTGGGTGGCAGCAAGGTGCAGTGGCTTCTCAGCACAGGCACAGCCACCTTCTGCAGGGCTCTGCAGCCCACAGGCGGGAGGGCTTCGGGCTGACCTCACCAAGACCAAGTGAAGATGGACAGATGCGTGGGTGAGTGACTGTAGGGAGCCAGGCGGAGTAGAGATGCTGACTAGGCCCCAGGAGGCAGGCAGTGAGGGAGGAGAGCTAGGCAAGAAGTCCCAAGAGAGGAAGAGAAGAGAGAGGGCAGGGGCGGGGGTTGCAATGACAGCAAAGGGCCGCAGCTTGTGGTTGGGTGCTGAGATGGGGGGGTTAAGTAAGCAGCTTTTGGGGTAACAGCTCCAGAAACTACTAGGCTTTTTAAGGTTTTCTACAAAGGATTTTAAGGTTTGGGGAATAGGCAGAAAGAGAGACTCGGGGGTCCACAGTGGTCAGGAAGAGATAGTGGGAGCAAGGAGAGGAATGGCTTCTCCTGGCTGCACAGAGGAGTGGGAGGGGGGCCCATGACACACTCGGGGGGCCCAGGCCTCGGGGAAGGGTGGAAGCAAAAGTGCTTATTTATTTCAAGGCAGCAAGATGGGGTGGAGCCCACCCACAGGACACACCCTCTGGGTGCTGGCCCAGGGAGACAGGGTGGCAGGAATGGATGAACAGACTCAGCTGCAGGCCATAGCAAAGTCAGGTCATAAGTGGAAAGCCAGCCAGAAAAAATGGGGAGAGGTCACAGGCTTGGTTCAAGAAAAATGGATGAGGATTACCACCAGGAAGAGCAGCAGATGAAGGGGTTCGAGGAGGAGGGTAGGTGCAGTTCTGAGGCCCCATGCAACCATGGGTGAGCAGCCATGCCTCAGGCCCTGTGTAGACGGTGTGAGTGAGCAGGGCCCAGTGATGCAGGGCCCTGGGCAGGCCGGCAGGAGAGGGACCTGGACTGCAGCCATGGTGTGAGCGGAAGGTCTGACTGCAGGACAACCTGCCTGGAATAATTGGGTACCAGCATGGTACACCCCAGGTCAGGGTGGGACCCACACGATACCCAGTGACTGAGTTCACCTGGGCCTGACGGTGGGCGGGCCCAGGGGTCCCACTCTGGGACTTCCTGGGGCCCCACCAAAGAGTGGTAGGAAGCCCTCCAACCCAGCCCACGCTACTGGGCTCAGCCACTGAGTAAACACGCCCGTGTTGAAACAGATCCCGGGGCTCTGCTCCTGAACCAGCAGAGCCAAACGGGAAGGCAGCTGCTTGGTAAGAAGGCAGACAGGCCACTCACTGTCATTCTGCTGCTTTTCAAGAGCGTGGAGAACCACGAGCTCTCTCAGCAGCAGGCCCTTCCGAAGGTGACTGTCAGCGTGGCGATGTGGTGCAGACACCCCTGGTTTACAGGTTTGCAGGGAACTCTCACCACTCTCTCAAGCTGCTAAAATAAGACTCTCTCAGAAACATGCCTGAGCTGAGGAAGCTTACACTGTGCCGCAGAGACAACTGGAAACTTTCTGGCTCTGTGTGGAGCCCCTTCCTTTCCTGCCAGCCCAGGGGCTTCACCCAGGCCACAGGCCTGCCTCGCAGACCCAGCCTCACCCAGTGCAGTGGCCCCTGGCTCCTTCCAGGCACTCACCTCCCCTTACCTTCAGGGCTGCAGGAACTGTGAGCAAGGAAGGGAGCTGAGGGAGAAGGCTCCCGCTGCCATCTCTCCTCTGAGCCCAATGACTGCCTCCCTGCCCGAAGCACCGACAGGCAGAGGGACGGACCACAGGCCTGAGGAGTCATTTCTGCGGTCCTGTTCACCTCTGTCCTCTTCTCTCGCAGGTCCCGGGCCACCCCAAGCTTTGATGGTCCATGCGCCCAGGCTGCAGTGTGCTGACCAAGGCACTCAGGGCCAGGAGCAGCCTGGGGCCCCAGGCGCACCCTTTTGTTTAGGAGGGAGGCAAGGCCCAGAGGTGCTGAGCTTGAGTTCCATCTCGTCGGTACCTCAGAGATGGGGTCTGCAGGTCCTATTGGGTGGTGTCACACATCGGGTCACAGAAGGTGAGCACAGATTTTTAAAAATCACGCAGAGCTGTGATGGACCCATCCTAAACCCACCCCAAGAAAAAGCGTGCCTCGTTTCGTCTCTAACTCAAAAGGATTTACTGAGCACCAGCTACATGTTAGGTAGGCAGAGACCCTGCCCTTGAGGAGCTAAACAGACTAGAGGCGAACCCTGTGAGGGTTTTCAACATGTCAAAAGGACTGGGGCTGTGAAGCTGGACAGGTCAGAGTGGGGAGTGCAAAAAACAGTAATTTCAACACCTCTGTAAATTGGAGCAGCCATGTTCATGCACACCCGTTTCCAAAAACACTACAGAACAGGTCACGAGACAACAGAAGGGGATTGGAGAACGACCTGCACACACAGCCTGTGCTCACGAAGAACTGATATTCTGGAGGCCTGGGACAGCGCCCAGCTACACACAACAGTATCTGTATTTGAAGGATTCGACTTCCTGCATCTTTGGGGCTACAAAGCAGACCTCAACACGGAGGCAGGCGTCAGCCTCGCCCACGCTACGTCAGAGATGGGGAGGCCCATCCGCTGGGAGGAGCAGGAGAGACGGGAAAGACCCTGAAACAAAGCAAAGGAGTCTGGACTTGACCCTCCAGTGGACATGAAGCATCTGGGAAAGGGACCGCCCCCACCGGACCGGGGTGCGCTGCGTGGGGACAAGGGCAGGCAAACACACTCGCGGGAACTCTCGAAACCTCGAGGGCTCTCTTTACGGGAACGAGTGACTCCATGGCCCCGGCATCACTGGCAGCAGGCTTGTTTGATCACAGTATTTCCTCTTTGGTGCCTCATTTTATTCATCTGCAAAATGAGAATAATGGCACCGGCTCACAGACAGGAGGTTAAATAATACACGGGAAGCCCTCAGAGCAGCACCTGGCCCATGGCAAGTGCTCGCAAAGTGTTAGCTTTTGTGATCATTTCTTTCTTTCTGGGGGGGTTCCTATCAGATAAAAAGCATTCTCAGTGGTTTTTGTGTATCACCTTTCACTTTGCCTGTGGAAAAAAGATGTGAATTATTTCAAACAGACACCCACATACTTTAAAATAATTGAGTTTATTTAAAAAATCAGCACAGTAAAAACTGCCACACAAATAACTTTAAGCTATCAATTCAAATGTACACATGTAATTCCTCAAATTAAAAACCTTTCATTTCCCTTGAAGGCTTTTTAATTCTGAGGTTGTTTATAAGATTAATCAAGAAAACATTAACATTAAACAAAAATCAATGTTGTACAAACAAGTGGGATCAAGCAGCTTAAACTATCACCTGGAACACGTGTACTTCAGAGAAAAACCCCAGAAGACAACGCTGCACACGGTGCAAAGGACACCCACCTCACCCCTCCTCACGTCACAGGCAAAAAAAAAAAAAAAAAAAGAATGGAGAGAAACTTTTTCCGGGCAGTGGCCTTATTTTTTTACACATTCCTTTTTCTGGATTTGGAGTTTTGGAAAACACAGAGGTTTTTTCTCTTGGTAAAATGTAACTCAGAAGGTATTGGAGGACCAAGCAGTTACGGCTCTGCAGTCTCTTCCTTTCTCTGGAGACCCAGAGGTCCTCACAGCAACCACGTCTGTTCTCTCCCGCACTAGGCCCCTCTGCGCTCGGGGAATGTAGGAATGTCTGCCCTCACCAGGGATGGGAGTGAGCACTGCACCTTCGACTGGGCACAAGGGAAGGCCAGCCCACTCTGAATTCAGAGAAAGTTTTGTGCATCAGAGTGCCGACCGGGAACAACAGGAGACTCGGGGGAATGAAGTGTGAAAAACCACCTACTGCAGCGAACATCAGAGAAACGTGTTTACTGCTGTGCATGGGTAACTGGCGGCTGTCTCCCTAACGAGCTGCCGCAGAGCAGAAGTCTGGCCTCTAACCTAGCCCTGGGCTCACCCCTACCCGTAGCCCAGTGGGCACAGGTGTCCTGTGAGAAATGGCCACAAACGGGAACCTGAGCCAGGTGATGGGACCAGACAGCAACCGCACTTTTGCTGGCATGGACGCCACCCATGGGTCCAAGAGCAACTTGAATCCCTGTGTGAAATACACCTATCAATTAATCAATTACTTTCTGAAACATTCTCATCACCACACTGAGCCAGTGGATGAATGTAATATATCAATCAATAGGAGAAGTATACATCCAGAAAATATTATATTGTCATAATCAATTCATGTCTCCTGGGCACTAATAAACAGACCATATCCCAACGCAAACCACCGACTGAACCACTGTGGTAACAGTGGGAAGGGGCAGCGAGGATGACCTCACTGGCACGTCTTTCCCGTCAGCGGGCAGCACCTCTGGGCCTGGGTACACAGCTGAGGATAAAGATTCACTGTGGCCCAAAACCAAGGGTGGTGCCGTCACTTCTCCAGTGTGACACGAGGGCCCCCGTCTTGGGAGCCTTTATGCAGCAGCCTCTAAGAATTCTGAGGTGAACACAGCTTCTGCATAGTCTTCACACACATCCTGAAGTTCAGCAGTCACGGACCCCAGAGCTTCATCTAGCAGCTCTTCTGAAAAACTGCAAGAAAACCACACAGCTGAAGGCACAGAGAGCCGAATGTGGGAACCTGGGGAACTCACCAAGTTAGTTCTAAGATTTCAACACAGGAAATTCAAAAGGCCAAGAACAGCCAGGCACCTCTGAAGGACAATCAGGTGAGGGGCCTTGCTTTCCTGGATGTTTAGAAGGTGTCACTTAGATCCCAAGGTCCAGCTAGAAGGACAGAGGGATGGGCTGCAGTACTTCCAGGATAGACCCCTACAGGAGACGGCCGAGACCAGTGGTGACCAGAAACTAACTAGCTGCACCCCAGACCCACCCAGAGCCACCACTGACACTGCCTGACTGCCCGACAGAGATGGGTGCGTGCCCTCTCTGTGGGACGGGGCAGGAGACCCCAAATTTGTGTTCTCTCTTTACACACACATGAACACACACTCGCACGCAAAACTTCTTTTCCCAAACTGTGTGACAGTAAGTTGCAGACTTGATATCCCTCAAGTGCTTCAGTTTACACTTCCTAAAAACAAGGAGGTTCTCTTACAAACCACAATTATGAAAACCACCGCATTAACACTGATGCAATACTATTATCTAATCTTATCTACAGACCTTTTTCACAGCTTGCTCACTGTCCAAATAACGCCCCTTTAAGAAAACTTTGCTAGTCCAGGATTCAGCCCAGGGGCCCGTGTGGAATGGGGTCGTCATGTCTCTTCAGCGTCCTTGGATCTGAAACTGTACTTCAGCTTTTGTCCTTCAGGACCTGACTCTTTAAAGAACAAAGGCCTTTTTTGCAGCAGGTCCCCCGACTGGGGTTTGCCTGATGTTTCCTCGTTGTCAGACTGAGGTTACACTCGTCAGGAACAGATGCCACAGAAGGGATGTTGTGTCCCCTGGGCGTTTCTATTTATCTTATTCCTGGGGAGGGTTCACTTCTGTCCCGTGCTCACAGTGACGCCTGCCAGGTTGCTCCAGTATGAAGTTGCTGTTTCCGCTCATACTTGGTACGAATGTTGTGGGGAGGCGCTGTATGACTGTGCCAACATCTGGTTTCTCACCAAACTTACCTGAGTCGATTATCACGGGGTTGCCAACATGGGTGGATTTTTTAATTGCATTTTATTGTTTTATGCTGTTACAGTTGCCCTCGCTTTTCCCCCTCTGCCCCCCCAGCCCCGCCCCTGGTAATCCCCACACCGCTGTCCCAGTCGGCACTGATGCTCTAACACCATCCATCACTCCTTCTCCATCTCCCAGTTGGCCCTCTACCGGGACGAAGAGCCTTCCCTTCATCATTTGTGTACTCACTCATACACTCATCCACTCATACAGGCCTGGCCTTGTGGATTCTTCCTTTATTCAATAGTTTCTAATTCACTACTATTATTACTTATTTTGACACTCGGAACGTCCCAGACTGACCAGGAGGAGCCCCTTCCAGCCGGCCCCCGGGACCCCGACACGTCCACATCCTTCCCTGAACACGTCCTTCCTGGCACCACCACGTGCTGCTTCCGGCTCATCTCACATTTTCCCAGCCCCGGTCTCCGAATCAGCCATTTCTCCGAGCAGCCCTGGCACCTTTTCAGGGAAAACAGGACTTAGAAACAAAGACCTGGGTGCTCAGTGTGCTCACGCCCCTGGTGCCACTGTCGGGGGGATGCGGACAGACCCACATCGCACACATTCCACGTGACATGTCTCTATCTGCCCACAACCATAAATTCATAATACCTCCATCCCGACTCAACAGATGACTCATTCCAGCCTTCCCCAGAAACCTGGCTGTCGTTATCCACAATCTACTTACTTACTTGATCAATCCTAAAATGTAGACAAAGTAGTTTTAGAATCGTTCCCATGCCACCGTGTAAAAGAAACCTACTCCCTAGAATCCAGTATGAGTTTAAAGACTTTTTTGTCTTTAGCCAGAGGGCACAGAGTCAAAATACCACGTTCACAAGTTACTCAGAGTACTCGTCATCTGTCCCTGCTTCCCTCAGCGCGATTCTGTGATTTACTGGACACAGAGCCAGGCTCCTGTTCTGGGTGTTCCCATTCAGGCCACCTGCCCCCCGCCCCGCCCCACCTCCCTTGCAGAGCTGGAGAGGGAAACATCAACAGGCTCCACAAGGTCCAAGGTCAAGGCTCCACACGGTGGAAGTTCGCAAAGAAAGCAGATGCAGGGAAGCGGCCAGCACCCTCCTCTCCCGCCCTTCTCCCCATTCTCATCCCAGCAGCCGGTCGGTGGTCGGGTTCTCCTGGCAATCTTCTGTCTTTTAATTGGCATGTTTAGTTCTCTTTCATTTAATGTAATTCTGATGTATTTGAGCTTCTGCTACTAAATCACTAAATATTTCCTATTCGTCTATTTGTTCTCTCTTGCCCTCTTTTGGATTTGTAATATTTCATTACATTCTTTTCTCACCATTAACTTGGATATGATACTCTTACTATTCTCTAAGCGGGCCACCCTAGATTATACTGAGAATCCCTGACTTAAAGTCTAGCATTAATTGACATTCTTGCCACTTTCCCAGAAAATGCAAAAACCTTAGAACACTGCTAACTCTGTTTATCATCTCCCTGGCCTACAGGCTACTGTTATTGTCTATTTTAAATGTACACACACACCCAGCAGACATGAGTTTATCGTCTTACAACAGTCAATATTCATTTACCTACATATTGACCTTTTCAAAATTCACACCTTCCAATATTTTTTGACCTTCATCTGTGACAGTGTTTGCTCTGGCTAAAAAATATCCTTTTAATATTTCCTATCATAAAGGTCTACTGAAAATAAATTTTATCACTTTTGTTTGGAGCCTCTCTTACCTTCCTTCTTGGAATATATTTCACTGGGCTTAGAACTCTGGATTTGAGTTCCTTTCTTTTAGAACATTAAAAGATAAGCTAGATCTTCTACCTTCCACCGTTTCTCTTTTTTTCTTCCTCCAACTGATTTTTTAAATCTTTTCCTCTTTATCTTTGATTTTTCAACATTACTACGCTATGCCTATATATAGATTCATTTTTATTTTTCTTGCTTGGGGCCTAATTTTAGAGCTTCCTGGATCTACGGCTTGACGCCCTTGTTATTCCAATGTCTGTGACTGACAGGTCCAGCATCTGGGGCTGCTGTGGGTCTGTGCTCGCTATTGTCCTCTCTCTCTGCCTGGTTATTGTGCGCCGCACACCAGACACTGTATTTACAAATTCTAAAAATAAGTTAGGTCCTAAGATGACGTTCTATCCCTCAGAGAAATGTATGTTAGCTTCTGACTGGGGCTTGGGGGGAATAATCTAGAATCGCCTCAATCCAATCCCAGGGCTAGGAGAACCTGGAGCTGAGTGGAGCCCCTGAGGGGCCTGCTGGCATCCAGGCCACGCTTACTGCAGGGCCCCAGTCAGAAGTGATGCAAATTCAGCAGGGCAATCCCCCACCCCGGCAAGCCTGAGCTCCCACCTCTGTCCTCCAACTTGAAAACACCACAGAACTGACACTCCAGTGCCCGGCGAGGGGCTGACCTCCCTGGGGCTGTCTTCTCCAGGATCCTGCCCCAGTTATTCTTCGTTACCCAGTTAACTGCCCGACGCCTTCCAGCATGTTTTATTTTTGATCTAGCTTTTCTATTAAGAGTTATCCTCAGTGGGAGAAGTAGTCCCAATTACCATGTGCGTCATTAAGTGATTACCTTGTTTTTGCATTGCTTTGCTTTCCGTATCCGTCACTAATTCTTCTATATTATGAAATCATCATACTATGAAATGCCAAAGTACTCCTAATACAGTCAAAAACATTCACTAAGTGACGTATCCGCTTTTATCCTTCCTTTTAACCTTCCTCACCCTGCCTTCCCTTCCTGGAAACCGTCCCCGCTGGAACGCTCTCCCTGTCCTCCTACTCCAGTCTGCACTAGCTGTGCTCTGTGCTCACAGGAAAGCTCTTCTCTTGGAAACAGCTCTGGCCTGTTCCCTGAAGGGTCACGTTGGAGCCCCCGGCACCCCCCATCTCCTGGGACACTGTGCACACCTAAAGATGTCTTTATTTTACTCTTATGTTCGATTAATGATTTAGCTGGGCACAGAATTCTAGGTTAAATTTTGGCAATATGCTCTAATACCGGCTAGCAGTGTTGCTACTGAAAACAATTTGCGTTCTCCCTTCTGACTGGCACATGCCCAGCTGTAACTCTCTGGGGCGTTTCACACGTTTTCCTTACACAGGAATGCCCGCAGTTCCTTTTCCAAGTGATGTGCCACAGTGAGCTCTGTTCTGTTTGCCTATTCATGTACTTACTCACTCACTGACGTGCAGTGGACGGCGATGAACGCTTCCAATCTAGAGACTGACAGTCTTCTGGAAGAATTTCTCACAGTGTTTCTTTGGTGACTGCCTATTCCCCGTTCCTCCTTTTTCCCTGTTCTCGCATTCTGGAACTCCAATTATTCAGATGTCTGACACTATAAACCAAAACTGTGGGCCTAAAGCCCAGTCCCAAAGCCAATGGTGTCTGGGAGAGGAACCTTCGGGAGGTGGTTAGGGCATGAATGGGATCGGTGCCCTTAGAAAACAGACAGAGAAAGGGTCTCTCTCTCTGACGCGTGAGAACACAGAGAGAAAACGGCTGCCTGCCAAACACGACGCCAGCCCCTGATCTTCCCAGCCTCCCAAGTGCAGGGCGGTTTCGTCCTTTAAGCCACCCGGCCTAGGGTGTTTGTTACAGCAGCCTGAGCTAAGACACTGGATCTCTCAGAATAATCCTCTAATTTTTAAAATCTTTTCTTCAGTGTTACCTATCCTTGTTTGTTTTTTTAAAATTCTACTTCCTGAGAGATCTGACTTTTTCTCTAAAACCTTCTAGTGAATTTATTTCAGCCATATTTTAATTTCTAAGAACTCGTTTTATTCTTTGAAAGTTTATTTTTACAATATCCTGTTGTTGCTTCCTGATGTAATAACTTCACTTATTTCTCTGAGAAGATTAATTTTAATTTGTTTTTAATGTTTTATTTTCTTCCTGCATTGTCTTGGCTTCCTCTGAGATCTTTTTACCTGTGTAAGAGGCTCTGCATCTCCCACGGCTTTCACCAAATGCCTGGTCATCTGACCTGTCTGCTCTGTTCAAGAAGGAGAGTTTCAACCAAGCCCCAAGTTCCGACTTAGCTGCACCCACGCCTTACAAACAGCTGGTGCTTCTCATTCCTCAGTTTTACAAGGTTCTGTATAAATCAGCGTGGCTCTTGGTTTCCCTGTCAACAGGCACTTGTCTCTCTGGTCTGCGAAGTCATTTGCTATTATTTGTCTAACTGTTTAATGGCTTCCAAAATTTTATTACTATTTCTTGTTTGCTGTCATTTATAGGTTCATGCCTTTTATTTATTCTTTTAGTGACATATAGCTGGGGAAAGACAAAGGGGACAGAGATAAATATATATGTTTAATCTGTCTTTTTCAACCAGAAGTCTCCTGATTTGTTTTTCAAACCAGGAGTCCTTAATTTTGCTTTTTTCGAAAGCATCACCTTAAGTCTTTCCTTTCACAACCTCTCTTTTATTTACATCCAGTTTATAGCATTTTCTCCCTTCACTCACTGAAACAGTGCTTTTCTTAAGATGTAAAGAGAAATGGAGGTATTACAGAAAAAAGCATCTAAGTTCTCCCTCACACAAAATGCTATGAAGTGAAGGCAACTGTCTTAGGATTTTTCAAGATGTGATCAACACAACTCTCATCTGTAGCACTCCAATCAGAAACAAAACAAGAGGGATGCAAAATAGCTAGAGAATTTAGATGCACTGTCAGGCGAGGGCCAAAGGAGAGCAGAGAACATCTATAACAGTCCAGGCATATTCTAATAGCTCTGCCCTCCACACTTCAACCTGTTATTCTTCATACGCCGAGAGAGCTTTCCCTCCACCAACACAACAACTGTGAACAAAGTGTATCACTCATCAAGTGGCAACAACACACAGGGAACGAACACTCCATCCTCCCTGACGTGTCCCAGTTAGCCTGACCACCCAGCCAGGTGCAGGGACAGCAAGCGGCACCCTGCAGGACCACGTGTTCACACACAGAAGCCAGCCACGGTCCCCTACACTCCTCCCCTACAAAGGAAAGGTGCATCTCTTTGAAGGGTACTGTGTATTAAAGAGAGGTTTTAGGACTGCAGGTTAAGCCTGAGGGATTGAACATAAGTGATTATCTCCAATCCCACCCAGAACTCCACTAAAATAAAAGGAAAACAGACCAACAAGTACATGAATCTACAAGGAGAAAAATAAAACAATGATAGATAAGAAATGTCCAGGATTTTCAGAAAGTAAAGTGCACACAGAAGAATCATAGCTACTTCAGCAGCACAGAGAGGTCCAGAGGAAGCTGGAACCTAAGAGTCTGTCAAGGGAGAGGCCGAGGAAAGCAAGCTGGTGTGTCTCACAAAACTTGGGATGCAAGAGCGCTGAGCATCATGACAGTGGGGTGAGGTCTGGGTAGAAAATGAGGGCACAGGTTGAACATCTGCAGAACAAGCAGAGAGATGGATAGGTCTCCACCCCTGCTCCTGGCAGCTAAGTGACAATTGCTTCTTCACCCCTGCAAATGAAGGGAGGTGTATATTCTTTGCAAAAAATAAACCCGTAATTTTAAACTCAGCCAAATCATCCATCAAATATGAAGACAGAATAAAGACACTTTCCAATACGTAAATCTCAAAAAATTTCCTCCAATACACAAAGCAGGATATGCTCCATCAAAATTAGAGAGTAAATCAAGAAAGAGGAAGGTGAGGGCAGCAGAAAACAAAGACTCTGACACAGGAGGGAAGCCATCTAAGCCCCAGGGCGGTGAGGAAGGAAGTCCCAGAGCTGCCCAGCCAGGCAGGTGTGGGGGGAAAGAGGGTCTCATGGGGAGGAGCGGGGGTGGGGTGAGAGATAGAGGCAAAACTGCACTGAGATGCTGGCTAGTGTGTGGGCAAAGTTAGTAACTGTATGAAAGAATATGCAAATAAAAAGAGGCAATCATTAACTCCTGGAATATGTTTAAAACTTGGTTGAGAAAAAAATGGAATCATAGTATTCAATTTGGCTCAATGATGAAAAAATAGTTGCATGTTTATAATAAAGTGATAACCACGAGGAATTTAAACTTGGGCCCAATATAAAAAGAATTTACACCTTTCCTTTTTTTTTTTTAAAGAGAGAGGGGAAAGGAGGGAGAGAGACATCGATTGGTTGCCTCTCTTACCCAACCAGGCAGAAACTGAACCTGCAACCCAGGCACGTGTTCTGACTGGGAATCGAACTGGTGACTTTTGCTTTGTGGGGACACCCCTGCCCCAACCAACTGAGCTGCACCAGTTGGGGCTACACACATGCTTCAATGAACTACTTACGTAAAAAGGCTGCCCATTCTTCCAAAAGTTAGTAGCAGCAGGACCGTGCTGCAGGACTGCACAAATGGCCTTTCCCGGGGGGGGGGACCCTCGGCAGGAGCGGGGCTGAAGAAAGCGTGGCAAAGCCCACAGGCCCGCTCCTGTGTGCGAGTCTGTCCTGACTGTGGAGCTGTCACGGTCACAACCTCGTCTGACCCCGCACAATCCGGTGTCCTCTGACGGACACAATCCTCACTAACGGCAACAGGACGTCCTCCCTGACTTGCATAGCGTGCCTCTGCTGAGGAGGGGAGGTGCAGACATCCCTCTGGGCGCCAGCACCCGGGCTGTTTTACAGTTTCTTCCAGCTGAAGAAAGGCTGTCAGCGGAGAAACCTGGCCACTAGGCCCAGAGCAACCACTGGAACGCCAAGGCCCGACAGCAGGGCGCGGGACCTCGGCCAGGCTCCCTCTGCGAACACTTGGCACTTGTTCCTAAACAGAGGCACGTGACATTTCACTGACCTTTCCGCAATCAGCCATGGATCGAAGGAGCCCACGGCCTCATGAGAGACCATCCGGAGGTACCGCTCGTACTGGCTGCAGTAGTCCCCAATGCGGCGCCGCATACCAGCTGGGACAAAGAGGGCAGCTCGACCCTTTCTTGGTTCGGAATCTTCTGAAAGGGCGACAAGGGGAGGCTCTCTTTTCTCCGGCTTCTCCTCTGTTCCCACACTTTCATCCAGGGAACTGAGAGCAACAAAAATGACAACATTCAAAATCACCTGTAAGCAAGGGTACATGGTCCATTCTCCCTGACGGTTTGCTAACCGAAGGCTTATGAAACCCAGGCTATCAGCACTCATTGCTTCCCCACCTCGCTGGACTGACCCTCCACACGGCAGGAGCTCCTGTCCCACAGGCGAAAGAATTCTGAATACAAATCTTGCAGTAATTATCAGTATAACCACAAGTGCCCATGTGATGCTTCCAACAATAAAACCAGACTCCTGAAGATGCTATATACTCTCCAGCCACCTTATAAAGATGCTACTTTACTGAGCCATCTTGGCGTTTGGCAAGATCTTGCTCAAAAGAATTTCTCTCTGTCTTGTGCCAACTGAAAGAATATGAAACTCAATAGCATCAAAGGCAACAACTACAGTGAAAGCAGAGTCTTGTGGCTCCTTACTTGCCATTCCAGGGCCTTTCTAACATGATGTTCACGTCTGAGTCTCTGCCAGCTGCTGTCTTCGTGATCCTGATTGGATGAGGAGAAAAGGGCCTCTCACTGACTGCTGGCAGTGTCTGGCCTAGAAAGGGAGGAGCACAATGTGACTGTCCACAAGGAGAAGCCAACGCACCTACCAGAGCTGTCCGTGGCCCACGAGGTGAGGAAGTCACAGGCACACCCCTTAAGCACAATGGGTTTAGCCAGCAGTGCAATGAAAAGTTTCTGTTTTACATGAAAAGGTGAATTTAAAAGTTACAAAGACACAAGTCAATGAGGCCTCACTTTTAAGAAATGAACTCCTTTTTAAGTCTGCGCTAGCTCTGAGATAGATTCCTTCAAGAAGCATGTGCGAAGCCCCAGGCTGTGCAGGCTCCATTAGGATCCAGCCACCCATTCAAGGAGTCATAAGCAGCTGGGTCTGTTTTTTAACCTTTAAATGGTTTGATTAGGGAGAAGGAAAAAAACCACTTACACCTGAACACTTAATTAGCTGATTTAATTTGTCAACGGGCATTGCTGGAGAATCTGCATGATGATAGTCAAAACATTAACTTATTAACTTTATCTTTGAGGCTTGACAGGTCTTTTGAGTTCCAGGTTATTTATAATTTTAAGTGCACTTCAAGTGTGGGAAGATTTGTCCTTCTCTTAGGCAAGGAGAATCTCTAAGTCAAATAACTTTCTCTACTCATTTATATGCTTGTGATTCCTTACTGTCAGAAATACAGCCTAAGTCAGTTTTTGTACAAATATTGCTGAGTACAATCAATTTTCAACTGTTCACAGAAAGAGAGGATATACAGATTAGACCCTGCACAATTCAAAAATCACTTTAAATGGGGTTTTGTGAGGCAATTGAACATACCATCTGAACAACTAGAAACATAGGATTCTTACTAGGATTTCATGACTCTGGAATTTAAGTGTCCAAAAATTCATTTCAGTACTTAGTGTTCTAAAGGGATTTTTTTCAATGTATACTTAGACTTTCTGCACAGTCACAGATGGTGACTAATCATTCAACTTGCCCTTGAAAAAAGGGAACACTGAGTCCTAGGTAAAACTGTCTTTTGTGTGATGCAACCTAACTTTGTGAGCAGTGGCCAAACCATCAGTGGAGCGAGCTGCCTTTCAACACGCCCCTTTCCTCTGCTGCCATACAAAATGATGCTGAAATGCCCACTGATTCACCCAGCCCATGCCAGCCCGTGCTAGGTGCAGTGGGCAACACAAGCAGATATGACACTCTCTGGCCTCAAAGGATCTGTGGTCAAGCTCTGCACATATAGGACATGCCAGAAGGGGAGTCTGCGGGCGAGGAAGGGAGCCAAGGTTCAGGACAGGAAAGCCAGGAAGAGCACTGCAGACACCGAACACATAGGATCCACGAGCCAGGCCCTGGAGCATGGTTTCAGCTTGTTTTTTTGATGAAAATGGGAGTGGGATTAAGGTTGGGGGAAAGAGTGAACACCACGAGCAAAGAATACAGTGCTTGAAAGTCACAAAGAACAGAAAAGGAACAGATCTGTATTGTGTTTAGATGGCTTGTTCTGGGAAAATTGGACACAGAGAATACTTTTTCTGAGACAATACCCCACACACGGATTTTTTAGAAGTATCCATGACACAGGCCACTGCTGTAAATCACCTGTACCCACATTTCCTTTACATGCCTTGGTACTTACTCCTCGTACTGAGATTTCTTCAGAGGTAATGTTTAACCGCACTTCACTCACCTCCTTTCATTGAGGAAGGGAATAACCGATAAGCCTGAGTCAAACAGAATTTGAGTAACACTTCCCAGCCAAAATTGTGATTGTAGCCTAGCAACTGCAGCCAAAATGTGTATGTATGAATTTTTACAAGTGGAGGAGAAAAGTGAAAGTCTTTCCCACAAATGGTATGAGACCAAATAGATATCCATTAAGGGGGAAAAAATGAGCTGTAACCTCTACTTCAAACCATAGGCAAACTTTTATTCAAGATGAATCACAGACCTACACATAAAAGCAAAAACCTTAAAAGTCCCTAGGAGAAAACAAGAGACTCATTTCAAATTGGGAGTAGGCAAAGGTTTCTTAGATCAAAGAAAGCAAAAATGACAGGAGAAAAATTCGAAGTTCGACTTTATAAAAATTAAGTGTCTGCCGTAATGAAACCCATTCTGATAAAGATAACGAGGTGAGGGGAAACCAGCACGTGCTGACGCTCGTTCAGTGGTGGCGAGGAGACTGACTGCCAAATGGAGGCAGGGCTTCTTTTCAGGTGATAAAAATGTTCTAGAAGTAGCTGGCAGTGATGTTTGCACAACTCCACAAATACAATGAAAATTCACATGCCACAGTACAGTGCAGAAGGGGAATTTTATGGTATGTGAATTGTATCTTAATAACGCTGTTACTTAAAAAGACAAAGTTACTTAAAAAGCCTGGGGACAAAGAATGTGTACCCAGAATGCATAAAGAATTCCCACAACCCACACATTCTGAAGAGCCACACAGGAGCACTGGGGCTGCACAGAAAACTGGAAGCGTGAGACTGCAGGAAGTCCTATGGTATTCAATCCTTATGAAACACGAGAATTCACAGCGGAGAGAAGAAACCCTCTGAGTGCAAGAAACCGGGAGTCTTTCAATATTCCTTCACCTTAATAAAGATTTACTATGGCACATTGTGGAGAAGTCCGTAAACGCAAGGAGTGTGGGAAAGCCTTCTGTAAGCCCTGTTAAAACATGCCATACACACAAGGACCCACACTGCGGAGGGGCCCTGTAAGTGACAGGAATGCAGAAGAGGCTGTCCTAATAATCCAGGACTTAAAAGCCATCTAAAGAAGCACAGGTGAGACGCCCTCAGAATGAAAGGAATGTGGAGAAAGCTTCCTTTTTCTCAAAACACCAAATGCATGAAGAGGCCATGTTGGCAGGGTGAGCTCAATAGGCTGACTTGACATACTGGGAAGTCTTTCTTGAACTCTTACCTCAAACGGAAATGGGAAAATTCACACTGGAAAGGCCTGTGAAGATAAGGCCCGTGGAAAGCTGTTAACCGTCATTCATCTCCAGTGGACATTTATTCTTACACTAGAGAGAAATCTTATGAATCTAAGGACAATGGAAAGCCTTCAGTGTTGTCTCAAACAAGAGTTCCTATAAGAACCAACGCCGCAGAGAAACCCTGTAGAGTAAAGAACGTGGGGAAGACCTCTTTAAATACTCGTATCCTTTTTTCCCCTTTTAAAGGTTTTATTTATTTGTTTTAGACAGAGGAGAAGGGAGGGAGAAAGAGAGGGAAACATCAATGTGTGGTTGCTGACTGGGGATCTGGGCCTACAACCCAGGCATGTGCCCTGACGGGGAATCGAACCAGCGACCCTTTGATTTGTAGGCCGGCACTCAATCCACTGAGCCACACCAACCAGGGCTAAACACTTGCATCTTAAGTTAGACGTGAGACCACACCTTAGACACTCTAACAGATGTGAGAAGGCTTCAGTTCCAGCTCACCACTCATGGGGCTCAAATGAGGGCGCAGCAGGAAACACCATGGCAGATGACATGATTGCTGCCAGTCCTGCCTCATCCTTCGGTTGGAACCCAAATTCATCACTTTCCAGTTTTTCCGGTCTAATAAAATCCTGCAAAGTGACAAATGTCCCTCTGTGTGCCCCTTCAGCTCTGCCGAGTGGATTTGGATACGGGGAGGCAGTAGCTTCATCACGATTCTCTTACATGCATGTGGTCCTGCAAACACAAAGCCCTGCTGGCATCACGTGTAGTTTAGATTTGGGTTAATGTGCTCTATCTGTAACGCCATTTTGTCACTTTTTTTCCTGCTGTTGTTAATGGTCAGGATCTGACCGCTCTGTAGTCCAAGTGTGTGGTCTTCATGATGCCAACGGGGGTGCATGTTCCGACTTTCATTTTGGCCTCATGTGTCTGGCCCCTGCCCACTGCCCAGCCACACCCATTCCTTTAGGCTTCTTTCCTAAGTTTCCACAGGTTCACTTTTCCAGGGAGCACCGTTTAATCTGCTTAGACGCATTTCCCAGTTTCTCTCCTCACTGAGGGTGGGACAGTGGAGAGCCCTGGCCAGGAGGACAGAACTCCTGGTGTGGACCCTGGACAGCAGTCAGGCTTCCTCTGCTCTTGCTCCCTGTCGCTCTCTGAAAACTGGACGACACTCCCTGAGTTCACACCAGTGACTTCAGGATCATCAGCATGAAGGTCCCAGTCCCAGTAACACAACCCTCAAAATGCAAGACTGTTCATTCCCCATCGGCATATTTGTGGGTGCCCGTGGCTGCAACAGTCTGTACTTTTAAACTTATTAATGAAGCAACCAGCTAGTTGGATTAAGAAGGTATTTTAGGGTAGATTTTTTTATAACTCAGATAAATGCTAAATGATCAACCTAGTTTATGGCCAGTTTTTAAAAATTATTTCCTGTGTGTTTCAAAATACTGCATATTTCTTTGGTGTTGGGTGGGCTCAGGGTCTAGTATATGTCTTAATGGTTAAGCTTCTTGCATGTTTTGCAATCTTCTATTGACACACTGTTGGACTCTTATTCTTTTACTGAGCAAGTTTATAATAAATATCCCACTCTACAAGTGGATTATAATAGATAAATAAATAAGTAGATAGATAGGTAACTCATTAGAAAAACGTACAAAAGATCTGAATACTTCACAAGAGAAGATACACAAATGGCTAATAATCACTTGAAAATGTTCTAAACCTCACTACTGATTGATCATGGAAATGAAATTCAGGCCACGATGAGATATCACTACACGCCCACCAGCATGGTTATAATGAAAGGCTGACAACATCAAGTGTTAGTGAGGACATCCAGCACAGAAACTCACTGTAGATGGGAGTGTAAAATGGTACAGCCACTTTGGGGAAAGGTTTGGCACATGCCCATCCCACAACCTGGCAAGTCTGCTCTTAGGTGTTTATCCAAGAAAAATAAAAGCATATGTACATACAGACTATACATGAATATATTCATAGCAGATTTAGTTCTAATAACTCAAAACTAGAGACAACCACATGTAGATCCACGAGCAAATGGATAAACTAGATGTGGCACATGCATCAAAGGGAATACTACTCAGCGATGAAAAGGAATGTACTACTGATGTAAGTGTGGTAGGCTGAATAATGGCTTTGCAAGGTGTCCGCATTCTAATCACTGGAACCTGTGAATGTTCCCCTCTATGGCAAGAAGAACTTTAAATTAAGAATCTTGAGATGGGGAGAGTATTCTAGATTATCGGGGTCCACCCTTAATGTAACCAAAGAGTCCTTATAACAGGCAGTCCTGGGAAGATTTGCCCACAGAAGAGAAGGCAGTGTGACAACAGGAGCAGGGCTTGGGGCAGTGTGGCCATGAGCCAAGGAATGCAGGCAGCCTCAGACGATGCCGACACCTTGATTTTAGCCCTTTAAGTCTCAATTCTGACTTCTGACCTCCAGACGTGTAAGAGAGTAAATCTGTGTTGTAAATCACTGAATCTGTGCTTTAACTGGTTACAAACTTAGCAACAGGAAACAAGTAACACAGATAAATCTATAAACCATCATGCTGAATGGAAGAACTCTTAGACTAAGAATATATCCAGGTATGATTCCATTTATGTAAGATTCTAGAACAGGCAAAACTACAGTGAAAAAGAAGCGCAATTATCCATTTATCAAAACCCATGAAATGACACAGTTAATTTTACTATATGTAAATTTTACCTCAAAAAGAAAAGAGCCACAAATAATAAACTCTAGTTGCTGATACATATGTTGCAACGTTCAGGGTGACATGCACTGATCTCCGCAATTCACTCTGAAACGCATGCAAAAACGAGACCAACTAACGGGTGGAAGAGGACGAAGAAAGCAAACACGGCAACACGTTCGCTGCAGAATCTACAAGGTGGATACATGGGTGGTCACTGTAGAATTCGCCCAACTTTTCTGTATGTTTGAAAATTGTCAGGATATAATGTTGGGGGAAAAAGTGAGGGGAACACTCACCATTTTTTTCTTCCTGCATCCACAGATGAGGATCAGTATATACAATTTTATTATATCTTTGGCGAACTGTCTCCTGGTATTTCTTTTAAAAAAAAGTTTATGAGAATAAGTTAGTTTCATTACAAACCAGAGCTGGTAAGAATGTCACAGTTCAGCAGATATATTTGATACTGACACACTGCCAGAAACGAGCATCTGCCAGGCCAGGAAGTGGTTAGTTTACGAAGTGAGGTCTAAAATAAAATGAAGCAATTAATCTAATTAATCTAATCTAGACCAGAGCTTGCTGTGATGATGGAAATATGTCCAATATAGTAACCACAAACAACTGACCACTTTGGCCACTTAAAAAAAATGAGTAGTATGTTTGATATTAATTAATTTACATTTAAATAGCCACATTTAGCTACAGACTACCATATTGGACACTTTTGGTCTAGACAGTTTCCCCCAAGACTAGGAAATTGGTTACAAGTCTATGACAAACTACACATCTTTAAATTTTCAAAAAGCAAGAAAAAAAATCATCTTTCCCGCAATGTGTCTATTTAGCAGCAAAGCTAAAATGAGATTTCGCCACGGTGCAGTTCTGAAGAAAACAGCAGATGGCTGCTGGGGGCCCTGGATGGATGCGCACCCTAGCTCTGGGGGGAGTCTTTCTGTGACCTTAGCCACATCACTTACTTCCTTACTGTGTCTCAATTTCCTGCTCTGAAAAATCCTCAAGTTGTGTTGGGTAATGTCTGAGATTGAAAGTTCTGACAAAAGCACTCTAAAGGAGTTCCATGGAGATTAGGGTAAACTTGTACGGGGTCAGGATCCTGTGGTCTGAGGATCACGCACTGGCAGGTAAAAGAGGCAAATGAATAGCATGTAGATGCTCAGGGATGGAGAAGCCCAGGGTCCTGGCAGTTTTTTTGAATTACATATCAATGACATCAGGGGAGACTGACAATGATCACTTCCTGAGCTATGTGGCAGGCAGTCAGCTGCTACAGACACGATGACACTTCATGCCTCACTGTATCTTTAAACACACCCTACCTATTGGAAAGGGTAGGAGACCTTGTCCAGGCCTTACACTTGGTTGGCAGTTGAGCTAGGATTTACAAGGGGGACCTCAAAAAACCCCAGGAATTTCTTTATTAAAAACTGTGTACTTAATCTTACATGTTTAAACTTCAGTCACCTTTAAAGCACTCTCCATCTGATGCCATGCACCTATCGAGACACTTTTTCCACTGCTCAGAACAGCTTTTAAACTCATCAATTTTGATAGCTTTTAGTGCTTCTGCTGGTTTTTGTTTCACCTCTTTCCACATCAGCACATTTCCCCTGGAGGACTTTTTCATCCAGGGGAAACAAACACATCGCTCAGGGTTTGGATGAATAGGAGGGTGGGCACGGTAGTCATGCCGTTTTTGGTCAAAAACTGCTGGACACTCAGCACAATGTGGGCAGGTGCACTCCTAAATCACTCATCATGAAATGAGCAAACACATTCAAAGAGTCTTCAAAAATATTCACGGAAGCTGAAGGCAGCCCCTCACAAGAATGCCAGCTGGTACACTGATACAGACAGGTTCCCAGAACACTCACCTAGTGGGGGAAGACTGTACTATAAGGGACCCAGAGGATAATTCCAGTTTTGGGGGGGTTTCTCCCTCATAAAACCAGTAGTATGATCCTGAAGTCCTAAGCTACAGAAACTCGAGGAGGACCCACACTTAGCAGGGGACAGCCCCCAGCGGGCATGAGAGCCCGCAGCCCCAGAACTTACTTCCATTTCTTCCATTCGGAGCATCATGGTCTCCAGGTATGTGCTGTCATCCAAGGTGGCTAAGGAGTCAGGCTCTAAGATCTTAGAACGAGCCCTAGCCCAGAGCTCACGAGTGGTATCTTCCAGCATGCCATCCAGCTGACAACTGTTGTTGGGTGCACCGTCAACAGCACTAGCCTGCAAAACGAGGGAGGGGGATGAAGAGGTCACACAAAGACAACAGAGGGACTTAAAGAGAAATGCTGATCACGAGCCAACCGCATGTGAGCCAACAGGTACGGTTTCTATGCTACATTAATCCTCTCCCTAAGTCAGTAAATACCAGAATCAGGATCATCAGTACACTTTTTACCACAGCCATTTAAACAGTGGTGTTAAACCAAGTGACACTATTACTGTCTGTGTAAATTACCATTACCTGTTTTGCCAGTTGGTAAAGCAAGAATCTTCCCTGTGCCGTACTCGGAAGAATATCTGATGTCTTACACGTCATATATGCCAGAGGATGTATCTATTCTCTTTTGGTTCAAGACATCACCAAAGTTCACGGTTCTTTTCTTTGCTTGAGACTTTCTACCTACAAGCGGGAAAGCTTGACCAGCCTTTCTTGAGCTTATATTCTTGACATTCATAAAGCACTTTATGATTTGCAAAACATTTTTACATGAGTTCATTTTTTAACTCTAACATATGTCTATATATGACTCTAATACATGAGTCCATCTTGTATGTCTATAACCCGCTCTGAAAGGGGCGTTGTGAAGAATGTCCAATGGGGAAATGACACCGTCAGGCTTTGGAATGAGCCTTTCCTGGGACTAAATCCTGGCTCTACGCACTGATATGCCTGCAGTGGTGGGCAAGTTTACTCAACTTCTTTGGGCCTCGATCCTCTCATCTGCAATATGGAAACAATGATCTTGTGTGTCAGACTTGTAAGGGCTATACCAGCCCTTGCGTATTGGGACACAGCACAGTGGCGGACACAAGTAAGACATTCGATGAAGATGGTCACTGCCACAGCCGATTTTAAAAAACTTTTAACAGTTCACAGAAGAAATGGCACATGGTATTCTTGACATTCCATTTTACACATACAAATGTATATGTCCATTACCTAGACCCATATCATAGGTATAATTGTCTCTAAATTTTTTTGTATTGGTTATTCAACTAATTTTTATTTCTTTAGCTTTGGTTAAGATTGGTTGTTTCTTCACATCTTTTTTGGCTGTCAAAAAAGACAAGGTCTAGTGTGCTGATATGGAAAGGTCACCCAAATAAGAAAGCAGCTAGCTGGGCACAGACCCAGCACACGGAACCCCTTTGCAGGCAGGTTTAACTTTGAATTGTTTGATTTATAGCCATGTGCATATACAACTTTAAAGTTTAAAAAGGCTCATACATTTTGGGAAAATACATAGTTCACGTACAAGTTCAGTTAATGGCAATGGCAGCAGCAACAGACGAATATCTATATTGTGCCCTTCCAGGAGCTTTGTTTGGATACCAGAGTAAATTTATGGAAAGCTGTACTTTACTTGTGAAGTGCAGCAAATACCCTCTCCGTTTCAGAAATAAGACTTCTGAGAATTTGTGTCCAAGGTCCCACAGTCTTTTTTAAAGTTAATACAGCAAAATAATTTTTACTTCATCACACCAACTTGAAAGAGCTTTTTTTGTTTGTCTTTGCTCAGTTATTTATCAACACCAGCTCTTGATGGTGCCGCCTGGGAAACTGCTTGCAACAGTCCTGATGTCTACCAGCAGCCCAGAGTGATAAATACTGACAGTTACTTTTCTTTTTCAGTAAACTGTATTAAAGACCATTTAATGCCTACAGTATAATTCTTACATAGAGGGCTGATTATTCTTTTTTTAAGTATATTTTATTGATTATGCTATTACAGTTGTCCCATTTTTTCCTCCCCCTTTCCCCCCCCTCCTCCCTGCATTCCCCTCCCACCAATACTATGCCCCCTTTGCCTGAGTTCATGACCACAGGTCGTACATATAAGTTCTTTGGCTTCTCCATTTCCTATACTATTTTTAGCCTCCCCATCTATTTTGTACATACCAATTATACTTCTTATTCCCTGTACCTTTTCCCCCATTCCTGTCCTATCCCTCCCTGCTGATAACCCTCCATGTGATCTCCAGTTCTGTGATTCTGTTCCTGTTCTAGTTGTTTGCTTAGTTTGTTTTTTTTTTTTTTGTTTTTTAGATTCAGTTGTTGATAGTCATGAGTTTGTTGCCATGCTCACCTCACAGGCAGCACTTATAATCACTTCATTTTTCTTTCTTATTAAATGCCATATGGAGTTGCCTTCTTAGATTACATGTTAGCCTCGTTATTTTGCTGGGAGAGAATAGTATCATTTGGTGGCTGTGCTGCACAAAACCCTAAGCCACAGCTAAATGCAGGCTTTCAGTTTCCAGTCTTAGAAGCCTCACCTCACATGAGATTCTCTCACAAAATTTTCACAATAAACTTATAATCACAAAGATTATGAAAATATGCTGCAGCTAAGATACTGATTAATAATTATAATGGAGATACATTCTCAAAATCTACTTCCTTTCTTCCTGTTCCTAAGGTCACTGGGCTGGTAGAGCTTCATTCCAACTTCCCTCTACCTCTGGAACCTTCCCACTGACTCTGAGCACATTAGCAGTAACTTCATTCCGCCCTTCACAAAGATTTGGTGGATGCAATCAGCACCTTCAACTCACAGCCCCAGGAAGGTAGGAACTCTATTCCTACAAGTCCTCCAGAGGCTGGACAACCACAAAATATATTGTTTTTTTTCCCTCAAATGTTATCATTTTTTCTTGGGTTACCTTTTGTCTCTGCTAGGCCAATACTGGTCATTATTGGGCACTCAAAACATGCTGGCCTAACAGTAACTATTAGGCCCGAAGTATAAAGGAAATTAGGCCAGTAATGAGCAAAACTAGGTGAATGAAAGGAAATGAGGACAGCCATCCTTTTGCCGAAGGCCACCAACATGCAGGGTCATGCAGTGCATCCATACACTGTCATCGGGAGGAGGGGAAAGGAGCCGCTAACAAAAACCTGTGGCTCCAGAGATTTCTGTGCGCTGTTTGCAAGGCAGATCTAACTCACAATGCTAAATACACACTGTAACAATTAACATGCCAAATATGAAAAAGAACTTGCATTTCCTGAGTAGGATAATCTAGTGTTTGCAAAGTAACAGGCACATCATTTTCCTTACAACCGGCGACATTACTGCATAATAATACCGCACATACCTGCTCTGCAGGCTGGGCTGTCGCTGTGCTTACTGATGGCCAATCCTTCAAATGAGTGTCCGCTTCCAGAGAAGAATTGACTCTCTATTAAAACAGACAAGGACATTCATGAATTATACAAACTTCAACCCATATTAATACAAATGAATTCTGTAACAGAATAACTTTTGTGAGGAACCGTTCATCAGCTTTAGATACATTAGGCTTTTTGCAGTGATTAAAAGCACTCTGTCTTCATGAAAATAAATGCCATGTGTTCATCTTGGCTTTCTGCCCGCTTTCCTCCTTCAACTTTGTAAACATTGTCGGAGTAGCTGTGTGTTTTTATGCAATTACTCCACTTCTCTGTTCCACAATGAGGAGGTTGGACGATTTGGTCTGGAGGAGCCCTCCCAGTTCTATATTCCTGAAATTTCCACGGACTCTAAAAATAATTCAACATTTCTTCAACTACAGCTACAGAAACTCATGACCTTTTTCAGGGACCCGGAATGCCATTTGTTGCCTTTAAGAGGATACTATTCTTCCGTGGCCTCATCTATCCACACAAACAGGCTGTTCCTATTTATAGGGCATCCACAGGGTCTGGCCATAACCTCCGGCTTCCTGCTTAGAGGATGGCACAACCTGCTGGTGATGCTGTATTCAATCTCCTCGGCAAGAAAGGCCGAGGTTTATGCACAGAAGCCGTGCTAACATCCCTCTCCTTTGGAAAAACAGAGCCAGTCATTTCAAACCCCAAAGTGAAAGAGCATAGGATTCGCGTGGAGCAGTTCATTAAACACACCACCACCGGCAGGTCTATTTGATTAAGAGTGGGAAGTGCGATCTGAACTCATCCCCCAAACTACAGTCTCACCTCTCTACAAAGTGAGGCTTCTCTCTTTTTCTCTTGCCTTTGTCCCTAGCCCACCTCAACAGCGTGTGGCGGTCTGGGGGTGTCCACCAGGGGCCCTCACAGCGGTGCGCCCACACCGTGCAGCACAGCTCAGCACCGCGGGCCCAGCTGCCAGACACTCGGCCCTGTAGAGAGGGTCAGTGGGATCTCTGTGGTGGCGATTTTTTAATCTAGAACTTCTGAAAGGCAAGCAAATGAGATGAACTAGGTCACCTGGGCCTTGACCAGCAGAGGCTTCAAACGCTCCAGGACTTCCTTCTCTACCTTGTCTGCTAACTGGGTGGCAGAAACACTATTTAGAAATAAAACAGAAAATTAAAATCAAAAGCAAGAAAATATCCTATTTCGAATATTTAGTTACCACTCCCTGCAGGTGAAGGAAAAACCAAATGATTATAAAGCCATAATGCTTCCCCAATTTTCATGCCATAGGAGCCCCCCAGGGATTTGTTAAAATGCAGATCTGATTCGGTTGGTCTGACTGAGGCTTGAGATTCTGCATTTCCAACAAGCTCCCAGGTAGATGCAACACTGCTGGTCCTGGATCGAAACATCTGAAGAAGTACGTTAGGCTCTCAGTACATTTTAAAAGAATAACGACTGCCTTTAAATAAATAAAGAGGGTAGAAGACTGAGCAAATGAAACTAACCGTGTTCCCTCCCCAAACTCCACGGTACAGAGTTAAACACAAACCCACAAAGACAAGGAAAAAGTGGTGTCAGAGAGCAGAAAGCCAAAGGCAGTAACAACTTGGCTGACCTGTGAAAGCTAGATCCTTAGCCAGGAATGGGGAAGACTGAAAACCCACACCACTCGCACCCCTGACTCACACTGGCACAAGGCTGGGAGTACCAGGTACGTGCAGGCCTGAAGGTGAGCTGGGAGGGGGAAGACAAGAATCAAAGGATGCTTGAGAAGTGAGACTCTCTCCAACTCTGTGAGAAGGCTGGTTACTCAATCTCTGGAAGGGTCTCTTGACTAAGGGATGCCAAACACAGCTGAGGCTGTAGGTACCCCACTGAAAAAAGGGGTCATGTCTGCATGCTGACTGCCAAGGACTAAGACTCAACCCTCCTCCGCAACTCAGCTCTTATGGTGCTGGCATCTAGATCCTTACCCTCCAGCTGGAACAGCCTGACCTCCCCCCACCCCCCAAAAGGAGCGACCCAAAGACCAGCATGACGGTACTTAGCAAAAGATCCACCCAGATGACACTAAAGCTCAAGTTCAATAACCCTTTCAGCATCAAGCCCAAAGAGTCTAGAGGATGGTACAAAACAGTCACTGTTTTTGTACCAAGAAGTACAAAAACTCTCCTCCAAGCAGCCAGGACTCAAAGCAGCCACATGGGAGCCCATGGTCTCCTACCTGGGCTCTAATGTAGGCTTCTTACATGATTTCAAAATCTTTTAAGCAGGCAGACAGCCAATAAACATAAAAAGTGTGACCACACCTTTAAACAAATTCAACTAGTTGTTAAAACAGCTAGATGATGGAGAACAGGTTTGCTTTATCTTTCTCAACCTCAGAAACACCTATTTACCTCTGTTTTTGTGCTCTGTCCACTTCCTCAGCTTTTAATTCTTCAAGTTCCTTCAATCTTTTGGAAGTTTCTGCATCAAGCCAAGCGAGTCTAGCAGACAGGGCAAAAAGAGTTAGACCAGTTCCGCCTCGACCTGCAAGTCACGCACACGACAGAAACAGGCAGGCACCGGGGCCCTCCAGAGTGCCAGGGCTGGCTCCACGAGGACTCAGCGGGGACTCGACCTCCCTGCCCCCGCAAGGCTCTCCGAGCAATGTTGCGAGTGAAAAGACCCTTCTGTGCTAAAGCTCTCCTAGCTGGTGTGCAGAGCAACAAAAAATGGCCCAACGAGTATTCTCTGGGAAACTAGCCATCACTGGACTTAGGGTTTCTTGTTCAACTATGAAATAAAGCTGTTGCTATAGCTACAAGTTTAGACAAAGAAACGGACTCTCAGGAGAGCCTTACAGGCAAAGTGAGGTCAAATAAAGAGAGAAAGGGAAAGCCAACCTTGAACACCTTCACTGCGCTGGATGGGCTTTGATTCTTTCAGTTCAGGATATATAAACATTATCAAATTATTTAATGGCCCATGTTCACTTTGACTTTCCCATAATTTCAAGAACACTTTCAGTCTAATAAATGCAAAGAGACCTGTTTTCACTGCTGTCCTCTCAGGGATGTTCTCACCTTTTAATCACACTCTATTTAAGGCCTATTCTGTAGGCCCTAATTTATTTTTCATCTCTCTCCATGAAGCCTATGTTTTTGCAGCAAGAAGTATCCTGTTCCCTGTCTAAAATCTCTGTTCTTAACCCTTTAGTCTCTAGGGTCCATGTCACACTCTGTCTTCAGCTACAGCTCTCAGCAGGTCCCTCTTACTGACCGTGGATAAGCCGGGATCCGTTTTTAAGTCTCCAGAGCGCTCACAACTGTACCATATACAAAACAAGCAACTGGTAGACAACTGACACACTTACACTTTTTAAAAAATATTTTGATAATTGTGTATTTTATGTATGCATTTACAAATATTGTTGGACAAAACCCAAAGGTACCACCAAACTGCCAAAGAAGTCCACGGCATAAACAAGCTTAAAAACTCATTCAACAACCGTGAAGTCCTTGCTCGAGCCCTCTCTTGTTGGGGCTTACTCATAATATTATGTTGTTCTGCTTTTTCTTCTTGTCTAATGCTCTTCTGTTAGTTCCACTCCTATTCCTGCTCCCTACCCTAAGGGAGCTAACTCAAAGCTCAGCTCTTGACCCACAACTAAATTCTGTTTCATACTCACTCCCTTATAAACCTCACCTGCCTGCATGACTAATTCAAATACTGCCTCAAAGATGACTCTCAAATGTACCTCTGCTAATCTTTTTTCCTCCAACTTCAATCCTAGATCTTAAAATACCTGCTGCTTAGCAACCAGAATAACATACCACCAGGGGCAGACTGCCTGGGTTCAAATCCCAGCTTTGGTCACTGACTAATAGTGTGCTCACGGGTCAATTACCTCACATCTCTTGCTCCAGGTGCTTCCTTTGAAATATGGGGGCGATAACAACAGTATCTACTTCACAGGGTTATAATGATTAAAAGAGTGAATACATGTAAAGCACTTGACACACACACGTATAATTTTTGAATGAATAAAATAAGAAGGAATAAAAAAGGGGATCACTGTCTAAGCTGCATAGTTTGACAGAAAATGTTAATAATTTACATTTTAAATAACTAACTCTATACACAGGAAAGAAAAGAACGTTCAACTTAGAATCTATGTGAAAGGGGCCCTCACATTTCCAAAGATGTGAAAACCCAGCACAAACCTAGTTGCTTCGTGCCCAATAGCACCTGTCACTTGACTTTCCTCTTGAGTACCTTCCCGCTGGACAGGCTGCTCTTTTGTGGCATCTCTGGGGCTAGATTTCACCTTTAGCCATGCAGCACTGCGAGAGATGGAAAAGTGTATCTCTGTAATCATTCACTCCACACCCAATGACTCACTGAAAGGTGCCAGCTCGGGAACGATGAAAGCACTAAATCAGTGCTCATCTCCAGCCCACGGGGCCCTAAAGTGGAAGCTGAATGTAAAGAAGAGCAAGATCCTCCAGGATTCAGTCTCAGTGTTAAAGGAGACAAGTTCTCCTTTTGCTTCATAGAAGCAATCACTAATTCAAATGGGAAAACAAAAGTCGATTACAGAATAATGGATAAACTTCAACAAAACCCTGTTACAACACATAGATTCGGGTCACTAATTACATTCCATGTTACGAAGCAACTCCGTACCTTTATCAGGCCTAACACAGCACCTTGAACCTGGAAGCCTCACCCCCCTCCCCTCACCCACCACACATGCGCTCTAGCAGACAGTCTGCTGCATGTTGGTTGCAATATAAACTTCAACTAACTGATGCTTACCAACTGAATCCACGTCTCTACACTAGCATATATAAAAATAGAGAATTCAGAGGAAATAAAAATGAAAAAGCCCATTATGAGAGAGAAGACCTGTCATCAGTCCCACCTCTGCTACGTAAGCAAGCACTAAATTCTCTAGACATTGTTTCTTCAACTTTAAATTATGAGTTGATGGATAAAGCAAAACCATTCATTCAGAATCACCCAAAGGCTTAAGGGGAATCCATTCTACTGGCTTCTTACCCTGTATCTGCCAGCCTCCCAAAGGCAGACGCTGAGAGTCCCTTAACTTCTCCTCGTCTGCTCCCCACACTACTGCTTTTTGCTGCCTTCCTTTTACTGACCTACCTCCTGGTCCTTCCCATTCAATCCCCCAAAGACTATTTCCTCCCAACTGGACCCCGATGCCCCTGGAGGTCAATACGTTCTCTCTCGTTCTGCGGAATGGTGGCTCCTCACTCCCCAGGTACTACGAATGAGGGTGACACAGCAATAATGTCAGCATTACCCTAACTGTCCCCTGCAGTCAGAACAGTGTCTATGAGATTTGTTTGGTTGTGTAATTCATAGTTAAATTGAATTAGAATTAGTTTAATATATTCATTCATTCAGCAAAGATTTATTGAAAGCCTACTAGGGTTTACTAAGTGTCAGACACTGTGCTTGGCATCGACATTCAGATGTAGGGAAGGTGCAGCTCCCAGCCTTAAATAACTAAAATCTACTGAGTGAAGAGTCAAGTGAGGAGAGCCTGCGGACCTCCACACAAGGACACACGTCCAAAAGTGCTGGGTGGCCCATGGAGGTTACATCACCCACACGCAGGTAGGAAAAAGGAACCAACAACAGGCTTTTAGATAAAAGTTTCTTATGTATTACTCACCCTAATAAGCTTTTCTTCTTAGTGGGAACTAAGGCTGCTGCTTTGTTTGCTCTAAACAACAGGTCACCTTTGCCCTGTACAGGAAAGGTAAAATGACACACCCAAAAAGTCCCCTGAATTTTGACATACCATTTAGGAGATGCTGGGGGCGATGTGGGGTTTGGAGGTATCCAGGGAGCTCTACTGTCTTTCACAGGCTGTTGCTTTATTTTTAATCTGGATGAAACTGTTGTCTGTTGCAACCTGCTTTTGCTGTGAGATTGGGCTGATCTACTTTTGTCGGCTTTGTGAAGTCCCTGTAAGAGATAAATACGAATTACAAAGCCAAATGGGTATCACAGAAACTCTGTCTACAGAAGCTTCAAGTGCCCCTACCCCGTTCATGCATAAACTCAACCAGAGACACTGAGGTGGCAACTGGGGGAAGGTGTAAGTGACACTAAAACAATGCCGGTGGCGAAGGGGAGGGAGGTGTAAAACTGGAATCCCTTGCCTTGCTATGCTGTATATATTATATATAAAATAAATGTTTATATGTTTTCCTAATTAAACAAACAAACAAAAAAAGGGAGGTTAATCTTTAAAATACTCTTGGTTAAAATATTTAACTTCTCTGATCCTCAGCTTCCTTGTGTAAAATGGGAGAGAAGTTATTCACAAGTTCCCAGAAGATTAAATGGGCCAATATAGGAAGAGTATGATGACAAAGGTGGAAAGGCGTATGCCATCTAAACAGAATGATTTGGGCTATATCAAAATGCTGTGGAAAATGAGGCTGTCTCTGAAGAAGAGCACCAAGCTGAATTCATACAGGCTCAGTTCTGATGTCCCAGTGATCCCCGTGAGAGTCGGTTTGGCAAGGAACAAAGATGTGCCCCAAATCCATGATCTATCAGTAACTGGCGGGACCTGCTGACTCCAGTCCCTGGGGCCGCCTGCTAGGAGCCTCAGGACAGCACCATTAAACGGCAGCACCCTGCATCGAGGGTATTTAGACTAGGAGGCGGTCTCCTCGCCAGTTATCCCTGGGTAGGGCCTTAAGTTAAATTTTAAACAGAAGCTTAAAGTATAATATAGTTCAAAGTAAGCTGGCCTCCAAAGCCATATTAGAAAGTACTCACCCTAGGATGCCTTTTATTACTGAGTAGTTATTATTTATTACCAAATATTAATCCCCTCAAATTTCACACTTTCAAACCAGAAAGAGAAAAAAACCTGAATTTTAAAATGGCCTGCCTAATTAGGATCATGGTATCAAGTAAGTTAGGATTTTAGCAAACCAGGACGAGAATGCCCTATCCTAGAAACAATATTAAAAATTGCTATTTGTGTTGAAAAACAGAAACAACCTAGAGCTGAGCTAAGTCAGCAATTTAGATAGGTGGGCTCAAGTGCTCTGGCGGTCAGATGTCTGAGAACCCAAATCCTGACTCCACCTCTTAGCAGCCTACGCGACGTCGGGCAAGGTCAGGTTAATACGAATGGGCTGGAAGAGAGCAGTGATTTCATACCTGCTGCAGTTGTGCCGGTGCCAGAGAGTCTTTCTTCCTAAGTGGCGCGTTTTCAGTCACAGGTTTTTGCCCCACTGCTTTGGTTTTTGCCAGGGCTACTGCCTCATCTTTGAAGCTTGCATTTTGGTCTGGAATAGATGGAGCTTCTTCTGGAAGGATATCTGCATCGGCCACATCAAGCTTATTCTCCAGCCTCTGGGTCACTGGAAGCTCTTTATCAGATTGGAACTTATCTACATGGAAGATTGCAAGAGGACAAACTGAGAAAAATGTTCTTCAAATCAAGTGGAAAAGAGTGATTACAGACAGGTAAGTTCCAAATACCTATCCCAGCCCTGTTAAAAACTGAGGTGTTTTGCTGCCAGAGTTATTCCTCATCCTGTCACTCCTACTGCACTTCTACCAGAAAGAACCCAAGTGTCATGGCAGGCTCCCTGAATCTCCCCTCCCACATTTACTCCTCCACCTGGTCCCTTTGACCCCAACTGTAAAATCTCTCTTGTACTCTTCTCTGCCCTTCCTTCCCTCTGTGACCACCCAAGGTCAGGCTTGTAAACCCTCATGACTGTGATAACAGCATCCCCTTCTTCATCTTCAATCGCACCTATACCTGGCTACCAAAATTGTTTTTTATAAAATGTAAATATTTAAATGTCACTTCTCAAAACCTGTGATGGCTCCTAATTTGATACAGAATAGAGTCTGAACTCTGTACATGACGTTCAAACTGCAATGGGAAAGGAAATCAAACTGCCTCTTTTTGAAGATGATATAATGCTTTTTATACAGAAAATCAAGAGACTCTACAGACAAGCAATTACAATTAAGAAGAGAGTTCAGCAAGGTTTCTGGATTAAAAAAAGAAAAACATACTAAAAAATCAGTATCATTCCCATACATCAAAATAACTAGAGAAAAGATAACAGATAAAACCCTATTAACAGTAACAAAAAGTATAAGGCACTTAGGAATAAATCTAACAAAAGATATATAAGACTTTTACAGAAAAAATTCAAAGGTATTTTTAAAGGACATGGAAGAACGTACGAGTAAATTATTTTCATAAATGAATACTGTAAAAATGTCAATTCTCCCCAAAGTAATCTATAATTTTCATTGCAAATTTAATTAAAATCCCAACAGATTTTTTTGTGTGGATCTTAACAGGCTGACCCCAATATTCTCATGAAGAGTAAAATCCCATGAGAGCCCAAAAAGCTGTGAAGAGCAATAACAAAGTGTGGAGTGGGGCGGGCGTGGGAGCCTATTCCATCAGAGACACAGTGTTCACGATAAAGCTGTAACAACCAAGGCAGTGTGGGAGTGAGGCAGGAACCCGCGCAAACCAGCAAAGCAAAGTGGGCGTGACAAAGGCAGCATAAAAATCAGCGAGTCTGAACTGCGTTCCACAGCGCTGAGACTATTCATACCCACAAGTAACAAAATGAAACAGGATCCTTGCCTCACACCGAAGAACACTTAAATTTCAAATGGACACTTAAATTCCAAATGGAGCGAAGACCTAAATGTTAAGGAAAACTTTAAAGCTTTCAGAAGAAAATACAGGAAGAATATGACTGTGATATCAGAAAAGGCTCTCTTAAACTCAAATCTAACATTAATATATTTAAATTTAATTAAACTAAGCTGCAACTTCCTTTGACAAAAAACAAAAACAAAAAAACCCACCATAAAGTCAACAGACAAGCCAGAGTCTGGAAGGAGAGATCTGCAATGCAAATATTAACACAGGATTAATATAAAGAACATCCACAAATCTATAAGAAAAATAAACAACCCAACAGAGAAATAGACAAAGGATAGAAACTAGCAATTTAGAAAAAAGCTGATGTCAATAAAAATATGAAAAGATGATCACCAGTAATCAGAGAAACCCCAATTAAAACAATGAGATGCCCTTTCACATTCACCAGATTGTGGGGAAAGTTTTAATGTGAAATACCAAACATAAACAAGGACGTAGAAAACAAGTGCTCTCAACAAGCTACCAGTGCAGGAGTGAACTGGCCAGGCTGCTGGGGGAGCGACTTGTTGCTCCAGCGAAGCGCAAGATCGCCTGCACTGCAACCCAGCAGGGTCACTTCTCCGCACACACTCAGCCTAGAGGAGCTCACACACGCGTGCACAGGAAGACATGAGCAAGGACATACACTTCACCACTGTCTGGAAAAGCAAAAAACTGGAAACAACCCACGTATCCATCAACAGCAGCTGAAAATAAACTATGGCTTATTCATACGAGGGAAACCTATGCAACAGCTATATTAATGAAATAGAATCATGTCTCAATATGAATGAGTCATTCACACACGGGTGGGGGAAGCAAACTGCAGAGTGGTGTTTCCTGTAAAACTCCATTTACATGAAATGTATAGCATATGAAACTTTGTATTGCTTAGGGAGAGATACGTAGCAGAACAAGTATACAAACAGAACAGGTCCATATTGTAATAACAATAACACAACTAAGCCCTGGTGAGGGAGGAAGGGCTACAGAATGAGGAGAGGAATATAAAACAAACAGCTGTACCTGCCATATTTACTTTCTAAAAAAATTCAGAAGCAAATATATAAAGCAAAACAGTTCAAATCTGTTAAAGTCTGGGTAATGGATACACAGGTATTTACTATTTCCACTGTTTTCCTGTATGTTTTAAATAGTTCATAGTAAAGGGAAAACTATATTCGAACTAACACAAGTAGGTCAAGAGCCAGATTCCTGCCCCTGAAACCGCGTCACTTCTTTAATCTGATAGTTTTTAAGGCCATGGATGTTACACAGCCAGGAAATAAAAATTGGAAGGAAAGGATGCTATGATTAAATCCTTGGTCTATAATTTACAATTAACCTTCACGTTTACACACAGCAAAGCAACTCAGACCCCTCAGTCCAGAGGCCTTTTCAATTATGATCTGCATAAATCAACATGTAAATACAGTAACAGTTCCTGGGACAGCTGAATTTGAGGGAGGACGGGGCTGGTAGTGGGGCAGGAGCCATCATCCTGGTATCTGATAAGTTACACTAATGCAATCAGCCATCACTGTAACATTTCAGAAGCCACTCAAGAACCGCACCAGGCAACAATTATCTACATCACACGATCCAATCAGGCTCACACATACCAGTATATCCCAGCTGAAAAGGGCAGAAGAGGGTTTTCCGCCCAAGTAATTCCCTATGACTTTCTGAAGGTTAGGGGAGAAGAAGAGAGGATGTTAGGAAGTCAGAATGAAGGAAATTTAGTGACATCTAAAACAAGCAGAAAATGTAACCTTCTGAAATCCAGATCACAAAGGGCAAAAAGAAAACACAAGTAAGATAAAAAATAAGAGGGCTACCACACCCTCCCATGAGCAAATATATTAAATTTGTGAAGTGGCTAACTTTAACCACACCTCAATTTGTATTACGGATGATAGCAATGGTTATCGTTCTCTCTTACATCTGCACAACACTTTTTCACTGATAACATAACTCACAGTGAGCCTCGCGGTGACGCACAGGGCAGGCAGGACAACAACGATCACCGCCTTTTTCAGGTGAAGTAACAGCTAAGTGTTGTTACTCGAGGTCACAAAGTTTGCGGTCCAGGGCTAGGAGCATTCATTCCACCCGGTCAGGGAGTGTGGAACTGTTCCATACAAATCCATTCTCCAGATAACTGAAACTTGCTTACTTCTTCGTGACCACTTAGCTTCATCACTTTAAAAACTGACAAACTCTCATTTTTAAATGGCTATCAAACATTGCTTCCTTTTAGAATATGGCTAACAAAATCTAACCTTTTCTTGAGATTATTATTATGAACTAAAAATAATACCTTACATTTTTATAGCATTTAGTAATGACCTAATTTGTTACTTAGAACAATTAAGTCACATAGCATAAGGACTATTATCCCCATTCTACAGGTGAGAAAAGTGCGGTTCCAAGAGATTAAGTCATCAACCCAGGGTCACAAAGTGACAGACCTGGGACTAGAAGGGAGGTCTTTTTTGTCGACGTTTTCCCCATGGTTGTCAGTCTCCCAGCTTTCCCACATTTGCTCCTATGTTGAGTTTTGGATTAGCAGGTTTTCCAACTTCTCTTTCTGAAGCTGGTCCTACTTTTTCACTAATCAGTTATGGGCACCTCTAATCTTTTAACTCATTCGGGAAACACATTTCTGTGTGCAGGTCTGGAAAGTTCTCTGCATTTCCTCCAGAGCATCATAAGTGAGCCCGCAGCACCCAAACTCAAGCTCGTGTGACTTGCTGCTCAGAAGCACTTTCTTACTCAATTACGCTTCTTCACTGAGTCTCTCGCTGAAGGGCCTGTGCATCGGACACCGCGCTGGCCACAAAGGACATGATGGCAAACAGACCCGATACTTGTCCTGAGGGGAAAGGCCGGCAAAGGCAGATGCTGTATTAGTTCCAACTGCTTACCAATGAAGAGAATATCACATTATAGTGAACAAGTATCTAATAGTAATCCAGTAAGTTAGTTTTTGTTACATTCATGTTAGAGATGGTGTATTCAGCTACCAAGATTCCACAGAATTAGTGGCAGATTGAGAAATAAATCAAATGAAAACCAAACTAATATATAACTTTCAAATTAGTAGAAAAAACAAAATGAAACAAGAAAAACTTTATTAATACAATAAATTACAACAAAGGAAGAAAAAAGAAAACACTGGCAAATGAAAAACATAAAATAAGGTAGAAAACAGTTGAAATATATAATTAGTTTCTGTAAATGTAAGTAGGTTAAATATAGAACTATACAACAGAGTTAAAAACACCAACAATAAACTATTTACAAGGAACTTTCTTAAAATAAAACATCAAAGGAAGACGGAACATAAAGGAGTGGAAAATGTTATTCCACGTAAATGCCAGGCAAGTCAGGTAGATGAAACGATATTAACACCAAACAAAACAGAATCCAAAGTCAATGACATTACAAAGGACAAAGAGAAATATTTAATAATGACAACCTATGAAATCAACCAAAAAGATTTCAAAGCCAGGAAGTCTTATGCATCTAACTGTACAATTTCAAAGTACATAAAACAAAAATGAATAAAAATACAATAAGAAATTAAGGAAGTCTCATGTAACAAGAGACTTTAATATACCTTTATATCAGTCATCTACGGATCAGTAAATAAAACCAGAAAACTAAAGAAGAAAAAGAAATAAAGATTGAAAAGGAGGAAATAAATCAACAGTTATTCATAGATAATATGAGTATATACAGAGCAAAACACAAATAATCTACAGATAAATTTACTAGAAGTAAATTAGCCTTAGCAGGGTGCTGGATACAAGAGCAACACAGATAATCAATTGTGTGTCCGTATGTCAGCAATACACATTACACATTACAATTTTAAAAAGATCATTTACAGGAGAGTTGAAAACAGCAATACCAGGGAAGAAATCTAATAAAAGATGAACAAAACCACACAATAAATTACGGAGAGTATTTAAAGGCAACCTAAATAAATGTAGAGATGTATCCTGTTTATGGGTTGGGGAATTCAATATTATGAAGCTATCAATTCCTCATCAAAATCCCATAGGTTGGTTGGTCTTTATTGTTGTTTCCAGAGAAATGAGGGAGGGTGGGTTGATGGAAATTTTCAAATTCTGACTCTAAAATTTCTGTGGCCCTGGCCAGTGTGGCTCAGTTAGTTGGAGCATCATCCCGTAATCAAAAGGTTGGGGGTTTGATTCCCAGTCAGGGCACAGAGTTAGGTTGCGGGTTCAATCCCCAGTTTGGCATAAATGGATATTCTGTCTCACATCAGTGTCCCTCTCTGTCTGCCATCCTCTCTCTCTAAAATCAATAAACATTTAAAAAAAATAATAAAGTTGATAAGGAAATACCAAAGGTCAAGATTAGCCAAGAGATTCTAAAGAAGAGCAGGAGGCAAAGCTACTCTACTGGCTATCAAGACCTAGCATAATTAAGGTAGCGTACACCAGCAGAAGAACCAGTATGAGATCAGTGGAAGAGAACAGGGGCGGAGAAGTGGACCCATACACAGGTCGACAGTTACTTTTTGACCAAAGCGGTATCGTGTGCCACTGCAGGGGAAAACCAATCCTTTCAACAAGAATGCTAGCTCAACTGGATATCCAACAGGAAGAAAATGAAACTTTTTTCTAGGAATTAACACAGAAAGTGTCTTCTTAACTTTGGCATGGGGAAAAGCTTCTTAAACAGGATGCAAAATAAAGATACAGATACAAAAATACAGGAAAAGAGTGTAACATTAGACTACAGTGAAATTAAGAATCCTGTTCATCAAAAGTCACCACTGCAACATTTAAAGACAAGACACATCTTATTTCTATGAGTATATTTACAATACAGATAACTGAGAAAGGTTCCATATGCAAATACTCCTACAAAGAACTATAAATCAACAAACAAGAAAGGAGGGAAGGAAGAAAAAAACAGAAACTGAAAGACAGAGAATGAGAAGGACAGGGAGGGGGGAGTGGGCAAGAGACTTGAACTTGAATCTCACAGAAGACACATAATGGCCTATAAATATATGATAAAGTAGTCACACCATCACTCATCCAGAAAATGCAAATGAAAACCACAATGATAGCCTTACACATCAACCAGGCAGCTAAAATTTAAAAAAACTAGTAAAAACAAGTGCAAACAAGGGTGTGTAGAACTGTTCTCATACACAGTCAGTTGGAATATACAATGATAAAACTACTTTAAAAAATGTTTATCTACTAGAGTTGAATAAATATATAACCTATGATGTAACAATCATACTCCTGAGAACATACCCAAGAGAAACACATGCCCACATGTACTGAGACATGTGAGCAGTCACAGTAGTTTTCTTTATAACCATCCAAACCTGGAAAAACTCAATAATTAAACAATAGAATACATTTTAAAATTGTGATATAGTCACATAATGGAATACAGCAATGATCGTAAACAAATCAGAGCTACTCAGACTGGTTGGATGAATCTCACAAAAGTGTTCGGTGAAAGAAGCCAGTCCCTAGGAAATACCTATTATGTAATTCTATTTGTATAAAGTTCTACGTCAGGCAAAACCAAAGCCTGGCATTAAAAATCGAATAAAAGTTCATTTGTGGGAGGAGGCAGGGGACAGAGACTGGAAGAGGAGGGCACTGGGGAATTTCTCAGTGCTCGTGATGTTTGGTTTTTGACTCCTACAGTGATTACTGACATTTGTTTTCCAATAATTAATTTAGCTGTGAATTTACCTTGTGTATACTCTTCTATGTGTATATTCTACTTTAAATAAAAAAAATAAAAACTAGTTTACTGAACTTGTCCATACTCTGATATAAATAGCACATTAAAAAATTAAGTATTAACATTTTAAAACTATTTTAAAACACTATGAACATATATACCTATCAGTTTAAGAAAAAAAAGAGGAAAAGAAAAATCTCTTAGCAAAACAGGAAGAGAAGAAAATTCCCTTAACTCCACATGCAGATCTGCCAAAACCTGAAGGTAAGCTCACGTATAGAGCAGAATTCCAAGAGCACCCAAGACGGCAGCAGCACAGGTGGAACCGACACTCACCTCCCCCAGGACCACACCAGAATTACAACTAACTTAGAGAAAGATCAGCCTGAATAACCAACTGAAGACCAGCTGAACAGCAAGTCCTATAACCAAGGATTTACAGAAGAAGCCACACTGAGACTGGCAGGAAGGGTAAGGTCATAAAAAGGGCTGGCCTGGCACCCACGTGCATGCAGCAGTTGAGGATCTGGACAGGTATCTGAGCTGCTGAGTCTCATGAGGAGTGAGGGGTCTTAACCTCACACTGGGCTCTAGAGCCCAGAACACCAATTGGGAAGAGGAGTCCACATTAACATCTGCCTGTGAAAATCAGTGGGGATTCCATCAGCCAGGGAGAGACAGGAGTCTGCAAGAAACTCAGGTACCCTCTTAAAGGGCCAGCAGACAAAATGTCATTCATGGCCACTCACCCTGGGCTCTGGCGAAGGGAGGGCGGATTAGACAGAACTAAGGTTGTACAAAGGCAGACTGAGTTGAGTGGCTTCAGCGAGAGAGTTGAAGGGCTAGCTCCCAAAGTCCCCATGCTGAGTCCCTCTCCCACATTGCCCAGAGATGCCATCTTTCCTGAGTCGAGCACCCCACTCCATACAGCTTCAGCCTATGGTGGGGGAATGCACTAGCCCCACCCTACCTGTGGCCCCACCTGCTGAGCTCCAGCCTTCTGGAGGAGACAACTGCCTGTAGGCAGGCAGCCTGGCCAAGGGTGTAGACCTTCTTGAGGGGCTCTTAAGGAGGTCCAAGAACACCCCGGGGTAGAAGAGACACAAAGAGAGAGACTGAGTTGTGTGGCTCTAGGGTGAGGGCCCCTTTTCCCTCACACACATGACCAGCACCCCTTTCCTGTGCATAGCCCTCCCTCCACATGGCCAAATCTTGATCTGTTTTAGCTTGATGAACTCTGCTGACCTCACCCCGACGACTCCCTGAGACTCTACCACAAAGTGGTGAGACACCACAAAGGTCCACAGGCCCCAGGTGGTCATCAGCTTACTCTTGCTAAAGGCCTCAGACCCAGCAATGGCACTGAGTTTGACTCTGTATCAAACTGGTGAACACCACTCACCCCAACCTGGTGACTAACTGAAAACCTACCTTGTGCAACCGCCTACTACTAGAGTCTCTCTCAGTGACTGAGCCTAACAGGCAGTCAGAGGAGGCTCTTGGGTTGCCTTGGGCCTTTTGCTGACCTTCCTGCTGGCTTGGTGCGGGGGGAAGCTGCCCACAGTGCACAGCTCAGCCCCTCCCAAATGCACCCAGGCCAGTAGAGGCAGCAACAACTGTGGATCACATTGTGGCTCTAAACCACAATGGGCTGGTCACAGACAGCATCCGACATTGACCTGCAGCAGGGTCCCTCCCAAGAGGCCCCAACCAATACTCTGGGTGGCAGGCTTCAGACCAGATCAGATCATGACCCAATTAGCTCCACAGGTGGCACACCCAAAAGGAGATTTTGGTAGGCCACCAGACCCTGCTGGGGGAGTCAGCCCCTGAACAGCAGCTTGTACACTGTCTTTGGGGTCAATCTGCACAGCCAGCCAGCCTGAGGGTCAGCCCCACCCACAGACAACCCAACAGCAATCAAGACTTAACTATAATAAGAGTGTTCACATAGCCCATGCAAGGGGCATTCCTGGACCACCCAGCTCAGGTGATCAGGGAGACTGTGCTACACCACTGAGCCCCACAGGACACCTACTACATAAGGCTACCATATCAAGACTGAGAGACATAGTAGATCTACCTAATATACAGAAACAAATACAGAAAGGCAGCCAAAATGGGGAGACAAAGAAACATGCCCCAAATAGAAGAAAAAGAAAAATCCCCTGAAAAAGAAAAACTAAATGAAATGGAGGCAAGCAATCTATTAGATACAGAGTACAAAACGGTTACAAGGATGCTCAAGGAACTGAGGGGAAGAATGCATGAACTCAGTGAGAACCTCAACAAAGAAACAGTAAGCATAAAAAAGGACACAGAAACCATAAAAAAGAATCAGTCAGAAATGAAGAATACAATATCTGAAATGAAGAAAACACTGGAAGGAATAAACAGTAGGCTAGGTAAAGCAGAGGATCAAATCAACAATTTGGAAGACAAGGTAGCAGAAAATACCTAATCAGAGCAGCAAAAAGAAAAAAGAATTTTAATAAATGGGGAGAGTCTAAGGGGCCTCTAAGACAATATCAAATGTAACAACATCAACATCATAGGGTTACCAGAATGAAGTGGGGGGGGGAGAGAGATACTAAGAACCCATTTGAAGAAATAATGACTGGTGAAGGAAAGAGACATACAAGTCGAGAAAGCACAGAGTGTCCCAAACAAAATGAACCCAAAGAGGCTCGCCCACACCAAAACACATCATAATTAAAATACCAAATGTTAAAGACAAAGATAAAATCTTAAAAGCCGTAAGAGAAAGACAGTTAGTTACCTACAAGGGAACTCCTGTAAGACTGTCAGCTGATTTCTCAACATACATATTTCTTGCCAGAAAGGACTGGCACAAAATATTCAAAGTGATGAAAAATAAGGAACTATACCCAAGATGACTCTACTCAGCAAGGGAATCATTTATAATTAAAGGAGAAAAAAGAGCTTCCCAGACAAGAAAAAGCTTTAAGGAGTTCATTATCAACAAACCAGTATTACAAGAAATGTTAAAGGAACTTCTGTAAGAACAAGAACACAATTACAAAGAATAAAATGGCAATAAATACATACCTATCAGTAATTACTTTAAATGTAAATGGAATAAATGTTCCATTCAGAAGACACAGGGTAGCTGAATGTATAAGAAAACAAGTCCTATATATATGCTGTCTACAAGAGACCCACCTGAGAACAAAAGACATACACAGACTGAAAGTAAAGGGGTAGAAAAAGATACTTCATGCAAATGGAAGGAAACAAAAAAAGCTGGGGGAGCAATACTTATTATCAGACAAACTAGACTTTACAACAAAGGGTATCATAAGAGACAAAGAAGGACATTACATAACTATAAGGGGATCCATCCAACAAGAGGATGCAGCCCTTGTAAACATTCATGCACCCAACACATGAGGCACCTAAATATATAAAGGAAATATTGATGGACATAACGGGAGAGATTGACAGAAGTACAGTCACAGTAAGGGATTTTAACACCACATTGACATCGGTGGATAAATCTTCCAGACAGAAAATCAACAAGGAAACAGCAGCCTTAAAGGATTCACTCAAACAGATGGATTTAATTGATATTTTCACAGCATTTCACCCCAAAGCAGCAGAATATACATTCTTTTCGAGGGCACTTGGAAGATTTTCCAGGATAGATATGTTAGGACACAAACCACATCTCAGTAAATTTAAGAAGATTGAAATCATATCAAACATCTTCTCTGACCACAATGGTATAAGACCACAAACCAATAATAAGAAAAAAAAACATTAAAAACACACAAAGACATGGAAACTAAATAACATGAACAGGTTAACAATGAGATCAAAAAAGATTCAAAGATACCTTGAGACAAATGAAAATGAGGACATAATAACCCAAAATCTATGGGGCACAGCGAAAGCAGTCCCAAAAGGGACATTCATAGCAGTGTAGGCCTACCTCAAGAAACACGAAAAACCTAAAACAATCTAACCTCACACCTAAAGCAACCAGAAAAAGAGTAACAATCAAAGCCCAAAGTGAGTAGAAGTAAGAAATAACTATCAAAGCAAAAATAAGCAAAATAGAGTCTAAAAAATACTACAGATCAAGTAAGTCAAGAGCTAGTTCTCTGAAAAGATAAACAAGATCGATAAACCTTTAACTAGTCTCATCAAGAAAATAAGAGGACCCAAATAAATAAAATCAGAAACGAAAGAGAAGTAAAAACTGGCACCACAAAAATACAAAGGACTGTAAGAAAATATTATGAACAACTATATGCCAACAAGTCAGATAATCTGGAAGAAATGGATAAATTCCTAGAAACACAAAATCTTCCAAAACTGAATCAAGAAGGAACAGAGATATGAACAGACAAATTACAACCAATGATATTGAAGCAGGAATCAAAAAACTCCCAACAAACAAAAGTCCTGGACCAGATGGCTTCACAGGTGAATTTTGCCAAACATTGAAAGAAAGACTAACATCGAAAGAAAGACTAACATCTACCCTGCTCAAACAACTCCAAGAAATTCATGACGAGGAAAGACTCCCAAGCTCATTTTGCACTATGAAGAAATAAAATTATCGGCCAAAATCCCTGACGTACATAATCAACAAAATATTAGCAAACCAAATTCAGCAACACATTAAAAAGATCATACACCATGATCAAGTGGAATTTATTCCTGAAATGAAAGGTCGGTATAATATCTGCAGATCAAATAATGAGATACATCACAAAAACAAAATGAAGGATAATAATATTATAATAATATCACTAGATGCAGAAAAGCATTTGACAAAATCCAGCACCATTTACGATAAAAACTCTCAGCCAAGTGGGAACAGCGTGAACATACCTCAACACAATAAAGGCCATACATGACACACACAGAGTTAACATCAGACTCAACCAGGAAAAATTAAGAGCGTTTCCCTTAAGATCAGGAACAAGACAGGGATGTCCACTTTCACCACTCTTATTTAACATAGTACTCAAGTCTCAGCAATCAAACAAAAAGAAGAAATAAAAGGCATCTAAGTTGGAAAGGAATGAACTGTCATTATTTGTGGATGACATGATACTGTATATAGAGAACCCTAAGGATTTGCCAAAAAACACCTAGAAATGATAAATGAATTCAGTAAAGTAGCAGGATCCAAAATAAATATTCAGAAATCAGTTGCATTTTGTATACCAATAATGAACTATCAGAAAGAGAAGTTAGGAAAACAATCCTGTTTACAACTGCATAAAAAAAATTCCTAAGAATAAATTTAACCAAGGAGGTAAAAGACCTGTATCCAAAAAATTGGTCAGAAGACACTAAAGAAAGGAACTGAAGAAGATACAGCTAAACGGAAGTATATACCATGCTCACGGACAGGAAGAACTGACATCGTTGGTCTGCGGCCGCACCACCCTCAACGCGCCCCATCTCATCTGAGCTCAAAAGCTAAGAGGGTCGGGCCTGGTCAGTACTTGGATGACAGAATTAACATCAGTAAAATGTGCACACTACCCAAAGCAACCTTAGTTCCAACACCATTCCTATTAAAATATCAATGGCGTTTTTCACATAATTAAAACAAATAATCCAAAAATTTATATGGAACCACAAAAGACCCCCAAATAGCCACAGCTATCTTGAGAAAAAAAGAACAAATTTGGATGTGCCAGGCTACTTGATATCAAACTATACCATAAGACCATAGTAATCAAAACAGCATGGTACTGGCACAAAAACAGATGTATAGATCAATGGGACAGAACAGAGAGAGCCCAGAAATAAACCCATACCTCTATGGTTAATTGATATTTGATAAAGAAGGCAAGACAGTCTACTCAATAAATGGTGTTGGAAAAACTGGAGAGATACATGCAAAAAAATGAAATCAGACCAACTTTTTACACCATATACAAGAATAAACTCAAAATGAATTAAATACTTAAATGTAAGACTCAAAACCACAAAACTCTTAGAAGAAAACATAGGCTGCAAAATCTCTGACATTTCTCTTGGCAATATTTCTTCTAACAGTATCTCCTCAAGCAAGGGCAACAAAAGAAAAAATAAAGAAACAGAACTATAGCAAACTAAAAAGTTTTTGCACAGCAAGGGAAACCATCAACAAAATAGTTTTAAAAACAATCTACTGAATGGATGAAGACATTCACCAATGACATCCCCAATAAGGAGTTATATCTAAAATTTGTTAAGAGCTCATACAACTCAACATCAAAGAAACAAACAATCCAATTAAAAATAGAGGACCTAAACAGACGCTTCTCCAAAGAGAACATACAGATGGTCCATAGACATATGAAAAGATGTTCAATGTCACTAATCATGAGAGAAATGCAAATTAAACCCACAAGATACCACCTCACGCCTGTCAGAATGGCGATCATCAATGAATCAACAAACAAGTATCACGGAAGATGTGGAGAAAAGGGAACCCTTGTGCACTGGTGATGGGAATGCAGATCGGAGCAGCCACTACAGAAAACAGTGTGGAGAATCCTCAAAAAATTAAAAATGAAGCTGCCTTATGACCCAGTGATTCCACTTCTGGGTATATTCTCTGAAGAAACCCAAAACACTAATTCAAAAGAATACATGCACCTCAATGTTCACTGCAGCATTATTTACAATAACCAAGAGATGAAAGCAACCCAAGTGCCCATCGACAGATGAGTGGATGAAAAGGGGTGGTACATATATATGATGGAATATCACTCAGCTATAAAAAAGAATGTTATGCCATTTGCAACAGAATGGATGACAGAAAGGCAAATAGCATACAATTTAACTTGTAAGTGGAATCTACAGAACAAAATAAAGGGACAAACTAAAGGGAAGTAAACTCATAGATACAGAGAACAGCCTGATGGCTGCCAGAGGAGAGGGGGTTGGGGGACTGGGTGAAAAAGGAGACAAAACAGTTAAGTGAATGTGAAGTACAGCGTAGGGAACATAGCCAATATTGTAATAACTATGTGTTACTAACGGTGCCAGGTAGGTACTGTAATATCAGGGGAACACTCTGAAACATGTACAACTATCTCACCACTATGGAGTACACCTAAAACTAATACAAAATAATACTGAATATTAACTGTAATTGAAAAGTGAAATTTAAAAAGCACCAAAATAGAATCTTAAGGAAAAAATACAGAGAACAATCATGTTCATTAAAGTGCTAAAATGACTTTTATCCCTTAATCTCCAAGACAGTATAAATGTTAATCAATTGTGCAAGTACAGTGTATGCAATTTTGGTCTTTAAAATCTGTGTGTTGATGATTATAGTAAATAAGCAATAATATTCAACAGAACATAAACAAGTATATGCTGAAATTAAATGTAGCATACAAAGTAAAAAACAGGAGAAGCAGTCCCATTAAATCTGGAGGGAAATGATGTCCACAACTGTAACTATTATTCAGTATTATTCTGAATGAAAACAACTCAAATAAGAGAAAGAAAGAGAAAACAGAAAAGGTATAAAATTGCAAAGAGAAAGGCAAAGTTATTTGCAGGTGATCTCATCTTTCTGGAAAAATACAAAGGAATAAAATCTTGAATTTTTTCAAATCTACAGTAAGATATCATTTTTTATGCACCAATAACAAATTTTAAAATATTTCCAATTAATTATAAGATAGCATCAATTTAAGAATGTATACCAATTTCAGAAATGTTCAAATGTATATCTTATCACAGCAAATTAAAGATTTCAGCCAGGTGCCAGATATAAGAGCAACATACAAATCCGACAGCTTTCCTGTAAGTAGCAATAACCACTTTCAAAATGTAATAAAAAGATCCCATTCACTGTAACAATAACTGGAAATAAACCTAGTAAGGAATTTAAGCTTCCTAAGTATTCCCGTGTCAGGAATTCATATATGCAGAAAATTATAAAATTCAACTGAAGGGATGGAAAAAGGACATGAAGAAACTGAGGGGCCGACTTCATCCTGTAGCAATGTCATTTCTCCCTGACATAATCTATGAACTCAGGGTGATACCAGTCAAATCCGGACATCATGTTCCATGGAACACGACAAGCTCATTTTAAATTTCTCTGAAAACAAGCAATCACCATCAGAAAAATTTTGAAAAGGAAGAACAAAGAGGAAAAGGTTGCCTCATGAAATATTAAAATATGTAAGAAAAAATGTTGATTTTGACTACAAAATTAAAACTTTCTGTGTCAGTAAAGACATCATAAACAAATTTCACAAAGCAAGTGACTAAGAGAAAATATCTGTAATCTATGTATACCAAAAAAGGAGTAAGACCCAGAATATATAACGAACTTCTATACGTCCATAAACAAAAGACACAGAACCCAGCAGGTAGATGGCAAAGGACAGACAAATCACAGCAGAGGAAATAAACGTGGCTCAGGAACATGCTATGAACCAGGGAGATGCAATATAAAATAGTAAGATACCATTTTTCCCGAGAGAGTGAAAAAATTTTTAAATTTCATTACATAAAGTACTTGGCAAGGATATGGGAAAATGTATATTGATGATCACTGCTAGTCCAAACATAACTGTATGCCCATTTTCAAAGGCAAGCTGGCAGTCTAAATGTGCACACCACATAAGCTAGCAATCCCATTTGTTGGAATAACAAGAATTCACTACCTATGTAAAAAGATACATACAAATCTAATGTGCATGTACATATGCATCTATCTGTCTGTCTGTCTCCCTCCCTATCATTAAAATGAAAATTAAAAGTAGGGCTCTAACTTCCAGATATGCAGAAATTTACTGTGGGTAGCCCAAATGCCATGTGGAAAAGGGAATTCCACTCTTCCACCCTCCTCTAAGGAAGAATACTGCAGCCTGCAGCCTAAAGAAGCATCTTGGTTGCAATTCACTTGTCTTAGTTCAAGTACACCTATTGTGGACTACATTGTCAATGCTAATTTGCCCCTCAGTGTGGCAACTGTCACAGCCCAGGCAATTCCAAAGAATAAAATACCCTGCAATGAACATTTTAAGATACATACCAGCAAGAGCCTTCTTTGCCACTGAAGGTTGTCTTGTTTCCTGTGGAAATACCTTCTTTGTCATGAAGGATCTCCCCTCGCTCTTTGGAAATGTGCTTTGCCATCTCTCTAAGGACCGTTGGCTACCAACTGGAAATCTGCTCCTAATTTCAGTGACACTTTTCTTCACCTTTTTGGGTGACAGTTTCTTTTCCAGTAGGGATTCCAAAGCCTGTCATAAAACAGTCAATTATTCTCTTAGTTTATCTCTCAGTGATTTAAAAAAGTCTGACTTTTAATCACAAAATGAGGACTCTGGAGAAATATGTTATTAAAGGGCTATCTCTAAAGACTAAAGAAATGTTGTTTAACTTAATTTTAAAACCTTATTATTTAAGACATCAAATTCTGCATGTGTTTTTACATGTTAAGCTCACTAAACCCAACAGCAAAAAGATAAAGTATATGAGTACTTGAAAGCATTCAAATCCTAAAATTAAGGATTACCATTTTAGAAACTAACCACAGTTTTCAGAATATAATCCTATATGCTTGAAAGGCATTTTAATTCTCAATAAAAACCTCATAAACTCAAATAATTTTAAATGGGTAAATAGATTATATTTAATATACACTTTCATAAACGAAAGGAAACTCTGTGTCTCCAGTGGCTTTCATCACTCCTCCACCGCAATGGAAGGAGATCCGTGTCCCTTCTCTTCTAACAGAGGCACGTCCTCCAGTAACATACCACTCACTCATCGCCAGGCAGTAAGGGGCCAGGCTCCATGCGGTCAGTACTAACTGAGGAGCACTGAACATGGCCAGGGAGATTCAGTGCAGACGACAGTAAGAAAAAATAAGCCACGGGATGGTACAGTAATCAAGAAGACAGAATAAACTGCTTGCACTACTGAATACTTTCAGTTTAAGAGAGAGAAACATTATGTTTAAGAAACATCACGTTAAGGTACTCACTCTTGCTAAACGTTTGGGAAAGGGATTAGATAATCTCTTGAGATGCTTTTTAGGATCCTAAAGATACATCCTCTAAAAGAAATCATTTTGACCAATACATGTTTCCTATGGATAAGTTTAAAAAGCATCACCCGACTTGACATGCTGTCTGAGGGTCTGCATTTGACACCAGCATTCCTGATGGAGAGTTCTACACCCACAACATAACCAATGCACTCACAAACGTGTCTGCTGCCTAATGGAATTGTGCAGGTAGAAGGGGCCTTACAGACCACCAGGGCTAGTTAATGGTAAAACTGGTATGTCAATTAGCCAGTGACTGTCCCCACTACAGCACCTTTCCTCTACAGCCAACAGTTGTCCAACTCACACTAACAGAGGGGTTGTCTTATTTGTGGATGAAACGTGCAGTACAGTGGAAGTACAGTGGCGCGGGAGCTGAAGATAGGAATTTGATTTCCAGCTCTCAACAGAAGTAACTGTGTCATGTCTCTGATGTTTGCTTTTTAAAAATTTTATCTGTAAAACAGTAGTAATAAATCTACTGCAAATCACAGCACTGCAGTAGATAAAATGCCAAATTATGTGGTAGCACTCTGTGAACTTCAGAGAACTATCAAGATTTAAGGCCATATTGCCCTTGTTGTCTTTGTCACCAATAAAAACAAAGAACATTATTTATTCCTGACTAGTACATTCTGGTTGTGACTTCCAGAAGTCTCATGCCATATCACAAGACTTAAGGCTCTGCTTCCCTAGATCTTAAAATGTCTCCTTTCCAAAAGTCTCTCTGGATTATACACCGATATCCTAATTAAAGCACTAATCTAAGAGTGCGTTACTGTTTTCTTTTTCTATGGTAGAAAATTCTTTATTAACTGGCACAGTCAAGAAATGGAAAATTCTTTTTAATTAATGGACCTGGTTAAGAGGTGATATATATTTTAGATTCAAGCCACCATGCTCCAAGAAGTGAAATACAATATTATAGACTAGATTATAAAAACAACAAAATAAAAGTCTTTTATTCTGCCCTCAGTAAAGCTCTAATTTACTAGGCGTAGAAGCTTTGTCTTGTATTCTCCATAAATCTCAGTGAAACTTGGAGGCGGTAAACATTACCTCCTTGCTTAGAAACAACACACTTTTGACAAAAATTAAGAGTCAATTTCATACCTCAATTTGATGCAGGATATTTATAACCACATCAGCAACAGATGAATCAGCATCCAACTTGGCAGAACAGAGTGAAAGCTGGCGAATAAGACTGCCCAGTTCCTTATACTGAGCAGGAACTGGGTGCTCCCCTCGGTCAGTGAACAGAGTGACAAACGTTTGTAAGGCCCGAATGGCTCCTCGATGGGCAGCTGCCAGCCTGGACATTGCCCATGACTGGCAGTAAATGAAATGTGAGAAGTTACTTCAATATTCAGAACTTCTTGACATTAACCCCATCCTTAAGAATACTTACAGTCTATCTTCTGTCTATACTGAACTATTTCCATTGTGAAAACTTTTTCATAGTTAACAGAATTATAAAGTTTAAAGACTTTCTAGTGACAAAGTCTTTTCCTTCCAATTCTGTTTCTTATAGCAGCAGCAGCAACAAAAATCTATTTAGAGAATTTGGAAGACAACCCCAAGTTCAGAATATTTAAGGTGTTCGTGCCCTCGCTAATACGTTTCTACAAGCCCTGAAAATAATTTGTATTGGTGCAGAGAACACACCTGATGCTAACACAACATTGGAAATCTAACTTATAAATGATAAGTATTAATTAGAATTGAATTGCATCATACCTTCTTAGTGTGCTTAGTTTTATGTGGACTCAATTTATCCAATTCTTCCTGGATTTCTTTAACCTGTTTTGTAAAGGGAAAAACATGAAAACTTCATATCTTTCCACTGATCTTTTTTGTAGAAGAGGACACAGCTTGTCTTATCCAAATTTAACCATTGTTAATTCAAGTCACTTGAAAATAAGACAAGGCTCTTCATTCCTGCACCCCCAAAACAGTTACTGGTTTCCAGTTCAAGATGGTGACTAGAGCACAGGGTCCACCTTCTGTCCCGTGGTCCCCAGGGTAACAGGAACTGAGCACAAAGGGGTGAAGGGGGAGGTGACCCTCGAAAGCTAGGAGGGCCAGGTCAGAAAGTCTTCAGTGCCGTGCTAAAAGATTTAGCCTCCACCCTCTGTGTTACAGAGGGCCACCGAAGTCTTTTAAGCAGAAGTCTGTCAGGGAAAATTTGTGTTTTAAAACAATCTCTATGGCAGCAATATAGAGTAAGGACCAAAATAGAGCCCCACCCCCACCAAAATATGGAACAAAATCTCAGACATATTCTTTAAAATAAAAAGGTCCAGTTTTTGGTTCAAGCAATAAGACCAGAAATGAATTAAAAACTTACTAATGAGTAAGTCCTTAAAGGTAAAACAAATATTTTTTAAAAAGTTACCCATGAACAATGTAAATGCTTTTTTCAGCCACTAAATGTGTCCTAAAAGACACTTAACATAGTCTTCATTTTTTACTATTCAATAAAGATAATCAAATTATTTTTGATCAAACTACTGTTTCTAGCACGTTGTAAACATGAGACAGATGGGAAACCAAAATGGTCCCTTTCTGCTAAGATGAGGATTCATAACTGGAGACAAAGGGTTTTGGGGTAACTAATCCCCCTGACTTTGTCTGGAAAAATGTGCTGTATAAGCAATTTTTTTAAGTGAGGAAAGGACCATGGCTTTTAGCAGATTCTCAAAAGTCTCTGACACCAAAAAGTCAAAAACCACTATTTAAGAAGCTTGGCTACACAGACAACACACACACATAGAGGCAGATGACAGAAAGAGAAAGAAGTTATCTGTCTGCGTGTTCAGGAAATTTAGCTTCACAAACATGGGAGAGTTCACAGAGTAAACCAAGGTGCTACCATTTCTGAGGCAAAAGGAAAACACATCTCTGAGAAGGTCACAAACAAGGCCGAGTGCCCCAGTGCTCCCGCTCCTGCACCTGCTGCTGGAGGCCGTAGAGCGTGCGCGCAGAACGGACAGCCTGCTCCTGCCTCCGGACACGGATCCGCCGCTCTTCGTCGGGGTCCAAGGCTTCTTCCATTCTCTCTGAAAATATTCCCCCCAAGTGGGTTATAAGCCAAATATAAAAACTTACAAAAATACAATTGCTCAAAGAGATCACATAAGTTGAAGGGCTCTCCTTTCGAAGAAAAACAGGGCGGTCACAACAAATGCCATTTCTCACTAACCACGAGATCAGAAGGAAGGGCGGTGTGCTGACTCAGCAGGGCCAGGAGGCCACACCAGGTCAGGCTCCCCTCGGTGCAGGATCTCCTGATCCCAACTCCACTGCACTGCCTACCCCACGGGAAGCACCTCTTGCTATTTTAAAATTCTTTACATTGGCCTGGCTGGCATAGCTCAGTGGATTGAGCGCGGACTGCGAACCAAAGCATCGCAGTTTGATTCTCAGTCAGGGCACATGCCTGGGTTGCGGGCCAGGTCCCCAGTGGGGACCCCATGAGTGGCAACCACACATTGATGTTTCTCTCTCTCTCCTTCTCCCTCCCTTTCCCTCTCTAAAAATAAATCAATAAAAATCTTAAAAAAAAAAAAGAAACTCACTCGTTACTCATTCACCTTCATAAATTTAAAAAAAAAATTCTTTACATTGGGCCAAAATCTGCAGTGTTTTCTATTTTTTTTTTTTCAAAAACCCTTTATTGGCCTACTTTTTAACAAGATATCTTTTACACTTTCTCTTCTGGAATCCGAAAGAGAAATCCTTTCCCCAACACATGAAGAGTATATGAATGTCCAAAGCCTTCATATACTCATCAGGAAGGACACCCTCATATATAAGGGTGCTCCACATTCAAAAGGTTAGTTCAAAGAAATCGTTTCTGGAACACTGCCTGAGGGGTGTGCAACCCATCCATTCTGTCCAGCTGGTGGCTTTCAAGTATGTTTATGCAACACATATTCTTATGCACAACTCCACTAAACAAGTCAGATAAAAGCAGTGCTTTATCTTAAAGTACATTTTATAAATTCAAACATTTAATATTTACTCATTAAAAAGTCAACTAATGAGAATCTTTTTGAAGAAATCAAAATTTGAAATCAAGGTGTGGACACAGAAGCAGCCTCAGAGGAGCCTACAAGCCAACCTGTTTCTGTCTCTTGTTGGCCAGCACCGCGTGGAGAGACTCTGGACTCGTGTACTCACTTATCATGGCAACTGGCTTGGGCGGGCTTTTTAACTGCTCATCTTCTAGATGATCCCTCTTTTTGTCTTTTTTACTGAATTTATTGGGATGACATTGGTTAATGAAGTTTTACAGGTTTCAGGTATACAGTTCTATAACACATCACCTGTATACTGTACTATGTGTTCATCAGCCCAAGTCAAGTCTCCTTCCATCACCATTTACCCCCCTTGCAGGTGATTCTGATGCAACCAGTGTGCAGAGCAGCACTTGGGAAGCACAACCGGGCATTTCAGGGCCCACCTGAAAGGGTGGACTGCAGACAGGGGTTGTCACAACTATTATCAGTCCATGACAAGCTAAGTGCAGAAATCAGAAGGGTGCACTTACACATTTTTATAGCAATGCGCCATTGTCGTGACATTTTTATTATAGTTTAGAAAGTTTTGATTTGTGATTGACATTTGTAACTAAAAAACAAAACAAAACCAAAAACAAAGTCCCTTCAACCCAGTCCTTCCCCACAGAGTTTGAAAAGCTCTGGTCCGAAGGTCCCCTGTAATAAGCCACATCAGCAGAGCAGTGGGCCTCTAGGCTCCTCTCCCTTGGCAGCATGGCTTCTACCCAAGTATGCCATGGGGACATGCCACAGACTGACACTGAGCAACGTCATAAGAAACAAACCTTAACACTCCTGTTATCTTGATACAGCAATGGTTTTAATTCTTCATCATATTACACAACACACTCTTTATGAAGGCCCACAGGAGACTTTTTTCTGGTCTCCATACGTGCAATTTTCCTCACACAATTGCTTTTTCTATTTTAGACTTTGTAAATTCTGCAACTGGTCACACTTTTCTCTCTAGCTGGATGCTAGGAAGCTCAGAAACCAATTTGTAACCCTTCTTGAATATATCTTGTTTTTCCTTTCCTTATTTTTTCCTGTGCCACAATATCCTCATTCATGTGTTTGTTCTATGTTGTTTAACCACTGGTATTTTTCTAAAGCACCTTAAATTCCTGATATAATATGCATATTTGTACATATGCATATATAAATTAATTTCTTAAATGCCAAAGATCATCATAGACTATGTACTATCCTAACACAATATATGTGATGCTCAACTCCCTACTCCCTGAAGTCTGATCTGGGCTCGATTGGCTATGGTAACCCCTCCTCACTGGCTACGGTAACCGTAATTTCTCCATGTGGAATCAACGTTCTATTCCCCAGTGAAACACAAGGGTCTGGAGAATACTGAAGAATTGTAGAAAACAGTATGTGGTGATCATACAACTTCCCTTCTACCCTGTGGTCAGATATTTTCCATATATATCCGCCACTCTCCTCGTCACTGCTGTGTACTCATCTAAACACTGTCTACATTAAACCTGGTTTAATCTATAATGCACATACACTATGCTCTTTTTCAAACAAATTAAAAATAATTTTGTCTGAAGAACTTCTGGGTACAGAAGCAACACTTTACAGGATGATTTTCACCCTGGTGCCAGAAGACCTAAGGTTCAGACAGCAGGTGCCCCAGGCCCTGGGCCGGGCCCTTGGTCAGCTGATTACCAAGTGCAGCTTGCAGGAAAGGAGCTGTGCCGTGGACCTCTGCCGGATGGTGGGACTAGGGCAGGGAAAACTCTTCAGAAAAAGACACTGGGCAAACTCCAAGTCCACCTGTCTGGTCATGACTGCTTGCTCTAGGGACAGAAGAGGGAGTAGAACCTGATGGGGTGGGGGGCCCAAAGAAAGGAATGTATCTGAGCTATCCCACTCTCACCAATTTTTCTCACCTTCTTTAGTTACTTCTTCAATTTTATGGATACAATTGTTCAATATTTTCTGGAGTCGCTGAACTTCTAGCAGGCTTCTGTGTTCACACAGGCTTTTGTGGTCACCTACCCTGGCACGTGGTTGAGGTCCTGGATCATGGGTGGGTGGCGAATTTGGCACGGTCAGATCTGACTGTCCTGGATGAGATGTGTAGACGTATACCTTGGCACCTGAGCTGGAAACGTCTGCTTTGGGCGGCTGGTGGCTGCAATGAAAAACCTCTTGATTCTTCAATTCCTTCCTGTCCACATCAAGGTCAGACATTTTATGCTTGGTGTATCCGTGTTTCTGAGAAACTTGGGGCTGACTTCTGAGATGATGTCTTACGTGTTCTTCAAATTGTCTTCGTTTCATATCTCTTTTGGCAAGGTGGACAGCATGGCTAAGTCTCTCTTCTGATATGACAGAAAAGGAAACAGAACTGCTTTGGTCAGGACCGTGTCTAAAATCCAAGTCTTTACAACAGTCGGACTCGCTGTGCAAGTGCTTCAGTTTCTCAATTTTAATGGCGTGCGGAGGAGAATACCGGATTGCCAAGTTGCTTGAATGTGTAGGAACATTCTTATTGAACTGTAGCTGGTTCTTTAAAAAGTTAAATAAATAAAAGTAAGCACTCATTAGAGAAATAGCATTTTGTATAGTTGGTATACGTCTGTAATCAAGTTTCTAAAAATTTACCCACATGATTATTAGTGCTAAAAGGTATTTTTATTTTGTACTGATAGAATCAGCCACTCTCTGTACACCTCCTAACTCCTCACCGAGCCCTCCAGTTCTACTCTGCAGCCACTCAGAGCCACAGCACCACCCTTCGGTTTACTAGCAGCACACCGGGACCCTCCTCTAAACATCAACCCAATGCTTCCAGCAGCAACCAGCAAGCTCAACTCTCCAGTTAACGATGCCTGTCCTGTTTCTAAATAATGAAGTTCCAGCAAGTGACCAACACAATCCATTATGAGCATTCCCCGAAACTGCTGCCAGACACAGCACAGAGCCACATCGGACCTACGCCATTCGACAACATCTCTTCAGGCCTTCCTGAGGTTTTCCTCTGGTGGTTGGGCCTCATCTCTTATTCTGCACCTACGTCCATGCTGCTCTGAACAGGCCACTTACACCTTCTTATGCAGGCTTAAGTTTTTGTCAGTTTTAATCACAACAAATACAAACTTGATTTTGTTTTTCAGTTAACATAGTCATGTTTCCATATTCCCACAGTTTTGATTATTTTTCACAGCTGCATTTCCAAAATCCAATTAACCTAATTACAACTTTATTATTAAACATTTAGATTATTGCATCTTTTCCATACATTTAATTTTTTTCATCTTTTCTGACCGTTTCCTTAGGACAAATGATCTATTCTGGGATCACCAGGTCACAGGCAGCAAACAACTCCACAGCTCTGGACGTGCCGACAGCAAACTCAGTGAGGCCCGTGCCGCGGCGCCTCTGCCTGGGGGACGGCCTCCCCAGCCTCCACGATGAAGCACGCTCATGTGCTCCCATGTGTGAGGGGTCCGTTTAAAATAAACCCACAGTCATAACACTTCAAGACAGTATTTTGAAAAAACCAAGCAGTTATAAACCTCACCAGAAATTAAGAGAAAGAAAAATAAACAGTATGGAGGGCACACACATACTGATAAACAGTACTTGAAACTTACAGCCTTAACATGGACAAAGTCTTTCCCTCCAAGTAAAGACAACCTGAAGTACCCGGGGATCTAATGTAAGTACTAGGGAAAATATGGGTGAATTCCTCGTTGGCCTGGGTGTAGGGAAAGACTTTCTAACTTAAAACCCGTATGCAATTAAAGGAGAGAGTGACAAAATTTCATTACACTAGAATAAAAACTTTGAAAACAACTTCTACCTGTTTTTTATTGTTAAAAAATGCCATAAAAAATCAAAGAACTAATATTTGTAAGTACAGAAGGCTCCCTATTTATAAAGAAATCTTAAATATGAAGAAAATACCAAAACTCAACTGAAAATGAGAAAAACACTTGAACATACAACTTACCAAAATCATATATATAAAGTGGCCCTTAAACATAAAAAACCAGTCGATCTCATAAACACACAAATTAAGAAAATACTGGAACAGCAACAGATGAGCAGAAACGTGACAGGAATGACAATGCACGCTGGGGGTGAGGCCCTGAAAACACAGACGCTCTCACAGACCGCAGGTAGGAGCACAAATCGGCATAATCCTCAGGGACGGGATCTGGAAAAATCTAACAAAATTACCTGTGCCTACTTTCTGACCCAGCAGCCTCACTTGTAGCCGTTACCCTGAAGATACACCCCCAACACAGATGCAAAGGGTTACTCACCACTGTATTGTTTGTGATTGCGAGGCACTGGAATCAACCTAAATGCCCATGTAGGAGAACTGCTGAATAAATTATGCTATATCCACCCAAAGGAGTACTATAAAAATGTAAAAATGAATGAGGAAGATCTCTTTGAACTGATGTGGAGGGACTTCTCAGATACATTGTTCAGGCAAAAGAGCAAAGTGCAAAAGAGTACCTATAATACCTTCAAAAAAGGGGAAAAATATGAGAAAATATATACATGTCTGATCATTTGGACAAAAAGAAGCACCTGAAAGAAAAATCAGAGACTATTGAGATTAGGTATCTACAGGGTATGGGTAGGAATTGGGTGGAAATGAGTCAGGCCAGTAGGCCAGGACAAGTAGGGAAACAGACAGACAGCTGCACAAACTGGCGGAGCAACTGACAGCCAGATGCAGAAGGTCACCTCCCTACGGAGAGCATCTAGGCCTCAGTTGTATTTTAGCTCCAGGCCCAGAAAAGCAGCAAAATCAGGTGAGCGATGGCAGGACCAGCTGTAGTGACTAAAGATCCCCTGCCCTGTTACTGATGGATCAGAGGAGACCATGACCCCGAAGAGGCACACCTAGAAAACTGATGAATATTCTGCTGAAAGCCTCCCCTGAAAACTCCCCTCCAATTCCTGCCTGCAAGAGAGACAAAACCCTCAAGACAAAGGACCCAGGCGCATGGGCATTTTCCCTCTGGGGCGCAGTTGGCTCAATTCCCTTCCTCCCTTCTCCCCTCTCTTCTTCCTCCACAGGCACACATCTCCTAAACTCTAAGGGTCCCCAAAAGACTTGAAATCGGGTAAGCAATAGGCAGTGGTAGCTCAAGCTAGGCTAATCCCTTGACCCTATCCCCCATGCCCCCTTTTGTCTGACTTCCCAGTGAGTTAAGGCAGCTGAACCTGGTCTCTCCTGTTGCTTCTTCTATGCTGAGCCCTTCCTTGTTTCATAGTCCCCAGCATTAATCAATGCAGCCTCACAGTCACCTGGACTCATGCTGTGAAATCTTTCCTACACGAAGTCAAGAACCCAGACACACTACTGGCTCAGGGCCAGACCCCTGTCCCATCACAGAAAGGATAGAGGAATGAAGAGGCGATAACAACTCTCTGAATATAATTTTTTGTACAAGTATATTTGGAACCTTGTTGAGGTTTCACAGATACTAGAGAGACAGGAAAGAAGGGAGAGAAGAAAGGAGGAGAGGAGGAAGGGAATAAGTAAAATTAATAAGGATGAAGGAGAGCCCTAAAAATGAATACTAACCAATGAAACAAAATGAATTTCCAATGAATAACATAACCACACTAAAAAGTGAGGGTTAAAAAAAAATTAACCCAATGAACTTTTGAACACAGCATTTGGACCATATGACCTCAGACTAAAAATAAAAAGTACTCTAAAAATATTGAAAATTTTATTTTGTAGGCTTCTCTTTTTGCAGAGGCATGGATTAAAATTCTGAAATATTTTTTGTATATTCTAGAATTGAGCAAATAAGTAGATTGTGGTTAATTGGAGTGAGGTTTCACATTGTTGAATATGGGAATTACAAATATGGAGAGTGTTGCATTGGAATTGGAGATATCTGTGTGAAGTCATAGGTTTTAGTATAGATAGGCAAGCAGATAGATACACCAAAAGGGGAAAAATATGGAGAAAGAGAGAGAAAGGGAAGGAGAGAGGGAGGGGTACGGACGGGAGTGTACATATATGAATGTATGCATGTACGGCCACACAAGTATATCCATCTACTTCCCAGTTATGTCCCCTGACAGGGCCTAAGAACAATGACACCTGAGAATCAATGAGCATATCCAGTGTCCAGATACTGATTTCTAAATTTCATTCTCCCTTAAAGTGACAAATGCTCTTTGAATAAATGGCCAATTCAAGGATTGGAACAGTGAAAAAAAATGTTTCCCTTCCCTCTAAAAATAAATAAATAAAATCTCAATACTCAACAAATGTATTTCAATGTATTCATTTCAGGTGTAAAATTTATATCAAAAGAAATGGTAAATTCTAGTATATGATATGCATGCTGAAGTAGTTAGGGTCCTTGTGTCTGAAATTTACTTTGGTGTGTGTCAAAAAGTATGACGGACTGATGAATGGATTCGAGAGAGATGGACTGAAGGACAGATATGCAATTAAGCAAATACGGTGAAACAGCAATGGAATCTAGGTGGTCACTGTGAAACTCGACTTTGCTGTATGCTTGAAGGTTTTCAGAATACAAAGGTATTTTGCGTACAACTGGGTGAAGTTCAATACAATAAAGACTGGTTACTAAATAATATTGAGAAAACCTTTTGTCCATTTCTTAGTGAATGGCATTATAGCTAAGCAGAGAGTTTATTTTTAGGATCAGTATTCTGAAGTATTTAGAAGTGTCATGATATCTGCAACTCACTTTGAAATGGTTCTGCAACAGTTTGAGAGAGAAGGGTTGACAGAAAAATAGGACAAACGGTTAAAACTGGTGAAACAGAAGGTTAAAAAGGTGTCCTTATCCTTTTCTTTCAACTTTTATGTTTGAAATTTTCATAACGAAAATATGAAGAGATAAAACCTACCTGGGCGTGAACTGTCCAGGAATCACTCCGCCCATCAAGCTGAACACTAGATGCTAGATGAACACAGGCTGAAGCTGGCCCCATCATGTCAGGCAGTGCACAACAACAGTGAAAGCTCTGTTATCGGCCACCAGTTCTTCCCGAAAACATTGCCTGAAATGAAAGACAGTTACTTTCAGACCAAGAGTCTTCAAACACAGGAAAAGAGTAAGTAAAAGACAGTACCATGCTCATACGATATTCTAGAAGTAGTCCATAGCAGCCTCACACTAAAGAGCGCATGCTTAAAGATAGGTGTATGATCGCTCCTTCCATTTACAAAAGCAAGTACACTTTTGAAATACTACTTTCCAAGAGAACAAGGGGATACTACTTCACTGATAATCTCTTGAGCCCTTTTCATTCCAAATTTCAAATCTCAAGGGTCTTTAGTAAGACATTATTCTAAAAACAGAGCTCTGCTGTGGTCAACAAGCACTTCCCAGCAGGGCATTTTATGGACACACATTCCACATTACTAAATCCTAACCGTTAGTCAGAAAGTAGTTAGGCTTCACTCTACTCAGTAGCTCAGGACAGAACTGAACGATTCTAAATGAACCTGCAGCATCAGAATACCTAAATTTAGGCCGGGATCTGCCACTAACTGAATGACCTCTCCAAACCTCCAATTTCCCCCACCTCCCCTCCACCCTGTGCACACACAGTGCAGATAAAAGATATGAGTGTTCTGTAAGCTGTTACGGGCTACACTCATTATCACAGTCTCTCCCTGTTCTGCAGGCCTCCTTCTGGTTGCTTCATTATCCCTGCACTCATCACGTGCTTATCACACATTTGTCTCAGGTTGTTATTTACCTATTTCACAGGTATATGTCTCATCTTCCCAGCTAGACAAGGTTCCTTGAGGGTAAGGGCCTTGTCTTGCTCTTCTCTGATAGTTCCCACAACACAGTGCTTTGAGCATAGCAGACAATTTAACTCAACATTTGTTGAATTAAGTTGATTTCCCATAAACTGACTAGTGTTAGGTGTACTGGGGGGAATTTGTTCTCTCCAAGAATCCCAGAGAAAATCAATTGGGAAAATCAGGTTTTAAAAAAAATCCCTAATTTAAGCTTCTAAATAAACCCAACATTTGCAGGCTGGATTTGCTTAAAGACAGACACATCTGAAGGAATACAAAGGCAGCTGTCCAAGATTCCTTATTTCTAAGGCTGTAGAGACACAGTTAAAAACGAAGACGGGAGGAGGCACATGAGCAATGCAATCCCAAGTGGCTTGCTAGCACCACAGTTCAGGGGCGTCTGCAGAACTGGGGCCAGGGCAACAGCAACTTTTATATGCTCAACACCTTCCCCTGGGGTGCCAGAGGCCTAATAATCCACTCTCTACCAGGAAAAATACAACGTGATCCCCACAGTTCCAGGAGAGCTCAAGTGATGCCACACACACACACACACACACGCACGCGCGCACAGAATCCAGGGACACCCACCCCCAAACTGTTCCCCTGTACAAAGTCCTGGGACACCTCTCTCTTTGCAATCTTTGCCTTTCCAACTGCTCCAGGAAACCACCCAATGTGACCCCACATACCAGGGGTCTTCTCCACAAAGTATCTCTCCCCCACCCTGAGACACCCCTAGAGCCTGTGCCTTCACCCACAATCCAGGACAAATCTCCCCCCAAACTGTTCCCTCCCAAAGAGTCCCAGGAGCCCCCAATTTGTTCCCTACACATACTACTGGAATGCTCCCCTCAGTCTGTCCTCCCCCACACAATTTTCTCCCAAACTGTCCCCTCTCCCTCTGATTCTAGACACTCGTCCAGCCTGTCTCCTTCCTCTCTGCTGCAGGTGGTCCCTGAAACGGCCAGTGCCTGTTTCCTCCCTTGAAACTGGGGATACATCCACGGCTTCGCTCACCCCCACAGCCCTTCTTGTGTCTGACACTCGTGGCACATTCTCACAGTCTGTTTCTGGCCCCACAGACCCTGGGCAGCTCCATAACCTGGTCCCTTGCCCGTGGGTGTAAGACGCTCCCACTGCCTGGCTCCTCCCTGCCAGCCCCAAGACACTCCTACCTCCTGTCTCCTCCCCTGAAGCCCCAGGTCCCTCTGCAGACTGTCTCCTTGACGCTGTGAGGCCTGCGACAGCAGCATTCCTTTCTTCTCCTGCAGACTCAGTCACCCACACCGCAGCAGGCACGCGCCCCACCACGGGAACTCCTACAGCTGCAAGCACCCCTACAGACAGGGGTGCCCTCACAGCCCCAGGGACTTGACCATCAGGCTTCTGTCTCCACAGACCCGAGACACCTTCAGAGCCAGTCTCCCCATCCCCTGGTCCGGGAGCCCTGGCAGCAGTGGGCCTCTCAGTTGCCAGTCTCCTTCCCCACACACCTGAGACATCCTCAGAGCTAGTGTCACCCACCGTCGGCCCAGGAACCCCAGTAGCTTCAGGCACTCCCACAGCCATGGAAACTCTAGCAGCCACCGGCTTCTCCGCAGCCTGTCTTCTTCCTGATAAGCCCAAGAGACGCCCAGAGAGTGTCTCCTCTCCTACAGGCCCAGGCACCCCTGGGTCTGTGCACAGCCCCACAGCCACAGACACCCCAGCAGTCTGTCTCCCTCTCGACACGTCTGAGATGCTCCCAGGGCCCACCTCTTCCCCCATGGGCCCAGGCACCCGGGCAGTGGTGGGCATCACCATCCCTGTGGGGCCCTTGGCATCTGCAGGTCCTTGCACTGTCTCTCTCTCCCCACACGAGCCTGAGACACCTCCAGAACCAGACTCCTCCTGCACAGGCCTAGGCGCTCCACCAGCTGTGGACACTCCTGCAGTCACAGGTATTCCTGCCATCTGTATCCTTCCTGGCAAGTGTGAGAAACCCCCAGGACCAGTCTCCACCCCTAAAGGACAAGGCACCCCAGGAGCCCTGGGCACCTCAACAGCAGCCACAGGAACCCTGGCACTCTGTTTCCTTCCCCAAGATCTTGGGACACCCCCAGAGCCAGTCTCATCTCCAACAAGGACAGGTACCTCCGGAGCCACAGAAACCCTATCGGTCTCAGGAACCCCAATAATCTGCCTCCCTCCCCATAATCCTGGGAAAGCCACAGAACCAGCATTCTCTCTCACAGGAAGCAGTTCCTCAGAAGCCACAGATACCCCTGAAGCCATGGGTATTCTAGTAGACTGAACTCTTTCCCACAGGCTCAAGACATCTCTAGAGCTGATTTCTGGGCACATAGGGCCAGACACCCACACAGCAGCAGGCACCCTTCCAGATGTAGGTATGCCCGTGGCTGTGGGTACCCCTGCTGGGGCACACCTGTGCTTGGGCACGCCTGATGCCTCGGACATCCCTATTGTCTCAGAGAAGCCCACAGCCTGTTCCCTCCTTTGTTCTCTCCTCCTGCACAGACATGCAACATCCCCATAGCCAGTCTCTTGATCCACACACCCAGGTACCCCTGAAGCCGTAGGCATCAGAGCCTCTTGCTCTCCTACAGTCTGCCTCCTTTCACACAGACTCAAGACATGCTCACAGCATGGCTCCTGTCCAACTACCCCCGGCACTGAGTCAGCCAGGGGCACCCCCAGAGCCTGCTGCCTGTCCCATAGGCCTGGGATACCTCCATAACACGTCTGTTCTCCAATGGCTCCTGGCACCACCCCAGCCTGGGACATACCCACAGGCTGGTCTGTCCCCCACAGACCTGGGACACTCCCACAGCCCATCTCCTTCCCCAAAGCTCTAGGTGTTCCCATAACCTGTCCCACACTCCATAGGCCTGGAGCACCCAGAGGACCTGCCTGATGCTCATCAGAACCAGATACCTCTGCTGTCTGGACAGCTTCCCATGATCCTGGGTCACCTGCAGAGCCTGTCTCTGCCCACACAGCCTGGCCCCTATCCCTGAACCCTGGGTCACCACCACATCTAGTTTCTTCTTCAATAGCACAAGGTACCCCTACAGGTTCTCTGGTGCCCCACAGGTCAGGGATGCCCCCAGGGCCTACCTCCTCCAGAGCTTGTCTCCTCTGCCATATGGCTGGAGCACCCATGGGGGTAGTTTCTTCCCCTACAGTGCTGGGTACCCCCACAGCCTGTTCCCTTCCCCATAAGCCTGGGGTATCCCCACAGACTGCCTCTTGTACCAGAGGCCTCCGCATGTGCACTGACTGCCCTCTCTCCCACAGACCTGGAGCACCCCCACAGCCTACCTCTGCCTCTACAGCTCTAGGTACCTCCACAGCTTCAGGCCACCCCATGGGCCCAGGCACCCCCACAGTCGGTCCTTTCCCCCAAGGGCCTGGGACAAGCCCATAGCCTGTCTCCTCCACTGTCCCAGGTACCCCCACAGCTTGTCCTCCCCCCAGCAGGGGTGGGACCAACCCAGAGCTCATCTCTACCGGCCCAGGCATACCCACAGGTGGGACCCTCACATCATGTCCAGGCCCACACAAGCCTGAGAGTCTCTCACAACCCGCCCCTAGGCCTGTAGATATTCCTAAGGCCTGGGGGGCTGCCCTGACCTGTCCTTCCACCCACGGTCCTGTAAGACCAACCCGGCTGGTCTCTACCCACGAAGCTCGGCCAGGTACACCTCTCTCAACTGGTCCCTCTCCCGGAGGTACAGGATGGAGCTCGACTCTGCTTCCTTCCCCACATCCTGAAGCTGCCCTCATAGCCTGCACCTTCAGCCACAGCTCCAGAATGCTCTCATGCCCCATAGATCCAGGACGACCTTTCCTCTCACAGCCCCGGGGACTCCTATAAACTCCCTGCTCCTCCTCCCCAGTGCATGTCACCCACACAGACCCTGCAGGCCCCACCATCTGGGGTTCCCCCACAGCTCCGTTCACCCACACTGCCCCAGGGTCCCCTGCAGCCTCAATCGAGTCTACAATGCCAGGAGTCCTCGAAGCCTCGTTGGCCCCCACGGCCGCCTCCGCGGCTTGTCTTCTCCCCCGTGGCTGCCGACACTGCTGCAGCCTCTCTGCGCTGACACAGCGCATCTCCCACACCAAGGACCTCACCCAGCGCCTTACTCTTCGGCCGCGGGACGTCCTTGTAACCCATCTCTTCCCCCTTGGCCTGCGAACTCCGCGCCCGGACCTGCTGGGCCGCATACAGCGGCGTGGCAACTCTGCGGCTCGCTCGCCCCTGCACAGCCTGGGCAAGAGCCCACGGCCAGTCGGCCAGCTCATAGCTCGAGGGCTATTCTCGTCTGCCCCAACGCAGACCCAGAGCACCTTGCTCCCAAGGCTGCTCCACACGTGCGCGCGCGCGCGCACACACACACACACACACAGACACACACACAACTCCAACCTCGCAGCTTTACTTCCTCCCAGCCCCCCACCCGCCCCCGCCCAGTCCCGCACCCCCTTTCCCCAGTCCCGGCCCCACCCTAAAGCCTAGGCAGGAGAATAGGTAATTAGGGGCGCCGAGCGGCAGGATCTGCCCCGGGTCAAGGTCTCCTCTCCCCCAGGTCCATGACTCCTAACGCAGCTTCCCAGAATCCCCCCAACTCCGTCGGAGCCCACCCGGCCTGGGGTGGCGAGGCGCTGCTACTGGGAAGCAGGCGGGTGGTGTGGCGGGGTATCTCAATTAGGCCTCGTTTCCGGCCGCTCGCCTTGTCGCCATAGCAACAGGCGCAGGGTGGCTTGGGAGCCGTTAGGGCTCAGGAGCCACCTAAAGGCCCAACTGCTGCAAGGTAGCAGGGTTTACAGCCACTGTACAGGAGCTGGGGGCTAAGACCAGATTAGGTCAGCAGCCTAGGTTTCAGGATGGAGCCAGAACCGAAATATCAGAGAAGCGAGAGCAGACAGGCGGCACGGATGTGTTTTGGCCCTCAGAGGTCCCCGTAGCCCCCAGAGTCTGGTGGCTCTTTAGGCCCGCTGTACTCCTGGCCCGCCCGGAAACAGGTTCACCCCGCCCCATGTAGAGCCCCGCCTCTAGGCGGTGCGGCCCAAGGATTCTTACTGAGGTTGCTAGTGAGCTATCCGGATGGCGCCTTTCGAGGAGGTGAGTGTGTCCGGCTTCGAGGACTTCAGCCGGGCTGTGGAGCAGCACAAAGGCAAGACCATTTTCGCCTACTTTACTGGTTCTAAGGACGCCGAAGGGAAAAGCTGGTGCCCCGACTGCGTGCAGGGTGAGGCCGGGATTCGGGGCTGCTGCCTTGAGAAAGTGGCAAGAAGGCCTAGGCAGCATTGAGAAGAGGCGGAAGGAGTCTCAAGACCCTCTGGGCTGTCTGAGCTGTTGTCTTGCTTACGTTTCCTCCCTGTTCCCTTCTCTCCGGTTGTCCATCCCCACCCCAAGAGTGCTCTTGATACCATTCGACCCATGTAATCTTGAAATCTAGTTCTTTCAAGCTTTTCGCTTCCCCGGCATGGTTAGTATCTAACTGGAGACGTGAGTTGATCTGTTTTGGGTAGGTTAGCGTTTCTGCCTTTCATTCTGGGCGCTGAGGCGCGTGGGCAAATCAGGGCTGGGACTGAGTTACCTTTATTAAAAGTGCCTTTCAAATCAGAGCACACCTGACCTAGAACACCTCCTCAGTTACTGCAGGTTAAAGTCTGAGTCCTTAGCCAACACTGAGGGGAGGGGGGAGGGACACTTTCAGTGCCTGATTGCAGAGTTGATGCGATTACTTTATATCAGTGTTGTGTTTTTTTTTAAGCTGAACCAGTCGTACGAGAGGGGCTGAAGCATATTTGTGAAGGATGTGTGTTCATCTACTGCCAAGTAGGAGAAAAACCTTAGTAAGTGCCAATATACAGTCTATTTCTCAGGCATGCACTGGACTCTTGCAAACAGGTGGAAGGGCCTCGGGACTCAGATTCTGTGTCTGAGATACAGTGGGATAAATGAAGCAATTACAAGATATTAAATACAAATTAGAAACTTGAATGTTCCCCCGCTTGTATGAATATTAGAGATAAGGGTAATGAAATGAATTTGGCCTGGTGTTATTTCAGAACTTAATTGTCTTTACATTTATTTTATAGCTTAGTTACACTTTAAATGAAAACTTTTACACAGGGGAATAGGTCACAGTCCTCAAGGTTTTTTTTTTTAAATATTTACAACAAAAACAATGATTGCTAAAGAACTAAATGTAGAGATATATTAAACAAAATATAAGAAACCAACTTAATGTTTTTCATGATCACTTTTTCTTTTCAAAAAGTTGGAAGGATCCAAATAATGACTTCAGAAAAAAATTGAAAGTAACTGCAGTGCCTACACTACTTAAATATGGAACAGTGAGTATCTTTCTTCAACTATGTTGGGGCTACAAATCACCCTGTCAACTCTTTTAACCTGTTCTGGATTCCAGTGAGGAAAGGTGTTGACATTTCATCCCAAACACCACATTGTTCAGTCCATTCCCTGTGGTCAGTCCCAGTAAACTGTTAATAATGTAAATATCTAAATATTACTTCTTTTTCATGTTATTATTTTTATTTATTTACTTATTTATTTAGAGATACGGGAAGGGAGGGAGGCATCCTGACTGGGGACTGAACCCACAATTTAGGCATACGCCTGGGATGGGGAACTGAATGGGCAGCCTTTCGCCTTGCAAGATGACACCCAACCAATGGAGCCACACCTGTCAGGGCTTTTTCATGCTTTTCAAAGGCTGTTATTTTACAATTCTATAAACAGTGCTCAAGAAAGCTGGTCTACATACGATTTTTTAAATACTGACATCAACAGTGGTTTTCCACTCAATCTGTAATTGGTTGAAAAGGGCACCCCTGGCCATGGCCCTGGGATTCTGAATAAGAGCTGACGGGAGGGGATGGCACTGGGCTGCCTGTCTCTGGTTTTAGTCAAGTTTAGGCCCAATTATTTTAATGATTCACCTTAAAGCAAGTATCTTAACTATTTCATAAAACTTGTTACCACCAGTCGATAGTTTCTGAATGGCATACTTTCTCTGTTCCAACATTTATGTCATTCAAGACTGAACAACTCTCTCCTTTCCTAGCATTTTTGTAACTGTGGGTTACAATTTGACTGTTATTCTCTTGCAGCCTCAAAAACTGGTAGAATCTGAATGTCTTCAGGCAAACCTCGTGGAGATGTTGTTCTCTGACGACTAACATTGGATGATGACAGTTGTGTCTTCTGATGTCCTGATTTGCATACTTGCTTTGAATTCATGTTAGCCATAAATAATGACATAAAAACTGGTGCACCTAAACAATAGAGTGGTATAAAATGCTCATGAACCCTGTTTGTTTGTAATTTATGGGTATCTTTAAGATACAAAGTAAAATAAATCTTCAGGAGTGGTAGTAATAGCACAAAAGAATGTATTATTGCAGGTAATAGAAATTCGTGAAAGCCCCTAATAGTAGATAGCTTTCAAATCTCTAAATGAGTTAGGGTCCTTTTACCTTAAATTCTATGCATTTACAAAGAACTGTTATTCTTAAAATATCTTCTTGCGCTTTAGAATTTAGACTTAACCACTAAAGGAAAACACAGCACATCTAATCCAGCCCCCACTTCGTGCAGGCAATTTTGTTTTACAGCTGTCTGAATGTGCTTCACTACTTGGGATGAGGCGGGTGGCAGAGAGGGCACAGCCTATACAACCTAGCAGCAGGAAGGACTCCAAACTGTGAGTCAGTCACACTGACTGCCACCTACTAGCTGTGTAACCATTTAAGTTACTTAACCCACCTAAACCTCAGTCTCCTCCTTTTGAACAAAGGTTGTTCTGAGAATAAAATGAAAATGCAACTAAGCACTTAACACAATGCCTAGTTTGTGGTATCTGCCAGATAAATGTTAGTATTACCAAATGAGCACAAGCATGTGAGGTTCATCTTTGTTCTAGTCTAAGGTTAAGAGTCCAATTGGTTAACTACTAATCTTCCTGCCATCTCTAGGTCAGTGACACACCAATAATTCTTCTATAAATGATCTCTTGCAAAACAAGTACTAATACAGGTATGTCCTCCTGTCCTGCAGAATTTAATAAAAACTATGCCATTCTTGTCCTGTGATGTAAACAGGTGACTGACTCTATTCCTCATTCTGTAGATAGGAAGGATAGGGTATGTGATCTGAGGAACAGTATGGTTCCAGGAGTAGGACTCACCCCAGGCAGCGCTACATCAGGAACAGAGCTAGGCTGAGTTTAGGATGTTTGATGGCTCTCCCCTCGCTCCATTCCTACTGCCTCCTTAAATTGGTCTAAAGCATCTAATGTTTCTGTTCTTACCCAGCTGATTGTGTTAAATACTACTAAAAACTTACAAATTCAGGGGGAAATCAAAGAACAGTTTGGTTTAACAGAAATAATCTATTAACAATAAAAAGTCAGATGGATTAAATAGCACACTTAAGGTACTAGGTGCTAACAATAAAAGTAGGTAGGATAAGTCTTTGTCTTCACTGTACAAAAGCAATATATACAGTCTTAGGAGTCTGGTCTGGATCCAGCTTTTCATTTTCCTGATGTGTTATTTTGCTGTTGCTGCTCTGCCAGAGCTTGCTGAAGGCGCATCCGCTTCCGGGAATAGTGCTGCCAGTGCAGAATTTGCTGCTCATCAATAAATTTCGCGCACTGAGCGTTCACCAGCTCCTTGCGGAAGTGTTCATATTGGAGTAGTTCTAACATGTGTAAACATTGAGGGTACCTGGGTTTAAGTTTATAAATTAATGATCAGCATAATTTAAGTCAGTAACTCCAAGCTCTAACTCAGTTACTCAGAAATGATCTTGTAGCCCACAATTTCTGTAACATTAACTTAGTACAGTTTGGTAGCATAGTTTTTTTCCTGCTTAGGCAAAGAAGCTACAATCAAAAGTCGGCGTTAAGCAAAATTTTCAAAAGTGAGAAAACTTAAGTCCAAAAAGATTACTTGCCCAAGACCACACAACACCTGATAGGCGGAGTCAATATTTGGGGTCAGATCACGCTGTTCTTTTCTGGTGGTTTCAGAATTGAGGAACAGGAACACTTTTAATTTAATTGATAACTTGGTTTTCTATCAATAATGATAAAAAGACAACTTTTATTTTAAAAGTCAATTCCAAAAAGTACTGTGCACAAATATACTCCAGTATTCCATGGGGATATGGAGTTCTGAAATTACGCATACTCAGAGACTGAGCAAAGACTTAAGTAAATATACTGTGGATAGAGAGCCAACTTTCTGGCTATCATAAAAGAGATAGATGGAAAAAGGGGAGAGGCTAGAATAAAAACCATCATTGAGCTGGAATTGAAAACAGTGTGAACTCCTGACTTTTTATATATAGACATAAAAATAGACATAGATACATGTTCTTAGTTTGTGTGCTGGAAGGGCCTAGGAGCAGTAACACTGTGGTATCGACAGGCACACTTGGTGTCCAATTCGTGGGTTTTAAATAACATTTCTCAGGGTTCCTTGGAGAAATAGCTCACGCAGGGAAAAATATGAGATGGGCCTGGAATATTATGTAGTGCCAAAGAAAAGTGCTGAAAAAATTATGGGGAAATGTCAAAAGTACTCAGGAGAAAATGTGAAGGGGCTCCAAAAGGCCATATCTGGAATCACCAGAGCAAGAAAATACGTAATTATAATCCACACGGTAAAAACAGGGTTCCAAGACTCCATACTGATGTAACCTTTTTAAATGAATAAGGGAACAAGGGAATATTCCTTACAACTGAATAACTAACAACTAATGTGGAAAGAATTTTGGAATTAGAAAATCACAGTAAAAATTATTTAATGCAAGTATCTTCAATAGATACTAAAATTAGTGGGTAAAAGTATGGTATGAAACAAGATTATTTACAGTTTCAAAGTGTCTCCTCACAAGATATTAAGTATAAAAGAGAAAATAGTAACTTGATATGGAGAAAACTGGCAGCCACCACCTCAACGAGTGATCAAAATCAACAGCACTAGTAAATGGGTAAATCAACTTCCTGTGACTCCTGATACACCTAGAAGGACAGAATGTCGTCGCTTCTGTGTCACAATCACAGGGGAAAAAGACCAATGAACTGAGATCAAAGACGACTAAGAAGACACGATGACAAAATGCAGTGAATGAGCCTTAACTGGGTACTCTACCAGACACAGGATATTAGTAAGACCGCCTACAAACTCCGAAGTCAGCAGGCTGGATAGTATATTAATGTTAATGTTCTGATTTTGATCATTGTACTGTAATTTCATATAAGATGTTAACATTTAGAGTTTAGAATATATGGGTGAAGAATATGTAGGTATTGTAAATGAAATTATTTCAAAGAGAAAAGACATAAAATTTAAATGAGTAAATTAAAAAAACATTAAGTGGTATAGAGAGTACACAGAGCCAAAACTGTACAAGTGGTACAAATGACTGAAGTATGGAAAACAGTAGAGCAGGGCTTCTCAAATTTTAATATGCACATGAATCACTTCAGGAAATGCAGACTGATTTAGTAGGTCTGGGGTGGGACTGAAGCTCTGCACTTGTAACAAGTCCCAGGTGATAGGAACACTGCTGGTCTGAGGACCACACTGAGTATCAGGGCCCAATACCCTGTTGTCCTTCCAAGACAAGGATTTGCTGTCTACACTCCAGACACGCACAGTTACTTGTAATTGCTAATAGCTGAGCCTAGAATGCCCTACTCTCACCTACCACAGCTATTTCTTTATCACTTGGACATTAATAGTTTAAAAGACCTAGGTCCATATACTAGCTCTGCAATTCACCAGCTGGGTGGCCTTGAACAAGGTACTTAACCTCTCTAAGGTTTAGTTTCTTCATCTGTAAAATAATACAACAACCAAGAGAATGGTTTCAAGTAGCATTTACAAGTAAATAACTGGAATTTTGACACAAAGTGATCATTTATCCAAGTTGGAGAAGACAATTCTCAGAATACATTAAATGACACAATAAGAAATTACAGCATTAAGCAACAAGGTGAAATAGAAGAGGTACAGAAGAAAAGTTATGCATTTATATTTTTAAAAAGTAAACAAGACATAAGTGAGTAACTCAACAGCATTAATGAAAATAAGAACTAAAGGATTTTAGTTGACGTAAAGCACCCAGGAAGCTAACAATGTGAATCTTCCCCCACCCCAATCCTCCCAAGGTAGTGTAAACTTAAGGTGAACTAATAAAAATACAATGTCCATATTAAGAAATAAAGTGTTATTTGGTCCACTGTACGCTTACATCTGAAGGCCTGTGTTTAGTTCTTAGCTGAATAAGATAAGGCACAATTGCTAAATATCCAAAGGAGGACACATGAGAAATGGCTGAAGGTAGCCGAGAAAAATAAATGTAAAATAAACGCAGTTGCAGGTCAAAGGTAGAAAGTGTCTAGAAGAGGCAGCTGCTCCTCAGCTCTACCCAGTTGTTGATCTGGGAGAATGAAGGCCTGGAGTTACCAGATCTCCCAGATTTCAAAGAACAGCTAGAATTCTGATTATTTGAAACTTTCCCATCTTTAAATGTTGGCAACTATTAAAATAACAAAAACCTTGTGCAGAATGAACGATATGCCCACAATGGTTAATTTGCAACCTCTCTTGAACTTAAATATTAAAGGGCCCTTGCCTCAATAAGGTATAGACTGGTTCTAGATTAATTCTGGGACAAAACTGGAAACATGGACTGAAGTTACATGGAGGTATATAATATCACAATACAAAGAACTCTGTAGCATCTAGTTGTTGGCACTGGCTGTCCTTGAATGGAACAATATTTGCTCAATGGAAACCTCTGGCCACAGTGTAGATGACCATCTCAGCAGTGTTGTGGATGAAACTGAAACTGAACTTCATGGTGTCTGAGACTAGGTGTCCATTATTGAGCCTCTAAGTCTATGTACTTACATGTTTCATCTAATAAAAAATATTTTCTCTGGACTATTAAATGAATATGTGGTTGTTTATAAAAAGCCAGTAATGGTATAAAGGGTCCTGCAGGCAGCTTTATGAATCAGCTGTTAGACACAGATCAGAAAAGTGACCTGGATAAAGGACAAGTTTGAGATATTTTCCTCTCAAACTTGTGTTTAGAAAAAAAAATACAGAAAGTTTCTTTATTGTTTTTTGACAACCTAGTTAAGAGAAAGCAGAGGTGTGAATTCAAAGTTTATTTTTTTACAATTAAATTGTAAAAAGGTTTGTGACTATAATATGCTTCTTGCAATTTAGTAACCCTTAAAATGACAGCATCTTCTGCACAACTTAAATTTTACATCTATATCTATAGACCTAGATATGTTTTTTAATTAGTACAGTACTTGACACATAGGAGGGCCTAAAACAGACAGTAGCTATTAAGACTCAGGAAAAGTTACTTCCTCTAGAAAACCTTCCTTAAAATACCCGTTTCTCTGTTAAATTTTTAGACTATGGCTATGGCCCTGCATTTGTAGGTTGTAGGTTCCCTGGAGTCAGAAAACCAGTGAAATGGTGTGAATGGTACAGATAAAGATAAGGTAGAGCCGATCATATTAATTTTTGCTCAAGAAACGAGACTGAATTTTATTCTTCATGCAATGGAAAGCCGTTGAAAGTTTCTAAGCAATAAAGTGACATGGTGTGATTTACATTTTAAGAGGTCAGTTTCACTTCTGTGTAAAAAATTGTTTTTCTTTGTTTGGCTGGGGCGGGGGGGGGGGGGGTGCGTGGAGACACGGGTAAGAGTGGAAGCAGAGATAACCAGTGAGGAGATTACTGCAATAATTCAAGTTAGAGATGAATATGTCTTGTAAAGTGGTGGCAGCTAAAAGTGGAGAGATTCAAAATATACTTTTTTCAATGTGAAACTAAGAAGTCCGTTAAATATCAGTCTTTTGAATATAATAAAATATATACATATTTAGGACTATAAAAATTAAACTTACTTTAGATACTTGGCATATTCTGGTTCTTTCCAGTAAAGCAAGTACTTAAGATAATTAACAAAAGCTTTGTCTTTGAAGTAACCTCTTTGGGCAAGAACTGAAAGGCATAAAAAAAAAATCTGTAGAGCAAACCAATCTTTTAATTACCGATTTCTGATTCCTACCATAAAGAATTTACTTATATAACATCCCCCACCACCAACACACATTTTCAAAAAACAAGTCCCAGTTTGCACAAATATATATATATGTAGCAGTATAAGTATACATATATAAGTGTAGCAGTAATTCTGCTCAATTGAGAAAGTATAAAAGCAGACACTATTATGAATTGCAACTCGTCAGAAATCATTAATTCAATAAGGTGCTTAACAACTTACAATTAAGATAATTTGGGTTAGCTAAACACTGCACAAATTCCAATTCCAACTGAAACCGAAGTCGATTTCCAGCATCATCTAGGAAAGAAGATAGCAAAAACCATCCAAAATAAAGGTCACATATATTATTGATTTGTAGAAAGAAAACAGCAGTAAAGAGACCTAATGCTGAGGTACATTTCTACATAAACGGCAGGAGATGACTTTTCTAAACTAGGTGTGAGAGGAGATAAACCTTCCTTACAAAGGTAAGAAAAGCAAAGCCCTGATTAAAATGATTAAGTTAAAATTTTCTTTCCAATTAATGAGAAGTCATCAAAGTAAAATATGGAATACGCAGGGGGCAGGACATTTATCGCTTAAGAAACACCATGTAGGAATTTTGGAAGTGATGACTGGGGTAAGTGGCAATAACTGTGCCTCCCCCTGTTTTAATGATGCGTTGAAATGTTAACGTGATTAAGCAAAAGCTAAGCGAATGCCAAATCAATGAGAAAAAGATTAGAAGTCAAGCTGGAAAAGAGCGAGATCTGCAAGATCTGGGAGCTTGTGCCTGTGAGAAGTATCAGTGGCAGGAAAATACACAAGTGTGTCGACGGCATTTCAAACTTATTCAAGTTCATTTGAGACGCAAAAAACAAGTCAAACTCTTCTCAGTCAATTTCGCCCACGCCAGGAAACCCACGGGGTCAGTGTCTGACTAGCAAGGGAGGAAAAAAGATCTGCGGTCAAATCAGACTCTGAAAAGGCCAAACTACCTCCGCCTTTCCAGACGCTACAGGAGCCCTCGCGCCTCCCGGTCCAAACTCTAACCGCGCGGAGTTACGTCTGCTGTGAGTTCTGGCGGGGAAGCGGGAGGAGGTGTCTGGGCCCGCGAACCAGTCTGTCTGCTAAGACTCGCGGCTCCGAGCGCTACTGACCTGTCTCCATAGCGACAGCCGCGGCCATCACCAGCGAAGAAGCCAAGTCGCCACCAGCCACTACACAGACACTGCCGGGAGGGGTGGACAAAGTTCCGGAAGCCGGGGCTCCGCCTTCCTGTCGCAAGGCAGTGTGGGATGCGGGGAAGGACACAGCCTGGCGGGTGGGCGGGAGGCTCCGCCCATTCATGGCCAGCCTGGGCTCAGCCCCTTCTCCGCCCTCCCTGGCTTTCAAAAAGCGGGGGCGTGGTGCAGAGCCCAGGGAGCTGGGTGACAGGGCCGCGTATTTGCAAGAGAGAAAAAAGTCCCCACGGGACCTCGGTGCCTGCACGTCATCCTGTCCGGGCACGTTCGTCCACCCTTGTGCCTGCGGTGATGTTACACGCCATTGTGACATCATTCCTTCCCCTGTGATGTAACCTCGAGGCTAGACTATCGGGGAGTGTTGGGCTGTGGGACCTCCTGAGGCTTCTTTGGTCCCGTTACACCCGTAGAATGGCTTCACCCCTTCGGGGGAAGCCCGCTTCGCCCCGAGTGGAGACCGTTCGCTACAAGGAGACGTCGACAGTCCAAGTGGAGACTTCGTCTCAAAGAGTGGAGACCTCCTCCCGGCTGGTGCGCACTACTTCCCGGCAGGTGGAGACCTCCCAGCGCCTTAGTGAGGGGCTCTCCCAATCCCCCTCTGGGAAGAGGCTCCCTCGCGTCCTCCTCGAGGTGTCCTCCCAGCACGTGGAAACCTCCTCGCAGCTCACAGAAACGTCCTCCCGCCACATCAAAGCTTCAACCGTGCGGGTAGAGACGTCTCTGCACCGAGTAGAGAGCCCTCCCCGGAGGAACAAGCCGGCAACCGGCCAGAATGTAAAAATGGCCCGATGAAATGCTTCCCAAAGGCCACAAAAGGGCCGTGGCCCTCAGCCAGGATGACATTGCTTCCAGTTTGCAGCCACCCAGCTGCCAGGTGGACCAATTATCTTTGATTTCATGGAAACAGCCATAAATCGATGTAAGAAACAGCCAAGCTATGGTTTGGGGACTCAGCCAACATTTATAGACCGTGCTACACCCTGGATCATCCCGCCTTTGACCCAGGCAACTATTTTAACTTGACGCCAGCACAAGCACAAAAGGTTTTCAGGTCCATGATACTCTATAAATTGAGTTGATGGACAAATAGGCTGTTTGAACCTCTGAGCCAGGTGAGTTTGAGATTCATAATCCCTTCACTGCTTACGGGCAGGTAGTAAACTGAAAGGATGACCAGTGGTATGATTATATGCCTGCTAAAAACCTAGGGGCAAGGAACAGATTTTCATTAATTAATTAATTGGCCTTTGTTTATGTTTCAAAATAAGCAGTTATTTTCTTTATACTAAGTTCTGTACATGGTACCCCCAGCCACACACTTTTTAACATAGGTCATTGTGGTTTAAAATGAAGGTCAACACCACCAACAATCAAGAGTAATCTTAGAAGGGAAACCTGACTTGATTTTTGAGGAGGTGGAGGGGAGGAATTTTTGAGCACCTACTCGATTCCAGATGGGATTCTAGCACTTGGGCTACAGCAGTGAACAAGGGAGATAGGGCCCAGCTCTTGAGGAGTTTACACTCTGGTGAAGAGGCAGACAACAAATGAGAAGACAGTTTTCTATTGTGATTAGCACCATGAAGGTAATATGGTAGAGAATGAAGGTAAGGGGTGGTCAGGGATGGCCTCGCTGCATAAGCATCGTTTGAGCTGAGGTGTGTGTGCGTGAACAGTGAGCCATACAAAGATCTGGAAAGAGTGCATTCTAGGCAGAGGGAATAGCAAGTGCAAAAAGTGGATGGGAGCAAACTTGGAATGTGTAAGGAGCAGAGAGAAGACGGGTGTGGCTGGACTTTAGTGAGGGAGAGCCATTGTATGGAAGAGAGGATGTTAGAGAGGTAGGCAGGAGCCCGAATCATAGAGGTCTTGTAAGCCATGTGCAAGGAGCTTGCATTTTATTCTAAGGTCCATGGGGACACATTGGAGGGTTTTCAGCAGGGGAGTGAAATGATGCAATTTACATTTTTAACATATGAAATATATGGCTTCTGTGTGTAGGTTGTAGGACAGTGGTTCTCAGCTGTGGGTGGTTCTGTCCCCTGGAAATGTCTAGAGACATTTTTGTTTGTCAGAATTTGGGGTGGGGGAGGGTAGTTTTACTACTGGCACCTGGTAGTTGGAGACAAGGGGTGCTGCTAAACATTGTACAGTCCCCAAGACAGCCCTCCCCACCACACACACCAAAGAATTTCCTATCCCCAAATGTCAGTAGTGTGGTATGGAGAAAACCGGATGTGGGGGACACGAGGGGAAATAAGAACTAGTTAGGGAGCTTATGCCATGGTCCAGTAAGAAATGGTAGTGGCTCATACTAGGGTGGCAGAAGTGGAGCTAGAGAGAAGAAGGCAGGTTAGTGCTGGGTGTGAGGCAGAGCTGACAGGACTGGTGGATATGGTGAGGAATAGAAGAATCAAGGATGACTTTGAAGTTGTCTTGAGCAATTTGGCTTATGGTGGTATGGCCATTTTTGAGAAATACTAGCGAAAGATGAGGTTTAGGAGGACAAATCAGTTCGGTTTTGGCTGTGCTGAGATTGAGATTCTTGAACAATACTGAAATGGAGACATTGAGAATTGGGAATATAAAATATGGGGTAATTTTAAAGTCATATTTAAAGCCATACGAGTGAGTATCACCTGCCAGTCTATCTCACTCATTTTATGCTGCATAAATGAATGTGAGATCTTGCTCTTCAGAGAGCACCAGCTGGCTGAACCCCCTTTCTGTCTCTCTCATCCCTGCAGGGCCGGACTTGACCTATCTAGTTTTTTCTTGCCTGTAGTCTGTTGGCAGCCACCAGTAAGTGAGAATTTGCATTAAAATGTCAGACAAGTGTTTCAGAAAACTTGACTTCCACAGGTAATGTTCATGGCTCGTGGGAAGAAGGTCTTAAAGTTCAAAAGTTCAAGTTTTGGGTTTTTGTGGCAGGTGGGGTGCGTGGATATTAACGAGTAGTCCTGGCCCCAGGTTCTTATGGGATGGCTGAGGAACAGCTGAACTGATCCGTAACAGTGGTTCTAAACTGGGGGAAAGTTTGCCCCCCAGGGGCACTTGGTGTTTTTGTTACAACTGCGGGGGTTGGCTGCTGCTGGCATCTAGTGGGTGAAGCTTGGCTTAAGCAGTTTGGTGTATGGTGTGTGTCACTAAACACCCTACCATGTGCAGGTTATCCCCAACTCAGCCCCTGACAACAAAGAATCACTGGGCCCAAGATGCCAACAGTACCAAGGGTGAAAAACCCTGAAGATTCTAGCAGCTTAGAAAGCTAAAGCATGATCCATTGGAGGAAGCACCCCGCTAATCATAGGATTATGCTGTGGGAGAGGCTTAGAGGCAGTTACCAGGGTCAAATGTCAGGGCAGGGGCTTTTAGAGTTGAGGGATATGCTGCTCTTTGAGGGGATGTGACAGCTCTGCTTTCAATAACTTGTGTGATATTTACCCCAGGAAGAAAGCCAGTCCCATGGCACAGGATGTAGATGACCTTGAATCTGTGGGACTTTTTTTGAGAGTGGCGTTCTTGCTATTCCCAGACACTGTGCTAAGTCAGTGCCCAAGTTACGTCATTTAATTGCAGGGGAGGGCACCGGGCTGCCCAGTAGACTAGGGGCCCAAGCCAGAGGAGTACCATAAACCCCAGAGGTTACCCTCATGCCTCTGCCTCATAACAACTTCTTCTGTAAACTGATAATTAAACTTTGGAATCTTAATCTTTGGTGAGCTTACTAATTGCTTTTAACATGACAGACCATGTACATTGTATACAAACATTCTCTTAATCAGTGTTTTTTAAGTGAATAAGGTAGTTGCTTTTCTTATCAGTATTCTTTATTAGTGTCTGTTACAAAAAGGATATGTGCTTAATGCAACAAGTGAAATAATTCAAAGGTGTGTAAAGAAAAATTAATAACTTGTCATCATTCCTTTCCATTCTCATCCTCTGGAAATGGTGTCAGCAACTCAGAGTTTATCCTTCTAGACTTTTCCATATTAACTACTTTGGTCCCCATTTTGGTGGTACCCACAAGACTGGTTGGAAGGTTACTGTGAAAAAGCTGGACATTTGGTTTCGAGATGACTGATTCTCTTGGGAGGATACAGAATTGTGGTCCCTTCTTTCTTTTTGTTAATTTTGTTCCATAAGAGGGGTTTCAGAAACTGAGGTTTCTTCCTCCTAATTCATTTATCCACGTTTCAAAGCTGAAATCCAAAGGGGTATACACAGGGCAGGAAAGTGTCAAAAAGACAAGAGACATGAAAAAAAGGATGTTGACAGGATATTTGCCATATGTACTGTTTTACACATCAGATTCCATAGCTTTAAAATATCCCTGTGTATTAAAGAAGCTTATAGCTGTCATAATTTTTAATGTAGCTGCTGCATATTGTAAGTGCACGCTGCCCATATCGTGTGTCAGCACCCTCCCTCCCACACTGTCCGCTCTGGGAGGCTTCCAGGGAGCACAGTGCTGTCGCACCTGTGACGTGGTCTATAATGCTGAGTGCTCGTACACGAGAAGGAGCAGGGAGCGACCCTTTCCCCGCCACTGCCAGCCAGGAAGGCCTCTCGTGGCTCCATCTACTAATCCCTTTGATTTGTTGAGCTAGGAAATAGCTGTGACTTGCCTTCGCTTGTTGCCCTTCTCCTCATAATCCATCCATTTATATGTAAGCTGAGGTAAGTTACAGTATCCATATATATTGTCATCAGCTGTTGAAAATACTTAAAGTAAAAGAATGCCTTTAATAGAATACTCTTTCCCTACATCACACAAGCCAAGGGAAGAATTACGAGCCCAACCAGCCAGGTGTTTGGCTCAAGTTCTCACTGAGACCTCCCAGGATTCCTGGTCCTCCGTCCTTGCTGCTGCTCCGGTCCAGCATGGCTGGTACAAGTGCCCGAGCCCTGGACGCTCGACCCCGCCTCCGCAGCTCTACATGCTTACAGGGGTTCCACACGCCCTGGGCCTGGAGAAAAAAATTCACTGTTTAAAAACTGTTTTGTTTTGTTTCCATGTGACCGTGGTACAGATGGAAAACCTGAAATCCGTAGAAGCCAAAGTAACTTGCCACCACTATTGACTTCCTCCCAGGATGATTCCTTTTGACAACCACATAAAGGTAGGTATGGTGTCCTTAAGTTTAAATTTCGGTGAGCATAATAGATAATACTAAAAAGAAAAAAGAAAAAATGAAAGAAGGAACATTTATATGGAACTCCTGTGAGGCTCCAAACATCTCATTGCTGATTTGAAGCTCTGCTATTAGGTGCATAAATGTTTAGTGTCATCATGTCTGCTTGATAAATTGGCCCCTTTATCATGAAATGATTTTCTTTTCTTTTTTTTTTTAAAGACTTTATTTATTTATTTTTAGAGAGAGGGGAAGGGAGGGAGAAGGAGAGAGAGAGAAACATCAACGTGTGGTTGCCTCTCATGTGATCTCCACTGGGGACCTGGCCCACAACCCAGGCATGTGCCCTGACTGGGAACCGAACCTGCGATGCTTTGGTTCACAGCCCGCACTCAATCCACTGAGCTATGCCAGCCAGGGCTGAAATGATTTTCTTTATCCCCAGTAATATTCTTTGCTCTGAGATCTATTTGATATTAATACAGCTTCTTCGGCTTTTTTACTATTGTTGGATGGTATTCCTTTTCCTACCCTTTTATGTTCAGCCTATTTGTATCTTTCTATGTAAAATAGATGTGTTGCATTATATAGTTGGATCTTGGTGTTTTTTAAATCCAGCCTAACAGTTTCTGCTAGTATGGGAATGTCTAGACAGTTTATATTTTCTGTGCTTATTGATATGGCTGGGCTCACCCCTGCCATCTAGCTGTTTGTTCCCTCTGGTCAGTGTTCCCTTTTTTCCTTTTTTCTTTTGTATTAACTTAATATTTTTAATTATTTATTTCATCTTTGTTGGCTTCTTTATTCCTGTGTTTTTTAGTAGTTTCATTAAGGTTTATAGTATACATTTTTAACTTACCCTGTTCTACCTTCACCTGATGTGATACTACTTGACCTACAGTATAAAAACCTTACAAGAGCACACTTCCATTTTTCCTAGCCTTTTTGCTGTTGTTGTCATATAATTGATACTTACATGTTGTATGATATATGAACATACTTATTCAATTATATCATACATCATATGACATACTTATTCATATGTTATAAACCCCTCAATACACTGTTAGCATATTTGCTCTAAACAGTTGATTAGTTTTTAAAGAAATTTAAATAACTTTTTAAAAGCCCTTTATATGTATTCACATAGTTAGCAATTTTGTGCTCTTCATCTCTTTGTATAGATCCAGATTTTTATCTGGTAGCATTTTCCTTCTGCTTAAAAGACTTTCTTTATTTTATATTATTTTTAAGGTTTTATTTATTTATTTTTAGAAAGGAAAAGGGGAAAGAGAAGGAGAGAAACATCAATGTGTGGTTGTCTCTCACATGCCCACTGCTGGGGACCTCACCCCATAACCCAGGCATGTGCCCTGACTGGGAATTGAACTGGCGACCCTTTGGTTCCCAGGTCGGCACTTAATCCACTGAGCCACACCAGCCAGGGCTTAAAAGACTTTCTAATCATTTTTTCTAGTGCACGTTTGCTGGTGATGAATTCTTTCAATTTTTTTTATGTTCAATAAAGTCTTGATTTTGCTATCATTTCTGATACATACTTTTTTCTGGGTAAAGAATTCTTATATTGTTTTTCTTCCCATACTTTAAAACTGTTCATTTCATTGCCTTCTGACTTGCATTACTTCCAACAAGAGATCTTGCTCTATACTAATCTTTGTCCCTGTGTACAAAGGCTTCTGTATGATTCCTTTTAATATGTCTGTTTATCATTAGTTTTAAGCAATTGGATTGTGATGAACCTTTGTGTAGTCTTCTTCATGTTTCCTGTACCTTGACTGGTGGAATAGACCCAGCGTTCAGCATTATGTGAGCTTTGGAGATTGTTCCCCCTCCTTTCAGGTTTTTCTTTTCCTGCCCTCACATTCAGATGATGATCATCACTCTGCTGAATACTCAGGGGCAACCTCTGCTCACCTCCAGTTCTCTCTGCTCAGTCTTCTCAGTTTCGTACGCTGCCCTGCCAGTTCCAGCTGCCTGGTACTTGCTGGACCCCTAGCACTGTCTTCTGAACTCAGGGAGACTCTGGGCTCTGCCGGAGTTCCCCCTTCCTACACTGTAACCTCAAAGTTCCCTCTGGGCAGTAAGCTGGGGCAATTGTAGGGCTCACCTTTGTGTGTTACTTTAGTTAGCTCAGCCAGGAGGGTAAATTCGACCCCTGTTACTCTACCCTGGCAGGAAGCTACCTCATTAATTAATATGTTTCATTGGATATTAACTTTATAATTTAGTCTTTAGATAACAGAATATGGAGATGAATTATGTCACAGCCCAGAAGTGGGTAGTATGACTCTCTCTCAGAGAGGCACACAATGACTCTTGGGATGTTGTGCCCCTTTCTTGGCAAGAGAGTAATAACACCTTTCTGTGTGGAATAGTTGCATTGTGTTAGAAACAACTTTGTTCTTCTTTTACTGTGGAATTTAATTAGTCAGTGTGGCAGGCCATGGCATTTATGCTTTTGTCCCTTGCCTCCAAGTCCTTCTCATATACTCCACTTTGTGGCAGAGGCTGTGGCTCCACAAGCCACATTTCCTCGTTGCTACCTGGACCCCCTGTGGCACTCTGCCAAGAAGGGGCCCGGGAGGGAGCCCTCCCAGCTGGAGGAGGGGATGGGGCTCCTTCCTGCCTGCGCTCTATGGACTTCCTGCCTCGTGGTTTATGTGAGCATCCCACCAGCAACACCTCACCCTTGCCTACAGTTTTTCTAGACTAATAAAAGGAAATCAGGTTGAAAAGTCCAACATGTACTAAATCCAGAATCTCCCATCTAGTCCAGTTTTAAATAGGAAGACTATTATTTCCTTAGTGTTCAGATGCTCCCCATTCTGAGAGGAGTTCTTATTTGTAAGGGGCATGTGCATTCCTCGAAGAACCAGCTTCGCTGCGCCCCACTCCCGAACACCAGGACTGGCTGGCTGGCGCCCTTCTCAGAGGTCTGCGTTCCATCTCCAAGGGGGCTCCTCCTCTCAGTATCTCAGTGTTAGTAATTCCATTCTCCTCCTCCTCCTGTCTACCAGTGAGGCAGAGCCACTTTCTGTATGCTTTTCTGAAATTGCCAGTTCATACCCTTTGCACTTTTTTCTTCTTTCTTGTCTTTTTCTTCTTGATGTTTGAGTCCTTTAAATGTTCTGAACATAAATTCTCTCTTGCATTGCAAACATATTCTTAGTTTGTGGCTTGCTCCCTTTTTAAAATATTTTTTTTAAGTTTCAGAAGACAGTTACTGAACTCCTGGCATGTGCCAGGTACTTGGGAAAAGTAAGCACTCTGTGGCCTTCACCTTACTCGGTTTCCTCCTCTGGTTTCATTTCATAACAGCAGTAATGTCCTTCTGTCTTAATAGGCTGCTGCCCCACCCAGTGGTTTTTAAGCTTCCACTCAAAACCATGAAAAACTGGTGAAATTAACTTGGTGGGTCACAGTTAGCATTTTTTTTTAAAGATTTTATTTACTGCAATGCTTTGGTTCGCAGCCTGCGCTCAATCCACTGAGCTACACCAGCCAGGGTGACAGTTAGCATTTTTTAAAATAAAATAGAACAGAAAATGTCAGAGTGCATCACACCATTAAGGTAATGAATGGAAGGAGGAAGGGAAAAGCTTCAGGCAATTTGTAACTCCACGTCAGAGTTTTCGTTACAGTCTCATAGCAAGGGAAACAGCTTCTGCCTGGACAATTCAACAAGTATCTATTGGTAAGGGCATTGTGTAGGAAAAGAGAATGGTTATATAGCCATTGTCAGACTGGGTACAAGAAAAGAGTTCTGTTCAGAATTATTAGGTTTATTAAAAGATAGCTAAAGGCCATTGGGTCCCTCCCGAAGTTGACATTAGCTGAATGCATATGTAAGTGGTTTCTCAGAGGTCTTATTCCCACTAAAATTAATCAGAAAATTGCTGAAGCATTTTATCAGAAATATATTTGATTCCCAAGAAGAGGTTGGTGGATTACATTCCCAAAGCATCTCTGACCAGCCCAAGTATCGGACAGTATTTTCTTTTACAGTACAAAGGTATGGTTCGTGAACACTTACATTTCAGTACCTGTGTACTCTGTCTTGATGTAAACTTTGTTTTTTACTGTGTGCAGCTGCCACAGAGGTTTGAAAATTATTGTGCCGTTCCTTACAGCTCAGGTCTGGTCACGGTCCGGAGAATATCGGGGCCCTCAGGACCTGCCCTTGTAGGCAGAAGACCACTCTGTCTTGGCAGACGCCTGGGGGACCTTCTCCTGGATGTCCTCACATCCTTACTTGCACATCAGTTAGGTTCTCAGGGCTGGTCAGCTTTGTCCATTGCGAGCAGGTCTGCTTTGGGCCTAATAACGAGATTTCATTTGCAAAAGGGCCCCGATGCTAAAATAAAATCCTTGAAAATCATCAATCTATTCTTATATATGCCTCTGTTTTACTTAATGAGAAAACAGAGGCCCAGAGTGAGAGTACCTTCCCAGCCACACGGCCTGCAGTCGACCTGACGTGGCCCCGCCCCCAGCAGTCTGCAGAGCAGCCAGCATCTCACACTGGAACATCACGCCTCTAGTTGTCCGGGGCCTGAACACACTCCCCACCAGAGCCCAGGCGGAGGGTGTGCATATGGAATCGCCCTTCAGCTCGTCTTCATAGAGCAGGTTCCTTTCCCAGGTCCACGTCATTTGTCCATAGGGCACTGCAGGCTGTAACCCAAGGGCCTTCGAACTCTGTAAGGGTCTACAAAAGTGGTTGAAGCTTAGAAAATTCATCTGCTTCAAAACACAAATATTTTTAAAAAAACTAATTGAAATTAGTAAGCGCCAGTGTGGACAGATTGTCATATTTACATGACATGGATCAGGATCTCAAAAAATGAGGGTGTCTCAGACCTACGACAGTCGTACGGTGGCTCTGCCAGGCTTGCTGGGAACTGACAGCCTGGCTCTGGTGAGAGCTGGAGTGGGCTTCCCTCCAAAAGTGGTAGGACCGGCAGACTGGAGACCCAGCGCAGCATTTGGCCAGGGGCGGCCTAGAGATAAATTTCCTTTTTTCTCTCCTGTGACCAGATAACACATTTCTTCCCATTGACTGACCAATTAGGCCTCAGATAAGGGAATTCAACTCTCTGGGCCTCACTGCCCCCACTATAACATGAGGTGTTTGAACTAATCTCCAGACCTGCGATTCCCAAAATCAGAAATGCAGACACTGCTGGTGTGCAAGATGGTTTTAGGGGGTATGGAAACATATTTTATTTTGATAGTTTAGTAATTTATTCAGCATGTATTGGGAAAACAATGCAGCTAGCCCTTCAGCTTGTAATTTCACTCCTTTTACTTAAGCTATGATGGATATTTAAAAATGTTTAAGTGAGTTGATTTAAAGGGAAAAAATCACAGTGAGCCTTTAAAGTGGCCAAAGGTTGGGCAGTGGCATGGTGCACACTGACTGGAGCTGGGGAGAGCGGAGCCCTAGTTTGGTGAAGTGAACTGGTGTCTTGTGAACTTCAGGAGAAAACCTGGGGCCGTGACATCCATGCAGTGGATTGCAGTTAGCACATTTCTCATTCCTGAAATGAAATAGAAAAACACAGGACACATCAGAGTGCTCACACACACTGACGGGAAGAATGGCCATGTGAAACCTTTGTGTACAGTCACATGTAAAATACATTAATGTTGGGAGTCACTGTTTAAAAAAGTTGGACAAAGGTGCACCTCTGAGGTCTCCTCCCTGTCTAGTGCCCCCGGTCTGTGGCCATCTCTGAGTTTGTGCCATGACAGACAGTGGACAGCAGAGGTCAGGCAGTCCTCACATAGCAACAGAGGCCGAGGCTTGGAGGAGCAGAAACCTAGGCCTGGTGCCAAGCAGGACAGAGGCCTGAGGTGACAGTTGTTAACAGAACCAGCCCATTTGCCTGCAGGGGTGCCAGGTCCTGAGAGGCACTCTCTGGATGGCTTTGCTGCAGCCGCTTTCCATTCTTTGTCCCTGGACTGGATTCTGGTCTCTGAACTGTCAAAACGCCCTGGGGAGGCTTCAGGGGTCTTGTTTTCCTCAGACGAAGGTCCTTTGATTCAGCATTGGGCCTGAGCCAGGTTCATCTCAGAAAATCATGCCCACGTTGACTCAGGGAGGATTCTTGTGTTATTCCCTTCCAAAAGGAGCTTTGATATCTGAGAGCAGTAAACACACACTGAGCACCGGCTTTCCCCATGACACTGTTCGAAGCACTCTGTGCTTTCTAACTCATGTGAGCCTCACAGCTTGCTGAGGGAGGGCAGGACCTTGGGGCAGAGAGAAGCTAAGTGACTTACCCAGGAAGCGACTTAACAGCTTAGGAAGAAGCAGAGCCAGGATTCAAACCCAGGCTGGCTCTTAACCACTAGCTTCTGCTGGCGGGAGAGGCACAGATATCTATTCTTCTAGTGATGTATCTGTTTCAAAGGGCAGTGTGGCTGCAGTGTGTTCCCGGGAACTCCTGGAGGCCATCAGAAGAGCAGGGGATGTTCAGGCCCAGGACAGGAAGGCAAGGTGGGCGCCACTTCCTTCTGCTGCCTAAAGGGCTGCCTTTGTCAGAGGCCTCGAGAGCAGAACAGGAATCAAACGGTAAAAAGCTACAAGGAGATGCAGTTGGGCTCAACAGAAGGAAGCATTTTAAACATTTATTATAAGATCTATAGACAAACACAGAAAGCTCGGCCCCATTAAAATCCCAAAACAATGTCACATCTGTGTCAGATCTCCAAGAAAAGCTTTTCCAGCAGCTGAGCTGGTCCCCTGGTGGATAGGGCTGCCTGCCTGCTTGCCTGCCTGCTTGCCTACCTGCCTGCCACACAGCAGTGAGCTCTGTGCCCCTGAGCAAGGACAGAGGGAGGACAGACAGCCACTTGGGAAGAAATGCCTGTCGGGCAGGAGGGCACCGGCATCCCAGGAAGCCTGAGGTTTGGGGTGGGAAGAGAAAGAAGTGGGAAGTCCATGGGGCACCTCTCCCTCTCCTGCTCCCTTGCCCAAATGAACAAAGATGTCACATCTCCCCTATTCCCAAACAGGACCCCCTCTTCCCCATCCCACCCCACTCCAGCCCTGAGCCTGGTTCATCTTATTTTATTCTCTCCAAGACTTCCTCAAAGAGCTGTCTGTACTCACTGCTTAAACTTCCCCTTCCTGATAGTCTTTCCCTACCCCTGCAGCCTAGCTGCACAAAATCTGTCCTTCCCGGGGTCTCTTCCTACTACTCCTGGTGTTAAATCCAGTGGCCTCTTTGCAGTCCCCATCCTCCCTGACCCTTCTGCAGCATTTGAAACTGGAAACCATCCCTTCCTCAAAATTTTCTCCTCGTTGGTTTCTGTGAGCCTGCACTCTGTGCCCAGTCTCCTTTCCCCATGTCCTCCCCCCACCCCCAGCCCCCCGAGTGTCAGTGGTCCCCAGAATTCTTTCCCAGCCTCCCCTTCACTTTGTACACCTGCCCCAGCACTCACAGTGCCAGCTGCTACCTGAATGCTGACATTCCTCGATGGCCTAGATTCATTCACTTTCCATTCAAAGTGTCCAAAACCAGCCCCTCTGCCTCCTGTCCTCTGCTCCCCACCATGACCTTGGCCATGTTCCAACATACCTCTGCCTGCTTTTCCTCAGTGAGTAATGTTATCTGCCCAGTTGCCTGGTAGAAACCACCATTACCTTAGACTTCTTTCTCACAATTGCCACCCCGCCCCCTATACACATCAGTCTAGTGGGTCTATCTGCTCTGTCCCTTGAAACCGACCCATAGGCATTGCCCTGGTTCAGAGTCGCACTGTCTCTCTGCCTGGTCTCTTTTCCTCTCTTCCGACCCATCTCCAAAATGCTACTACAATTCTGTTCCTCAAACATTTCACTCTTTCCTCCCCGCTTCCTCAAGCATTTGCAATGCTGCTCTGCCTCCTATACTACAGGTACTCGGGAACAGCACACTTTCTGTGACCTGGTTTCAGGTTATGCTGGTACTCCAACCCCGCTGCATGGAGGAGCAGGAGGAAAGCCTAGCAGTGGGCGTGGGCAAAGCCAAAGAAGCGGCAGGATCGGGTGATCTGGGAGGATGGTGCACCAGCAGTGGCTTGTCCATTGTGCTTGTCTGACCCACGGGCTCCTGTGGATGAGGGTGTGGCATGCACCAGCACCCAGTCAAGCACATGGAGTGTGTGGGGCCTGGGTCCAGCCCTGACATTCCAGCCAAGGCAGGAGCCTGGCTGTGATGTAAGACCTGATGTAATTTCCCTGAGCTTCCTGCCACCTCGCAGATCTCCTCTCCTACCACTCCCCCACCCTGCCCCACCCCAGTTTCTTTTCCACCTTGCTGGCCTTCATGTTAATCCTTAAATAGGCCAAGTTTGTTTCTGCCTTATGACCTTTGTGCTTTCCATGTATGCTGACTAGAATGCTCTTCCCCAGATGTTTTGTAATGGTTTGCCTCTTCACATCATTTCGGTATTACCGTATTTTGCTGTGTGTAATGGGCACCCACTTTTTTGTGCACATTATACATGGGGTTATGTAATTGTTAGAGCCATGTGTAATATGCATCCTTATTTTTCCCTCAAAAATTTGGGCAAAAAAGTGCACGTCATACACATCAAAATATGGTAAACCAGGTACTGATTTTAAGGATTAAATACCTCCTCCTTCTCCCCCACCTTCATCACTCTTATCCCTGAACCCTTATTTTATATCTCTCCAGTCACTTGTTTGTTGTCTGTTTTCTCCAGTGGAAGGGCACAGACCTTGACTTGTTTGCCCCCCAAACCTATGATAGTACCTAGGCCGGAGCAGGTGTGCAATGAGTGTTTCTGATACGAGCACACTAAGGAATGACAGAATGGTGAAGGGGAGTCTTGGACCCTCAGCAGTTAGAGCTCACACCAAGGCTGCCCCTGCACCATCTGTGTCCGTCCGGGCAGGCCAGCGGTGCTGAGCCACCTGGAGCGGCAGGCTCGCAGGTGGGTGCTGGGGGAGGCTGGGCTGGACTCATGTACATGCCCCGCCCTCCGATGTTCTTCTGCCAGGTAAAATCCTTCCTGTCTTGAAGGCCCTGCTCCATTTCTACCTCCCCAAGGAGCCTCGCCAGGTCCTGCACCCCATTTTGAGCCCACTTCCTGGGTGTTCTCACTCCCCTCCGCTGCGCCCTCTCTTCACAGCACCCGTGTGATTGCTCCTTGAGTTATTCCTCCTTGTTTACTCCTGTCTCTCCCACGAGACTGAAAGCACATCAAGGGCAGGGGCTATGATAAAGCCTCTTTGTGTTCAGTAATGATGCAGGGCTGACCGAACAAGGTCAGGTCTGTCTGCACACGGGCATGGTCACTGAACGTTCTCAGCCCCGTAAGGCAGGGCGTCCTCTGGCAGTAAGCAGGGCAGGCACAAGGGACGCGGTTTCTCTGGAGCACATTGAGGGCACATTTGGAAAACCAGACAGGCTTTGAATAAAGGCATATTGTTTGGTGACACATGCTCATTCACGGACTGCGTGGTCTTTTCCCTTTCTTCTCACTCACCCACAACTTACTGAGTTCTCACTCGCTGCCAGCCTCTCTGATGGCCACTAGGAGCGAGGGGAAGACAGAGAACGGGATGATTGAGTTCAGAATCAGATCTGCGCCTCCTGTGGGGGCAGGCCAGGAGGGGTGACCCCGCATTCTGCCTTCCTTTGCCTCCAGTCTGTTCTAAGTTGCTTTCTTCCCATGATGCTCCAGCTGGGAGTCCAGACTCCAGTTGGCTTAAGCAGATTTCTTTGCTTACAAATGGCAAGATATTTCAAAGCCTGGAAAATCACTTTATCCCTTTCCTTAAGTGAGGACCTAACTCCCCCGCCCCCCATATCTGTTCTGGTGTAGCTCCTTGAGGTATGACATTGAAGTGACCCAGCGGGCATCACCCGTACTCTCCAGGCCACCAGCGTGAGCTGCCGAGGTGGGCAGGCTCGCTGAGGCTGTCTCCCCACCAGTCTGAGGTCTGTGGATTAGGCTTCTTGGTCAGAGAGCTTCAGACGGCAGCGGCAGGGCAGGTCCCTGGGGAGGACAGCAGTGTCTGTGTGGCCAGCTGGGAACCAAGGACCCACATGGGTGGGGCTGCCCAGCCTCCCAGCCTCCCAGCAGCTGATGTGTGTAATTATTAATTTTCATATGGATAGTTTTATTTTCTGCTTATTTACATATATCATCAGTATCCATAAATGTTATCATTTAGTCTGCATATTTCCTATTTTAAAATATTCACAGCACCACACCTAGCACTTTGGACATAAGGGATAGCACTGCACACATCATGTTTTGCCTACAGACCTGCCATTTTTCCAGTCAGTTATTTCCTTGCAGCACGTTCCCAGGAAGGGAATTACCATGTAAAAAGAGATGGACGTTTTAATAGCACTGGAGCCGTGTTGCCCAAATTCTCCCCCAGAAGGCTGTGCTAATTGACAGGGCCCTGGGCAGTGTGTTTAAGCTGGTGCTCCCACAACCTCAGCCGTGGGAGATGTTATCACTTTGTTGATGTGTGCTAATTCAGCAGGTGCACAGGCACCTCCGGCTGCTCTAATGTGCGTTTTCCTGATGACAGCCAGGAAGAGCGTGTTCTCTGTGCTGAGCTCCTCCTAGGAATGCGCCCTTGGCAGTGGCCTCCCTGCCGGGCAGACATGGGTCTCAGTCTGCCTCTCTTTCCACCTCCGTGTCTTGTGCTGTGTGTCATCTGTTGTGGTCTTTCCACTTCCGATTCCTGACTTCCTCTGGTTTCTCACTGGGCAGGCACGTGCCTGGTTCGTGGGAGTCCTGGACAGGCCCTGACATGGGCTGGCTAGACCTGGACACCCTGGGCACAGGCCTCTGAGGCCTCTCTCCTACACTGAACTCCTGTGGGCCCTTCTTTCCACCAGGGACCCTTCAAGAACTTATTTTTATTTCTCCAGGTGGCCTCATCTGGGCTGATCTCCTGAGAAATGGCTGGAACTGACCAGGCTGTCCCTCAGTGACCTCTCCAGTGAAGCATTCAGGCTTTTCACCCTCAGAACAAGTGGACCTGCCACATGGACCTGCATGTCCTGGTAGTTAGGGACGCAGAAGTCCCCAATGTCCAGACACGTGGACAGCAGAGGGGCCCACAAGATGACAGCAGCTCGTGCTCTCTTCCTGCCCCTTGCCTGAGGTGGCAGGAAGAGCTCACCTCTCAGGCAGAAAATGCAGTCAACCCAGGTGGATGGGCGGCCACCACACTCCATGGTGTGGCAGGGACAGCACTTCCAATGGCATTGAAGGTTCTTAGGCACTTGGGAAGGCAGCTCGCCTCTAGGGAAGTCTTTGCAGATGCGCTGGGGGCACCCTGTGGCTGGCAGTCTCTGCCTCCAGGTGCTGCACCTGATGTGGTTTGTCACTGGGGCAGGAGTCTCTGCTGTCACCTCTCGGGCCCCTCAGTTGTTAAAAGCCAGAGAGAAACTCAGATGTCGAGTTCTATCCTCTCATTTTATTTATACCATTTTTAACATTCAGTTCTTTTATTTATTTATTTTTTTAAGGATTTTTTTAAAGATTTTATTTATTTATTTTTAGAGAGGGGAAGGGAGGGAGAAGGAGAGAGAGAGAGAAACATCAATGTGTGGTTGCCTCTCATGTGGTCCCCACTGGGGACCTGGCCCGCAACCCATGCATGTGCCCTGACTGGGAATCAAACTGCGATGCTTTGGTTCGAAGCCCATGCTCAATCCACTGAGCTATGCTAGCAGGGCGAGCTCTTTTAAAAATTATTAAAAAGTAGTGCATGCCTATTCTAAAATATTGGGAAAATACAGAAGACAATTAAGAAGAAAATATAATCATTGAGATCATATATATAATCATTGAGAATATATATAGTATATATAATTTGTATCTGCTTTATTCACTTAAAATTAAATTACAAGCATTGTCAACATAATAAAATGTTCTTCATAAACACTTCTAGTGACTGCATAGGAGTGTTTCAAGTGGACACACCATAAATATTTATTGTTACCTAAATGTTGGGCATTTTATTTTTAAGTTTTCCAAGAGCATAAAAACACACTGAAGTAAACAACTTTTAAATATAAATCTTTGTCCACGGTTTGCTTTCCCCTTAGTTTAGATTCCTAATCCTAGGGTGTAAACATGTTTTAAGACTTTGCATATATATTTCTATTTTGCTTTCCAGAAGGGTGCACTAATGCACGCCCACCTTACCGCACAACTACACCAAGAAATACAATTTTAAAAACATTTACTGACTTGAGAGACAGCGAGACTCTTGATCCTTTCAATAGGTGAACTGACACGTGGTGAGGAAAAGGGATATAGCTAGGGCACTCTAGGAGTGTCACCTCATGCCACCCTCACAACAGCCCACTGTCATGGGGGAGGGGCCAACACACAGGGAGGGGGAACCTGCCCCATCTCATGCTGGGCTGCTAAGAGGAGGAGCCCGGGGCGACTGCTCGTGGTCAGACCCCAGAGCCCTTGCACTGCACCTCTGTTTTCTCACTGCTGTTCTCAGATGTCGAAAGGCGGTTTGGGGCCAAGAGGTGAAGGAACTCGGAGTCTAGATTTACCCTGTAAACAGAGGGGCACCATTAATGGGCTCTTAAGCATCAAGACTGTTTTACAAAGATGTTTCTGGCGGACTGGCGGGGGAGGCTGAAGCCAGGCTGCTGGGGAGACTCGATCTGCAGATAATGTGAACAACTCAGAGGCTGCCCGGACGCATGTGGGCTGTGGGCAATGGGCAGCCAGGAACACGAGGGGGCTAGGGAGGCCTCCTGCAGTGTCACTTGGCAAGGGCCATTTTTATCTGCTACACGTCAGGCAAAACCTGTGCCAATGGCCAAGGGCTCCACCTCAAATCTAGCAAATAAGAGAGAGGACGGTATGGATTACGTTATATTTAAAACAAGCCCACACAATGCCTGTAATTTTTTATTCTGACTCCATAATTATAGCTCAAGACCAGTCAGATCATAGTTATCCCCACACCGACCTGCTGTTGGGACACATGGAATTAAAGGCTTTGCTGCTCCAGATTCTATTTTGGATGCCGAGCGCTGGCAGGTAACAGGCCTTTCACAAGGCCCGTCTTGTTGGGCCCTCCTGGGGCAGCCTGCATAAAGGCCAGGCAAGTCAGCACCGGGCTTTTAAGAAGACCACTGAGGCTTGTAAGCAACTAGGATGCTGCAGCTTCACCCTCCTGAGCTGGGGGGTCCGGAGAGCTGAGAGAAGCACCATCTTCAGAGTGGGCCAGCCTCCCTCGGTCAGCCAAGCTCAGAGCCTCTGCCCTCTAGAAGATGCATGAATGCTGCTCTCCCCAGCCAGCCAGGGTCCAGGGGTCCAATGAGCCAAGCTCTGGCTGTTGAGCACAGTGTTCACAGATGGGCTGGCACTGCCCCAAGGGGCCTAGTTCAAAAAAGAACAGGGCAAAGGAGCATGCAGGCCTGGGCCACCGCAGGCACCCCTCCCAGGGGGCTGCACCTCTCCCTGTCTTGGGCCCCACCAGAGAAAACCGCCTCTCAGCCCCATGAAGACAGCCCTGACAGAGCAAGAGTGGGATTGGGTCCCTGCTCACAGACCAGAACACCACTGCCCCTTCCTCCACACAGTCCTCCCACCACCAGTCCTGCCTCCCGGTTGCCTGTGGAGGAGACAGAACAGCTCCTGTTTATCGATCAGCTGCAGTAGGCCCTGTGTGTGCACTACCTCATTTACTCCCATCACTGCTGCCAGGTAGGTGTGACTGCTGTTTCCATGACCCCCACTTTAGGCATGAGTGAATGGAGCTCCAGAAGGTCAAGTGTGGAGCTCAAGGCCACCCAACTCGTATATGGAGTGGAGCTGCAGCCCTCTTGTCCAAAGTCCCCAAAGCACACAGATAACTGGCCTGAAACCACCAGTTCTGCTCCCGGCTGCTGCTTGCCGGTTCCATGGCCCTGGGCAATGCGCTAAGCAAGCACTTGGGCCTAAGAAAGCCCAATCTCAGTACCTATTCTTAGCACAACTCTCCTGCTGCACATGGCCCCCCTGCCTCAGCCGAGTGCCGGAACAAGCCAGTCAGCACCCTGTGCAGACCCTGGCTCTTACGTCCCCACAGAGAGAGGATGGTCCCCTCTTCTGGTCTCTGATGCACCTTAACACACACTTCTAACGTTTAAGTCATTGCTGTCACCACTCACATGCTCTCCTCCTAGACTTCTCAAGGCAGAGCCTGTGTCCTGTCTGTTACTAGTTTGACAACCAGCACACAGTAGTTGCTTGCTGTTTGTTGCAAGAGGAAAGGAGAGTCTAGAAAACTCACATGCATCCTCCAAAACTGCTTAGTCTAGATCCTGGGAAGCCTTTGCTGACTGGCACAGACTGAGTTGACCTGCCCCTCCTTTACAATGTGTGGGAGGACCCTTCACACCCCCCAAGGCAGGGACAGGACCTGCTTCTTCCCTGTGACCCCATTCCCTGGCACAGACCAGGCACCCAGCAGCAGTGAGGAAATGTAGACCTGAGTTGCTCTTTGCTTCAGAGACCCAGAATAAGGGTGCCGTGACCAGTTCACCAGGCTAAAACCACCACAAACTGGCATGCCAAGGGTTTTGCTGAGGAAGGAAACTAAAATAACTCCTAACCTTAAAAAGGAAACACACCCAACAGGTATTCTATTTATGTGAAAATCAGCTCTGTTTTTAGGTATCTGCCCTCCTGCCTCACCTCCCCAAGGTGGGCCCAGCTGTCCCATGGGTCCCCTCTACACCCCACCCAGTAATCATGGCCCTACCTGCCCCATCCCCTCCCCTGTTTGCTCTCTGGGGTTTCCCTCGATTGCAGGGTGTGAGCTTCCAGACGCCCCAGAGGCCTGTCTCATGCCCGAGACTCACTCCCTCCCTCCCAGACCTGCTGTTCTAATCCCAGAGTTTCCAAAGGGCAGGCCAGAGCCAGGGCCCATGGGCCCCGGTAGGGGAGAGCAGGGAATCGGTCTGCGCCTGGGCCACCCCTTAGCTGAGCCAGAGCAGGGCGGATTCACACTGGGTGCACAGGAGCCAGACCCTGCTCCGCCCAGGTCTCTGAAAAACCAGCTGGACCCTGCTGCCTAGGTGAGTTGAATCTTGGGGTCCACTTGGCACAGTGAGGAGAGCGGCTCACAGTTCTGGTTCTGGCTCCACCAAGGCTGCCAGCATTTAGCTCACCTACCTCCCTAAACTCCCCCAGCCTCAGACCCTCCCTGGCTGAACAGAGACACGTCTGCTGTGCTGATCTGTTGTGCATGCACCATCTCATTACTCCCATCACCATGAGGGTCACACCATGAGGCGGAGAAGGCCAGGGCCAGCCACTCTGGCGGTGGGACTGTGTGGGAAACCCCACAGAGTAAGGAATGCACAGCGGAGAGCAGCGCTCCACGTGTCCTGTGGCTTATCATGTATCAAGCTCCTGGTCTGTAAGCCCCTTCTCTAGTCCCACGCTCACCCTCACCAACTCCATCCGCTCCCTTGTCCCAGAGACACCTGGGGCCTGAAGGGGCACCTGGCTCTCTAGCAAGGCCCTTGCTTCTCACAGAGGCCACCTGGGGCAAGGGTACTGGGGGCTCTCCATATCTGCCAGCTCCGTCTGGCCTGAAACCTGGCTCTGGGAAGAGACCAGGACAGCCCGTGGCAAGGCGGGGCCTCGGCCTTGCACAGCACTCAGGCAAGCCCCCCACCGGCCACAGCTGCGGTTTCCAGAGAGTCAGGCCTCCCGCCACAGGGACAGTAAACTGAGAAGCGCTGTAACTATAAATGTGAAGTGGCACACCACGGGACACTGCCGCAGCACCCCCCCCGGGGGGGCCTGCCTCCCAGCCTGCCTGCAAGCCACAGGGCCCCGTCCAAGCCTCCCCAACAGCCCATACCTGCCTCCTGGCCTTGCAACTCTGGGCTCTGAGCAGGGCCATGGGGGCCCCGATGGAGGTCCGGGGGCAGAGGGTTGGCAGGACACTACACAGCACTTTGTACACCAATAGTCGGGGCCTCTGCTCGCGCTTCATGAGTACCTCTTGTTTAAAGTTATCCAAGAGGAGGGAGCCCTATAATCTTTTTGGAGCTTAGTGCTTCTAGAGGTCTTATTCCTGCCCTGGGTGGCACTGAACTGCAATTTCAGACTCTTCTGGAGGCTCCCTCGAGCACAGTCAGGGTGACCTTGGGGTGGACCTGGGGTTCACATGGCTCGACAGGCATCCTCATAGGTACTTCCGAAAAGGAGACCTGGGAGTGGCACACACAGCTGACGAAATGAGAGCAGCCCCTTCACAAAGTGCCCGATGCAGGGCCAGCTCACAGCTCTCAGAACCTCTGAAGGGTCATGGTACCCAATTCACAGGAATGACCTGTGCCTGGTTCTCCCCACCTCTCCCCTAGTTCAGGCCTGGCCCAGAGTGCAGTGCCAGGCAGGGAGCAGGGGCCCCTCTACAAGGGTCTGGGGAGGCAGAGGCAGGGAAGGAAGACTCCTCATTCTCTGCCCTCTCAGAGCTGGCGGAGAAAAGGTGTCTCCTCCAACACCCTGCTCCACTGAACAGACTGCCCCCTATCTCAGGCCCCTCCCACCTGACTAGGGCACTGGCCAAGAAAGGTAAGGTCACCCTTCACTTGTGTCACCTGCCCTGCAGGGGAGATCAGAGATGAGCCCTTGGGTCTCTGCAAAGGCCCCACACAGTGGGACTGTCTGGAGCAATGTCCCATCTGTCCATCTCTCTGGGCCAGAGCCCCTCAGGGAGAAGGAGGTGGCTGGCTGCCTAGGAAGCACCGCCAGCTAAGGCAGAGGCCCTCCCAGGAGACTGTGAGGAAGAGCTCTGAGCTGGGCAATGGGGAGCAAGGGGCCTCTGACATCACTGCAGGCCCCTGAGTCCCCCTACCAGGACATTAGCTGGGGCATGGCCCCCTGCGGGCAGCGGCACCCACCCACCTGAGTCAGGCAGTTTCACTTCCCAAGTCTACCAAGAGGAAAAGTGAAAAACAGGCCGGGCAAATGTTTACTACAAAACATTTAGAATTTCTTATTTGTAAGAAACTTTTAAGAGTGTACAGGAGGATATAAAAGAAAGCCTCACTATGTAGAAAAACATCATTTTATTGTGTAGGATGATTCAGTATTGTCATCTCGCACCTAAGGCAATCCACAAATCTGTCCTGATTCAGTCATTCACTCAATATTTATTGAGCACCTACCATGTACCAGGTGTGTTCTAGGCACAAAGGATACAGGAGAGAACAAGTCAGATAAAAATCCCTGCCAGACAAAATAAAGAATGAAAGGAGTAAGTCACATAGTATAGTAGAAGATGAAAGGTGCAACAAAGGAAAATCAGGACTGCCACGGTCCAGAAGCAGCAGGATCCAGGGGGTCCCAAAGGTGGGTAAGGCGTCGGCGAGGGAAGACAGACAACAACACGCCTCGGAGGACAGTGAGGTTCTGTTCCCTTTAATTTCTATGGGGACCGCGCTCGGCCGAACACGGCAGCTCACACTCCGCAATGCCCACACGGTTCACCGCTTCACACACATTCACAGCGTCCGCCTGGCCTCTCCCCTCGCGGGGAACTTAGGTCTGTCTTAGCTAAGGCTGCCCAAGCAGAGTCTGGGTTATCAGCCGTTATGCCATATGGCAGACCGAGCAAACGCAGGGTAGGACCCACTCAAACTCCGTAAGCCAGGGCTCGTGGAGTTAAAACCAGTCACTCACACACGCACGCAGTTTACCGTTTCCTCACAGGGGCATTCACTATCTGCGGGG
>CM052545.1:65461500-65500075 GCA_028533065.1 Trachops cirrhosus
AAGGGGTGATTTAAGAATTAACTATTGTTTATTAAACTTGAATAGCGAGGAACAGAATTTTCCTCAGAAACTGTTTCTATTGATGAACTGTTTCTATTCACCATAACTATGGCAATCATGCCTACATACATTAACCATTTAGATTTATTAATACATTCTGGACATGCACTAGTGGACGAAGGGAGACTCAGTGTTTCTTTAAATTTCTCTCATTACTTTTATTAAACATTAACTTACCCTGAGCTGTGTTTTGCACATTTCTCATGTTAGTCAGACTTAGAGCAAAAAACAAAACTGTTCCTAGTACTAATGTTCCAGTAATAGTGATTAAACCCACTCCCATGCCACGTCCTCTCCCCGGAAGATGAATTCCTTGAATTCCTTCTTTCTACGTCCGGACCTTGTCAGACAACATGGCTGGAAGAGGATGTGGCACAGGAACAGTGCAGAGAGTGTAGGACAGGTGGGGGGATCACAGTCTAAAATAGGCTGAGAAGTAACATTTGAGCAGAGATTCAAGGGAGAGAGCAGGAGTGTCCTTTGCATGCTCTAGGAGAGTGACTTTCAACCTTTTCACCTCACAGCACACATAAACTGATTACTAAAATTCTTCATCACACCGAAAAATGTGTTTTTATCGATCTGATGAGAAACTAGGTACCATTTTATGTTTACTCTTGTCATTTTTTCACTTGACAATCTAAGGGAAAAGAGGTCCGTGCCCCGGACTAAATAATCAGGCATCAAGTGTTTTAATGATTCTTGTGGCACACTGGTGTGCTGTGGCACAGCGGTTGAAAATTGCTGCTCTAGGAACATGAAGGAAGACAGTGTAGCGAGTTCAGAGTGAGTGGGTCTCAGTCACTTGGCAATGCCTGCAGACATTTTTCATTGTCACAGCCAGGGCTGGGAGGTGCACGGTTGCTACTGGCATCTGGTGAACACAAGCCAAGACGCTGCTGAGTATCCCACAGTGCACAGAACTGCTCCCTACACAAAAGAATGATTTGGTCCAAATGCCAGTAGAGCTGAGGTCAAGAAACCCTGGAGAGAGAAAGAAACAGCAGCAGGAGAGAGAGTCAGAGGGGCAAATGCCAAGCAGGTTTTTCTTGGAACTAGAGAAGCTGATTCAGAAATGCTTATGGAAAAATATGTGAAGATAGCTAGGGGGAGTAAATTAAAAGGAATAAACAGTAACTAGCTTCACCAGATCTTAACATGCACGATATAGTCCTAAATAGACAAATGACTGATTCCTCAATATATAAAGAGTTCTTACAAATGAATAAGAGAAGGCTTTTTAAAAAAAACTCAAAAATGAGAAGAGAAACAGGGAATTGACAAAAAATACACAAATGGCTTATAAATATGTGAAAAATGTTCAATGTTACTTGCAATTTAAAGTAATAAAAATGAAAACCATGAGAGAGCATTTTTCAATAAGCAGATTAGAAAAGACTGAGAAGTTTGTGCAGCTTCCAAGGGTGTATGAGAGTGAGGCCTCATGCACAGTTCTGGAGAATATATATTGGCACTGCCTCTTTGGAAAGCAATTTGGCAATGTGTCACATATTTAAATACATGTACTCCTTGATCCAGCACTTCATTCCAGGAAAGTATTCTCCTCCCACAGATACACAAAGATGCAAGTACAGACCTGTTTATTACAGTGTTAGCAAAAGACTGGAAATGGCCCCAAAGCCCGCTAGTAGGGAACTTGTCTGTTATGTGCTATATGCTGATTGTGCAAGGGAACGTTATGCAGCTCTTAAAAAGACGGGGGCTCACTCATAGGCACGCATCCCAGAGCAATGAAAACACATGACTACAAAGAGATTTATTCAGAGGATTTAATAACAGCTTTATTCATAATAGCCCCAAAGTGGAACAACCCAAACGTCCATCAAAGGAGAATAAACAAATTGCGGCATATTTGTACAATGGAACACTCCTTGGCAACAATAACAAAAGGAATGAATGGGTACACACAACAACACGAATGAATTTCAAAAGCACTTTGCAAAAAAAAAAATCAGACACAAAAGAGTATGTATTGTAGGGTTCCCTTTATATGACGTTTACAGGGAAAGCAAACCCCTGATAACAAGGCAGAGAAGCCCTGGCACTGGAAGGGCACGGGTTACCGGAAGGGGCAGGAGAGCTTCCGGGTGGAAGGAGACGGAAGTGGGTGTTGCTAGCACACGTGTCTGTGTCACCGAACTGAATTAAGATCAGTGCGATTCACTGAATTTAATTTTGCCTCAGTGTAGAAACAAAAATTATTGAATTAAAAAGAAAGCACCCTAGTCAAACTTAATATGTCCTGAAATGGAATGCTCTCTAAATAAATTTAGCAGCGTTGAGGGCAGAGGAATGGAGTTGGGGGTGGCAACAACGACGGAAAACGTGCTGGTGTGCACCCAGATGGAACACAGAGGACCTGCATCTATTACGTAAGCTCGTGCATTCGCTTCATCTCCAGGGGAACGTGTGAGGAGCTGCTCACTGCTCACAGTGTATTTCTGGAGGGGGATGGGGTCTCTGAAGTGGGCGGGACATGTCTTAGTACTTTTCGTACTGTTGAAATTTCTTCTGTGTTCATACGTTTTTAAATATAAAACTGAATTGAAATTTCTCGATTGAGATTGAATTTTAGTATCTCGCTCTACCCTTGGTGGCTGGAAGCAGGGACGTCGATGCTGCCCTGGGACTGCCTGCCGGCTGGCGGCGCACAGAGGTGTCTCTGAGGCTGGGGTGGGCATGCGGACAAACTGATCCAGGAAGCGCCTTAAGACATTCCTTGGGCGGCGAAGTGGGAAAGGAAGCCCTGGCTCAGGACACCAGAGGAAATAAACTGACTATCGGATGGCCAGGCTTTCAGCCTGAAGTGATAAGCTTTCTGTTAAGGAATGTAAAAACGCACTCTATTTAAGATTCATCTTGATGCAATTTTTTTTTAATATGAAAAGGAGCTTTTTGGTGGGTTGGGAGACAAAGCTTGTAAGAGGCTGTGGGACTAGGGGGAGGAAGTCCTGGAGGAAAGAGTTCTGAGCTAAGAATAGGACTGACAGAGCTAAGAATAGGTATAGTTTTTAATCAATCAGCTTTTGGTCTTTTTTCCACAAACAAGAATATGCCATCGAGGACCTTACCCAAGAATGTCTGTACTGATTCTGAGAGCTGCACTCTGTGCTACTGTCACAATTCCCTGCTCGGGGCCCAGAGCAAACACCTCACTGTCCACTGTCCTTGTTAGTGTTCGAGCAGTGATAGGGAGGAGAGAGAAGTTCACACTCCCAGGACATGCCCTGCTCACTGGTCCTGCCAGAGGAGGAGGCCCAGCTCTTTCCCAAAGGAAGTTCTCAGCTCCGAGGGACAGGAGGGAGCCCAACTGTGGTATCAGAGGGTAAGGAACCGGGGTCCTGACCTTTGGAATGCATAGAATCCTTGTAAACTCCTGGCAAAACAGTTGAGAGCAGTCCAAAAGTCTGATCCAGATGCCTTAGAGAGAACTAAAGGGTCTTGGGTAGAGCCCCTTTATGAAATGTAAGATGCAAAATATGGATGAGGAAAAGGTCTGAAAGCGCTTTCAGCAAATGGCTAAGACCCACATGGGCACAGGGAGCCGGCTGTGTGATAGACTCCAAGTGTGGGGTCCAAGACAGCGTGGGAACTGGGAGCAGGACTGCATTTGGCCTGAGCAGATGAAGGATCAGAGCGGGTAGGGGGTGACAGGCCCTTACAGATCCTCTAGTCCAGCCCCTCCCTGGGAGAAACTGAGGCCCAGAGAGTGGACTGACTTGTGGCAGGTGTCAGGGCCGAGCTCAGTCAGGACTCGCACTCTAGCCTCCCCGTCCAGTGGGTCTCCTGGAGTCCTGCCCTTTGGGAAATAAAAGCAGAGCTGAAGCCCTTGACCAGACAACCACGTACTCTCTTACCACCTGGGAATATGTTTCTACCAAATTCCATGGAGAGGCAGCCACTCGAGCAGGCTGCAGTGAGGGCAGCCCTCTGAAAGGGTCATAACACCAGATCCTGTTCATCACCTACCCAAGAGCTCCCCGATTTTTTCCTGCCAGAACCCAGATTTTGTGGTGGGTGGAAACTTCGCCATTACAGGAAGCATAGGCCAACTCCCCAAGCCCAACAGATGGGTCCTAATCAGTCTCGGTATTCCAGTAGTATTCCAAGTACCCATTGTCAATGATTGGCCTAAGGATGACCATATGACCTCATACTGGCCAATAAGACATAAAGAGAAGTCAGTAGGGGCTTCTGAGAAAGTTTTTGCTTTCCTAAGAAAAAGGAAAGATGAAGCAAGCACTGTCAGGCCCTCACCCCACATCTCTTTCTTCCTGCCTTCAATACAGATGTGTTTGTAGCACAAGGGTCAGGCATGGAGTAAAGATAGGCAGGATGCCCTTAGTATGGTGGAGCCCAAGTCCTTGGTGGCCCGAGTGAGCTGCTGGACCAATATCAGCAGCTCTCTACCTCCAGACTTCTTGTTAAGCAGACATTAAGTGCCCTTAGGGTATAAGCTACTATCAGCTGGGTTTTTTTCTCTTACTTATAGCACAAAGCAATCCTGATTGGCACTGGCCAAAACTGTTAGTGACTCTAGCCAACTTCAAGAGACACTGTATAGAAACAGCCTTTGACCAGCTTCCTCAAGCCCCCACCCAGCTTTCTTGTCAACCCTCAGGCAGGTGGAGTCTAGTAGAGTCTTCCACCCACCTCACCACATCCCCCCTCATCAACCTGGCCAGTCCTACTCATCTTTCAGTGCCCACCTTGGATGGCCTTGACGGATGTTGCCCACTACCACAAAGCATGCATCTCACTGACCACACTGATCACTTGTTTATTTACCAATCACACTTATGGTGGCCTGCTCAGAGTCAGTCACCATGCTGGCACTGGACCCAGCAGGCAGGGTAAGTCCTCCAGGAGCCCGCAGACTGGCTGGAAGACAAGCCCACAACGGTGGCACAGAGAGCAATAATGGGGGGGATCAGTTTCAGTGGGGGAGCAGGTAGTCACTTTCATGCTTCTCTCTCCAAACAAATGCTTGGCTTTTTCAGGCAACACTCAGCCCTGTCTGTCCCAACACTATCCTGAGCCCATCTCAAGAGGTGGCGGCAGAAAGGGGCTGTTGTTCGATGATCTTCCCTGAGCAGACAGGGCCTTGGGGTGGACTTGCTCTTGGCCGCCCACTTTTCCCTGTAGGCCTTGTAAGGCCAAGGCCCTCAATGAATAGAGGAAGGAGCAGTGGGCATGGAGGCTGAAGATCCAAGTGCCACTACCTCGATGTGTGATGGGACACATGACTTGCTTGTTTCTCTGAGCCCAGCGTTCTTGGAAGACAAACAAGGATAATAATACCTGCCTGTGCCACAGGGCTGCTACAAATGTCAAACGAGCGAAGTGGTGGATGCAGCAGCTACAGGGAGGCCTGGCACGCAGGAGGTGGGCAGCGGCTGTCCGTTCATCTGCCTGCCCCACCCCCTAGAGCGGAGCACCAGGGACAGCGCAGCACACCCTTCCCTGGGAACCAGATGGGGTGGTCAAGAACTTTCCCACCCAAGGAGCCAGGTACACACTCGGTCCCTCAGGGCATTTCCTTGGGTTCCCATACTTTCTCCTGCCCTGAAAAGGGCCATCATTGCACCTTGTGTGTCTGCTCCTGCCTCCCTTCCAGAGCAGCAGCAGGGGGAAAGAAAATGGGGCTGCTGGGAAAGAGGGTGGGTGTCGCTCACATCTCTCTCATGGGGGTTCTGAGGGTTCCCACAGCCATTCGGGGTCTTTGCTCCAGCAACCGCAGGTAGATCCACTCATGGGCAGGGGCTGTCTGCTGAGGGACCACCAAATACTGCTCATTCTCTGTGATGCTCTATCACCACCAGGCATGGCCGCAAAGGCCAGTCAGCAAAGTCAGGGCTCCCCTCAGGGGCACTCAGACCCTGGCAGGACAGACCAACTTGGAAGGGACCCTGCTCTTGGCAATTAACAGCTTCATCCACTCTGGGCCTGCAGGCGAGGGAGGACGTAGACACTGACTGTGACCCCAAAGGTGCCATCGTTGCCTGTACTTGGAGTGTGATCCCAGCTGTGTGGGTGGTAGGAAGAGCATCTCCCAGAAGAGCCAAGCTGACCTGCCTGGAAGAAAAGCGGGTGCAGGAGGGCCCCAGCCCAGTGAATGTGGACCCAGAAAGCAAGGGGCCCAGGAGTTGAAGGCAGTGCAGTGGGAAGCTGGGGAAGGGGTCCATCTGTCAGGTAAGATGGAGTGAGGAACGGAGGGGAGCTGGTTCGCCAATGGTGTACCATGGGTGACGTTGTCTGGAAGTCAACTCAAATTCCTCATCCTTTGCTGGTGGCACTCCGCTCCTGGCGGTTCCAGGAGGCTCTGCTTCCCACTTTCGCTCCAGCAGCAGGAAGCTTCCCAGGACCACACATTCTGTCCCTGGGCTGGGTTATCCCTTCCAAGTGACAGGAGTGACCTGAGGCAGCCCAAAGTCAGTAGCAAGAGGCATGGGCTCTGGAAGGTAGTGTTTTCACCTCCCAAGCTGGGATCTGATTCCCATTTAGAGGACCCTGGGACCAAGCAAGTGGACATCAGAGCCCAGCGTGAGGCCAGCACAAGGCTGAGCTGGGGCAGGAGCCGGCGTCCTGGTCCCCGTGCAGCCCACCTGTCCCAGAAATGACGGCAGGCCCCGGGAAACACGGGTGCTGGCTGCCTCTTAGGAGGCTCCCTTCACGTCTGAACCTGCCCTCCAGCCACCCCACCCTAGCTATGACCCTGTGAGGTGTGGGCTTCATGGGGTCTTTGGGGTGTGAAACCCAAAGCTCAGCTGGAAGGCATGCGGGAAGGTTCAGGAGTCCTCAGGAGTGCGGGGCCTGTGTTATGGTCTCGTGGCTCTTCCTAAGTTTCGATATGTGTCACATTAGCCCAGTCAGGGAAACGATCCAGGTCAAATATGACCCGTCCCCAGGTGTTCACCGCCAGAAATACACAGAAGACTCCAATTATGTTCATCATTAGTCCTGTTTTCACCTGGAAAAAACAGGGCCAGAGTCAGCACCCTGGGGTCATGCAGGGTGTCAGAACCAAGGTGAATGGGACACTGGGAGCTAGTGCTTGGAGAAGGGGACAAGGGCTGGTGTGCTGGGCCTCCCATCCCTGTGCCATGCTCTGTGTCACCCCACCCTCAGACAAAGCAATTTCACACCTAGCAAGTATTATCGGTGCTCAGAGCATCCCTGGGAAACAGGGATGATTTTGGGTTCTCTGCCTATCTGGGCATTTGCAAAACTGGGCCTCGGGGAGGTGACAGGGGGTCACACCCCAGGCCACGCAGGGAATTACTGGAGGAGCCAGGTCTGACTCCAGGTCCCGTGCTGCCCCCAGCCCTTCACCATCGCACTGGCACCTGCCGGCTCCCCGAGAGCCTCCCGTGGCTCTCTCTGATGCCAGCTCTTTCTTCAGGCTCGCTAACTACTGCTTTCAAGCCCATGTAGACTTTTTACTGGGGGCTGGAGCAGAGGTTGTAGTCCATGGCTTCTGGACTACCCCTTCTCTTCAAAGATGCTCTACTGAGTCCTGAAGATACCCAGCAGAGGCTCTGTGACAACTCACACCCGACTGTGTTGGGGTAGGGACCTTCCTTTCTGGCCTGTCCCCTCTCAGAGCTGCCCTCCTTCTCCTGTCAGGGGCGATAAAGCCAAAGCAGAGCTGAAGAGTCCCTCCTGTGGCTGCATTTGTTCCGAGTGTCCTCTGCTCCTAGGCAGTGGTCCGTTGCTCCCTGCCCCTACTTCATGTCTGCAGACACCTCTGTCAATCTCTCTGGCTGTCATTAGTGTCCATCTGCCCCCGCCCCCCATCTCAGTCTCGTCCCTCTTGACTGTCCTCACAGCTTCTGCTAGTTTGTGAAGTGCACCTCGGTCATGTGGGGCCCACCCTCAGCTGTTCCAAGTGTTCAGCGAGGGCTCCCCTGGTGACTGCTCAGGCCCCTCCAGGTGGGAGATGCTATAACCCACCTCTCAGCTTTGGGAGACAGAACAGTATGAAATGTGAGATCATTTCAAAAAAGAAGACAAGCTGCATATAAGTGCAAATAATGAGGGGAGACCAAGACTTTTGGTGCTATTCCCAAATCATGTGACATCACGGGTCATTCATAAACAGGGCATCCCTGGCGATAAAAGCATCAGAGCTGATAGGAGTAAACAAAAGCGGCTGCGTTACCATGTCAGAAACCTTGAGGTGTCCGTAGGCAAACACGATGGCGTTAGGCGGGGTGGCCACGGGCAGCATGAAGGCAAAGGACGCACTCAGGGTGCAGGGGAGCATGACGTACAGTGGGTTGAGACCGATGGAGCGGGACTGGGGGGAAACACAGCACTGCAGTGTCACAGGCACGGAAAACGGAAGCCCCTGGGCCACCACTCTGAAAAGCACCCCCAGTGCAGTACGCATTCCCACTGCTGCGTCCCTGTGCCTCTGGGCAGTAACTCTGCTGGACCCCAAAGGCTGAGCTCTGAGCCCTCCCCGCCCAGGAGCCCTTTCTGAACCCCCTCAATTCATTCAACATATATTTCTTGGCCACCTACTATGTGCCAAAGACCCTGCCAGCCATTTAGACCACACTGAGCCTTGAAGTGTTCCTGCAGCCCACATGTGCACAAGTCTGTGTGTCCTGCTGCACACCGGGACAGCCCAGAGGGCAGGGGGGACCACAGCTTCTCACCAACAGATACATCTGTGTACTTGTGTGTTTTTGTACACACTTGGGATCAGTTTGAGTATGGAATTCAGTATCCATCTTTTTTACTCTACATTAAAACTCAGCCACATGTAATAGTACCTCACAGAGTAGACAGACACTCATTAACTATCTGTTGAATGAATGAATGATATCGTAATACAATTCATAATATCTGCCAATATCTACCAAAATTAATAACCTAGCACCCAGATTGACATGCACATGAGAGTAGACACATATGCAAGGATGTTCATTATGGCATTACAACAGCAGAACACGCAGGAAACAGACTCAACAGCCATCCACAGCAGGGTGGGCAAATACAATATGTACATACAGACAACCAGTAGTTTGCTGTAAAGAAGAACTAAGTAGGTTTTATGTGCTAACATGGAAAGATCTCCAAGATCTATAGTTAGATTTTTTAAAATTTAAGGTGCAGAACAAGACCATAGACTGATACCATTTGTTTACGAGAGAGAGTGTGTGTAATACATCCAGAAAGATACCTAAGAAATTGATAACAGGAGTTGTCTCTAGGAAGAAGCTAGAGAGTTAGGGCCTATACTCTTTGGTATTATTTGACATTCATAAGCCATGTATATGTATTACATATTAAACTTAAAAAAATTATACATGCTCCCATTTTACTAAATGTCTTTCAAAACTCTGATTTTTTAAAAATTGCAATATTGCAGTTTATATTTCATTTGATAATATTACACTTATTAATATACAACTTATTTCATCAATCCTCTACTATGATGGAAATATTTTATAATAAACGATTGTGCAAAGTGCACCTTTGTAACACAGTCGACCCTTGAACAACACGGGGTTGAACGGTGCGGGTCTGCTTACACGTGGACTTGTCTCAGCAAACGCACACTGAGCCCTCCGTACACCCAGCTTCCCAGCTGCAGAGCCAGCCAGCTGCAGCTCGGACAGGACCCTGCAATGTGCAGGGTCAGCTGCACACGCTGCTCTGCACCACTTTATATAAGGGACTTGACATCCGCCGATTGGGGTACCTGAGGGTGGTCCCGGAACCAGCCCCCATGGATACTGAGGGACCGCACTTAAGTTCTGTGGGGGCTACAAGTTACATGTGGATTTTTGACCGTGCCCCTGACCCCTGCGGTGTTCGAGTCAACTGTGCGTGCTTGTCAGCATCTCCAGTGACTCCCTAAAACACACTCACAGCCATGAATGGCTGAGTTGGGGCGTGGGAGCAGGTTTCAGGTTAGGGTTCCTATGGGCAGACAGGCTGCACCAAGTCACACTGCCCCTGGGAGAACCTGAGAGGTCCCAGTCAGGGGCTCAGCCTATTTCCTGGCGCCTCTGTCTGTCCCGGCCTCAGACACACATGGTGTATGTGGCTCTGTGGCGAGGCTGGGGTGTCACCGCCTTTCCCTTTGCCACAGCTGGGTCCTGAGGCAGGAGTGTGAGTGGGCTTGGAGGTCACCGTGAGGAATCTTACTGGGACTTCTGGTTCTAGAAAAGCTTGTTCAGAAAGGCCTGGCCACCCCCTTGGGTTCAGAGCTCAGTTTGCCTGGCTTGGAGCCTTTGGGGCTCACGGCTGGGGTTGGAGGCAACAAAGCCAAACCTTTGCCAGAGGAGGGAAGGCCTCACCACCCCATGCCCAGCATCAAAAGATACTCCTTGGTGTGTGTATGGGCAGCCTGCTTATGGGAGGGGGAGCTGGGGCGGCCACCTCGCTATTCCTAACACTGTCATCTTCACTTGGATTGAAAGGAGAAAACCACTTGGGTTTGCTTTTTATACACATGGACACCTTGGAGGCCAAACAGAAATTTACCAACTGCAATCCTGTGTTCAGGTTTTTGTAAATCTGCCTCCCAACCCCAGAAGGGCAGCCACAGTGTCTCCCAGGCTTGTTCTACAGTCTACAGGGGATTTTCATAGCCCTCGTCTTACTTGACCCTCAAGCATAGGAGGGAAGAACTTAAGGGACATGTTCGAGGATCCCAAGGCTTGAACTCAAGTCTTCTGACCCCAAGCCCAGGGCTCTTCCTGTGCCACCTGGAGGTCGGTACTGCCATGTGTTGAATGACAGAAGAAAATGCATAAAAAGATCACAGCCAGTTTTCCTATAAGCTCTGCTTTAAGTGCCAACTCAAGAACATGCTCTCCCATAACACACTGATGCCTGACCCCTGGGCTCACCACACAAGGCTTCTGGGAGTCTTCAGTCACACTCCCCATTTCTTTTACTTGGGCTCTCCATCTTCCCAGGACGTCCTCTCCCCCCAGGCGCTCCCAAGCCCAACCTTCCCCGAGACCCCTTCCTGTGGGTCCCAGCCAGCAGCATCCCCAGCTTTGTATTCTCACACCTGCACTACATTCTCAGAGACCCTCGGGCCTTCCCTCACAGCACTGGTCCACTCCCCCCAGGCACAAGCCCTGGGTCCCCATCTTGAGAAATAGTCACTTACATTGACAAATAAATGTTGAGCACCTGGTTTATTCTTAGCACTTTGCCAGCAGTGGGGGTACAAAAAAGAACCAGCAGAGCACTGAGGGCAGGCCCAGGCTCATCAAGGGCTCACAAGTCCTATCAGAGCCAGGGTTGGATCCAAGTCTCAAAAGCCTGGTCGGGCTCTGGGCCCTGATTTCCCTGCCTCTCTAGGGACTTAGGACATAGTTCTGGGTCAACAGCTTCTTATGAATTAATGGTTAAGGGCCCCCAAAGCCCAGCAGGATTACTTACCATGGAGGCAAAGATGGGCAGGAACAGGGTGGTGGTGGCCACGTTGCTTGTGCACTCAGTGAATACAGCAATGATCAAGGACAAAATCAAGGTGATGGCTGCCGGGGGCACGGCGTGCAAGGGCTCCATCTGCTTCCCCATCCACTCGGACAGCCCTGAGACCTGGGAAGCACCCGAAGGGCAGCCACCAAAGGGCAGCCAACAAAGGGTGACTGGCTTACAGTTCCTGTAGGCCAGGAGGGACCCTCACCCTTCCCTGTGGAGCTCAGCCCATCCTCTACCTTGTACTCTCTCTGCATACATTCCAGGGGTGACCTCATCCATGCCCACAATTTCAATCTCCATCCTCATTCTGTTGTCTCCCAAGATCTGTGTTTCTAGCCCAGCGGGTTTACTGTCCAGGCTTACATCTATACTCCTTCTAGAAATTTCTACCCAGATGTCCCGTGAGCATGTTAGACTCAACATGTCCCTACCTGCATTCCTCCTCTCTAGCCCAGAGTCTACTGTTCCCCCCAGGCTCCCCAGCTCAGGGAATGGATTCACCGTCCACGGGCTATCCAACCTAGAAGACCAGGAGTCACCCTGGGGAACCTCTGTCCCCCTCATTCCTTCCACCCAGTCAGTCACCAAGTCACCCGAAGCTTCTCATGTCCATTGTCTCCTCTCAGTCTCCCACAGTTCTTGTAACTAAAGAGAGAAATTTGAGCCAGAACCTGGGGATCTGGATTTGGTGCTTTGGGCTGAGAAGAGATCGTCCAGTGGAGAACATGAAAGTGAACAGGGAAGAGGCCAAGGACAGAGCCTGGAGGAACACTAGCATTTAAGGGAGACCAGAAGAAAAGTCAGCAAAGGAGACTGAGCAAGAATAGTCAGAGCTGGAAGGAAACCAGGAGAGACTGGTTACTTGGGGGCAGAAGGAGGAGAGCATGGTCCTGGCATCCAGCGCTCTGAGGCTGAGTTCGACGAAAGCAGCAGAGCGTCTGCAGGGTCTCCCTCAGCCCCAGCCCTGCCCAGGCCTCCACCCAGATGTCAGGGTGATTTTCCCCAAGGGCAGGCCTGTCCAAGTCACTCTCTGGCCTCAGCCCACCAGTGGCTGCCCACTGCCTGCAGAATAAAGTCCACATTCCCTACCTTGGATTCAAGACCCTCGTGGAGTGGCCCCTGCTAGGCTCAGCAGCCTCACCTGTTCCTCAGCTAGGTACCACACACTTATTCCTTTGCTGACATGCCACTTCTTCCTGGAATGCGCTTCCAGATATGTCCCCCTCTCTAGTCTGTGAAGTGCTCACGAACAAGGACCATATTTCAGTCTCCTCTGTAATTCCCATGTCTGGGCTAACAAGGACATAAGAGAAGTGTCTCGTGAGTGAATGAATGATAGATGAGTGGATGACTGGGTAGAGAAGTGACTAGATGGATGGATTTGTTCACCCAAAACTATTTGTGCACCCACCATGCACCAGGCTCTGTTCTAGATGCTGCAGAAAACAGGATAACAAAATAACAAGACAGATTCAATCTATCTATTACATGCTCTTCGTGGATGGACGGACACATGGACAGATGCATGGAGGACAGCAAGCAGCACCAAGCTGGCTCATCCCTCCCTCTGGCTCCTTTCTTCCCTATCAGGGAAGGGGCAGAAGTAAGAAAGTTATACTTTGGGGGTGTTTTCCCCCAAAAGCTGTCCCTCTCCTTCTACACTGCTACACACTTATTAGAGAAAAATTTTTAAATGGTAACCACATCAACAAAGAGTTCAATAAGAAGAACCAAAGGTAATGGTGGAAATCTCCATGAAAACTTGCAGATTTCCCTAGAATGAATCAGAGTAAAGACCCTTATTGCCAAATCCCAAAGGAGACCCCACAGCATCCTCTGCCTTTCTTGGGTAACCCAGGGTTACTTAAATTCACTCATTTCTGCAATCACTCCAAGAGCACTTTCTCTATTCCAGGCACCATTCATGGTGCAGGGTTCCTAGGTCACAAGACAGAGTCCTTGTCCTCAAGAAATGTGCAGTTAGTGGAGGGCACCATGCAGCACCAACCCAGGGGGGCAGGGTGGGGGTAGGGGGGCCCTGGGCCGCCCACAGCTGGAGAAGTTACCTCACATCCTTTAGCCAGAGCAAATCCTCCCCCCAGCAGCAGCACGATGCCCCAGGGAATTTTCTCCTGGGTCACCTTCCAATCCAGCAGTGCAGGGGGATAAAACGGAGCTTTCTTTTCTGCGAAGAAACAATAAACACGCACATGCAGAGCCCAGAGCAGCCTCATGAAGCGAAAACAAAAATCTAATCAAGGCGAGTAAAAGTCTGTGAGGACAATGAGTACCATCTCACATTTATACATCAGCTGAAATTTACAATAATCACTATACCCGTTGCTGGTGAGAGTATGGCAAAGCTATTACACACTCCTGGCAGGATTACAAGTTGGTATAGTCCTTTTGAAAAGCAACGCAGCAATGCATTTAAGAGCCATTAAGACATATATCCCCCAGCATCATCACTCCTAGAAATGATTCCTGAAGAAGAAACATCCTCAGAGAAAAGGTAGATACATGAACACATTAATTTATAATAATGAAAAATTCAAGGCAGCTAGAATGTTCCATAACAAGAGAATGGTTACAGCTCCTCTAAGCAATGTAACGCCATTACTAGAGAAGATAAATTTGAAGACTGTGGCAATAGCAGGAAATGTTTATAGAGTAACCTCAAGCAAAAATATGAAAACAGAAACAATGAAGCAACAGGATTTAAATTGTGTGTTGTGTTTATACTCATATAATATATGTGCCTATTAATAAAGACTGGGAGAGAGAGAAAAACCCTAAAATACTGATAGCAATATGAAAAATTTGGCCCTGACTGGGTGTCTCAGTGGATTGAGCGCCTGCCTGTGAACCAAAGGGTCACCGCTTAGATTCCCAGTCAGGGCACATGCCTGGGTTGTGGGCCAGGTCCCCAGTAGGGGCATGAGAGAGGCAACCACACATTGATGTTTCTCTCCCTCTCTTTCTCCCTCCTTTCCCCTCTCTCTAAAAATAAATAACATATTTTAAAAAGAAAAATTCAAGACATTTTTCTGTTCCTGTTGTAATAGTAATATGATTTCAAATGTTGAAAAAGCAAAAGAGAAATTTTACACTAAACAATACCCAGGGAAGGCTTGAGAAATGCGCTCTATCCAGACTTTGTAATCTTGCCAGTCCTCTTTGATAGAGTAGGCTTTTCTCCCTCCTAAGCCCAGGGTACCAACCCTGATGAATGGGGGGCCAGGACAGGAGACTTACCTTCCTCAGTCTGGCTGCAGAAGTTGAACTTGGGCTTCTGCGAAGGCAGAACAAAGAGCAACATGGCCACCAAGATGGCCACAGTGGTGTCAGAGGCGTACCTGGGGCGGGGCGAGAGCACACAGGATGAGCCAACTCAGCCACAGTGGAAGTCACGCAAGAAACCTAGACTGCATCTCAACGTCCCTGCATGAAGAAACAGGCTTAGCTGGGTATGAAAACTGGCATCCCAGAGGCCAAGGTCAGGAGAAGTGAATCCTGGCTGGAAACCAAGACTCTCCCATTCCTGGCCTGGCTCTGCCACCAGCACTGGGTGACCCTCAGGCAGCTCTCTTCCCTCTCACACCCACGTTGCTTCCCGGGGGAAACCTGTGACCTCTTCTCAGTCAGATTCCTAGAAGCCTGGGTTCCCCAGCTGACCACGAACAGACCTTCAAAGTGGAGGGAGCAGTAGTAGGCAGCTCTGTCCCAACCTGCATCTCCTGCCCCTTCTAGGACATGCATGTTTCTCGGCCTTTCTTCCAGCTGACTCCCTACCGTCTTAAGCAGGAAAGAAACTACATATACCCCCTTTTGCCAAATTTCTGCCTAAAGAAGATTCTGGATGTGTGTCTTCAGATGGACTTGCTCAGATCTGAAGAAAGATGAGAAAATAAAGATGACAGAGTAGAGATTCAGAAACCAGAGCTCCGGAGCTCCACCGTAGCCCAACAGATCTCTCTTCACCACAGCCCTGGCCTGGCCAAGGACTTTCTGCTCAGCCTGTTGGAAGGAGGGGCCACAGGGACATATCTGTGGGCTTGTCCCGGAGATTGGTGAGAAAAAAATTAGTCTGGACACCAACAGAGCGCTTCAGAACTCATTTACAGAACAAAGGGGTGCCCCAGAGGGTGCTGCAGAGCCAACTACTTACTTTGTCTCGCCCTCTGCCCAGGCGACCGACAGCCAGCCAGGCATGAAGCCGGGGTCCCTGGAGAACCACAGGCTGATCAGCAGGAAGAAGCAGAGCAGGACGTTGACCTCGGCGAAGGAGAAGGGCCCCAGCTTCCTGTACTCCTCACGCAGCACCTCGTAGGCAGCCTTGTCCTTATTCCTTCTCTCCAGCCCGCAGCCCCAGGACTTAAAACTAGAGGATGCGAAGACAAGAGGATGGCGGGGCAAATTGGTTGGCTGGGGGGAGGGGGGGTGCTGGTCGTAAGGAAGCCTGAGTGTTGACAGCAGACCCTGTGGGAAAGGCCTATGGTGCTGCCTGTCGCCTGGGGTAGGGGCAGTGCTTGAGCGAGTCCTTTCCCCACTCTGTCTCTGTCATCTGCCTACCACATCTCACAGGACCTGGTGGGGAAAGTCTCTGTTATGGGTGCCCAACACATGCCCCAAAGTACCCCAGAACTGGAGGATGCTCCCAGAGGCCCGAGAAGGCACAGATGGGCCGCCCATCTGGACCAGGTCGTAGGGGCAATGGAGGAAGGAAAAAAGAGGGTTGTTAACAAGGTGGGAGGCTGAGAAGAACAGGGGGTGGAGGTAGGCAGGAATATCGCAGGCGGAAATAAGCAGAACTGAGGCTGCCACTGGCTGGAGGACCTGGCAGGTGCCCAGTTGCCTGGAGACCAGCTGCTCCTGTTATCTGTCCTCTGGGGAAGGGCCACGAGAAGTTTGGGAGCCAGCTCGAGGTGGAGCCAGGGCTCCCTCACATGTCCCCCAAGTCTTCCTCCTCCCACAGTGGCCGGGAGCCACATGCAGTGATTCCAGGATGCCAGGCCCCTGGATGCAGGGTAGCTCAGGAGACACAAAGAACAAGCAGACCAGGCCAGGCAGGAGCAGGGTAGGTGCTTGCCTTCTGAGGAGCTGGAAGTGCAGGACGCGGGATCCAGGAGCCTGGGGCTAGCAGCAAGCATGACCATGGCAGGAAGAAAGCCAGCATGAGCCCTGGTCTTGTTCCTTAGGGCCCAGTGCCCATTGGCCAATATGACCTGCCCAGGATGCACTGCAGGACCTCCTTTAGGGGGGTGCTGGCAGGAGGCAAGAAGGAGGAGGGTTCTTGGAAGAGGTGTGGAGGGTACCTCAGCTATGGGGATGGGTTAACAGGGCCCTTGGGGCCCAGGATCCAGGCCCTGAGGAATTCTCTGAAGGATCCATGCACACTTTCCAGCCTGTCAGCCTGAAGGTGGTGGGCCCAGACAAAAGGAATGTCCCTGGAGAGTCCTCCTTATGGACATCCCTCCCGAGGCCCTACGACAGACTTCATAGGAGGGCAGGAGGTGCTGGAATCGGGACCGAGATGCCAATTTCTGAAGCCAAGGCTGGATGTGAGCTGCCTGCAAGGGCCATATTGGTGAGGGGACACAGCCCGGAGCATAGGACACAAGGCAGCTGGGATATGGGTGCTCAGGAGTTGGGAAAGCAGGAGGCAGTGATGGGGTCTCATGTCCGCACAGCCTGCCATGATCTCTGGATAAGGGGGCAAGTCTGGACATCCAGAGAGTCACCTGCCAGGACACCCTTAGGTCATCCAGCATGGCAGACTGCTGGTGTAGACAGCAGCCTCTCCCCCGCTGGTGCAGAAGAGTCTGTTTTGACCAAGAAACAATCTGCTGCCAACTGTCATTCTCGGGACTGTAGGGCTAGGCCAGAGGCTTCAGGTCTCCAGGATGAGGGCTGACTCTAGCACTGCTGGCTGCTGGTGACTTGTGCTTACATCACATGACTGTAGACCCTGGGGGCTGCACCGCATCTGCAGTTGTCCATTGCTGCCCCCTGACCCCCACCCCCGCACCATGGCGCTGCCAAGCCTTCAGGAGCCTCTTAGACTAAGCAGTTTCACCCACATCTCTGGGTTAATCCTGTCCTGTCCGCTGACCACTGGGCTGGCACAAGGTACAGACAAGTGGATCCAGTCTGCCCGCAGAGCCCACGGGGTGGAATGGGTACAAAGTGTCCTTCTACAGTAGAACGCCCTTCAGAACGATGAGGATGAACTGGTACAGAGCCGAGGAGAGAGTGAAGAGACCCCTGAGTCCCTGAGTGCCTCTGCCATGGCAGGGGTCCAGAAAAGCCCTCACTCCCCAACTGGGAGTCAGCCTGGAGAGGAAAGCTGGGACTGGGCCAGCAGTAGTGCCGCAGCGGTCCTGGGCTGTCCTGGGGCAGGGGTTCCGTGGTCTACTTGGTTGTCAATGGCCAAGGAGGTCACCCATAAATCCAAAAAAATTATTTTTTCTGGATTAGACCAACGGCAATGCCCTGACCTTGCTCTGCATGACCATCCAGATGAGAGTCAGGTGAAGGCACACCAGAGATGCTTCCCACAGCCAAGACAGGTGCTTCCCTGCCTCTGGTGGGGTGGTCCCAGGGGCCCGGAGGCAGGTCCTGGTGCATGGTAGTGTACAGCCTGGGCTGGAGGACATGCTCTACTGTCCTGTCGTTCAAGCTGTGTATAAAGAGTTGTCCAAACGAGGCTTCCTGTGAGCCACCCCCACCCCTACCCACCACACTCCAAGTCTGGGTGGTGAGGCCCCTCAGCTGGAGCTGCATGCCGGGAAGGGGGGTATCAGGGGCAGCCCCCAGCCCAGCCACAGGTGGACTGCAGAAGCTCCAGGCTCCCTGCCAGTCAAGAAGCACCAGCGGAGGCCACCTCAGGCTGGGTGAAGTGCAGTGCAGCACAGGTGCTGCACCTCTAGAGGCTGGCAGTGTCCTTGTGGTCATGGGGCCAGGCCAGCTCCCTTGGCTTGCTCTGCTGGGGAGCTTGGTAGCCCTCAGGGCTCCAGGCCCCTCCCCCAGGCTGAGGGGAGGCTGAAACTGGTACCTGACACCTGGCTGCACCTAGGCCTCAAGGCAGTCAAGGGCTGCAACCTTCCACCTCCCCAAGAGGGGACTGTGAGGGACTGAATTGTGCCCCCTAAATTCATATGTGACGGAATTAGGTTTAGACAAGATCATGTAATGCCTTCATCAGAAGAGGAAGGTACCAGAGCACTCTCTCTGTGAGGACACAGTTGAGAACATGACCTTCTGCAAACCAGGAGGAGGGTTCTCACCAGGAACCAAATCAGCTGGCACCTTCATCTTGAACTTGCAGCCTCCATAACTGTGAGAAATGAATGTCTGAGGTTTAAGCCACCCAGTCTGTGGCATTTGGTGATGCCAGCTGAGCTGACTGAGACAAGGATGAAGGGTAGTGGGACCAGGCTCCAGGACCAAACTTCCTGGGTTCAAATCTCAGCCCCATGACTTCCAAGTCACACACCCCGGTGTAGGCCATTTACCCTCTCTGTGCCTCATTTGCCTTATCTGTAAACTGGGGATAATAAGAGTATGCACCTCACACATTGATGTGAAGATTAGTTAACATATGTATAGAGTGGTTAAAATTGTGTCTGGCACTTAAAAAGCTCTCAACAGGTATTGATTGACATTATTACTAGTGCCACCTGCAGCCTGCAACAGGTGTGGGGCAGGTCTCCTGAGGCCCACTGGACAGGCGTGAGGACTTTGGTCCTGAAGCAGGTGTGAAAAGCAGGGCAAAGGGCTTCACTCAGGACCAGGCGGCGCCCCAAGCGCCCACGGAGCAGCTCCACCCTCCCCCAGGCTGGCACGGGGGGCGGCAGAGGAGGGGTGCCTCTCCAGCTATTGTGCTGCTGCTGTGACCACTCTACGTGTACATATTGTTTTAATGGCGATTTTCAAAAGTTTTTCCTTTAGGAGAAAACTTACAAAACTGCCCCTCTTTCCCCAGTTAACACACAGGTTTGGGGGGGCACTTTGGCCTCTCAGCTCTGAGCGCACCTCCCTCGGGCCACACAGGCCCATTTCTGGCTGTGGCTGCCTGTGGTTTAAGGCACAGAGCGCCTGGCTCACAGCTAAGTACCTTCCATACCAACGTGAGAGCTGGAGTCACAGCTAAGTACCTTCCATACCAACGTGAGAGCTGGAGACTTTTTTTAAAGTCACAAAAAACGTTTACAAAGTATTTGTCAGCCACACGTTATGGTTTCTGTCCAAAGTCTGGCTGCTGAAAAGGATGACTCTTGGTGAACTTGCTGTGTGCTGGGAAGAGGAAGGTAAACTTGGCAGAACTTTCCGCACACCACTGGGAACATGTAGGCATTCAGTAAAAGTTTGGGTTCCGACTGTTTGGACATTATCAGGTGGTATGCTGTGACCTCACCGAAAGGACACGTGCAGCCAAGTGGAAGTTAGCCAGCGGTATTGATTTGCTCACAGGGACAAGATACCCTTCTTTTTATTGCTTTGACTCATGTTGATGGCTCGCTGGTCTTTCTCCCTGGGATGGGAGCTGGGCTGGGTGCCGGGGACAGAGAGCACTTACCACAGGCCTCAGAGGAGCTCAGGCCAGGGGTCAAGGGCAGCACTGGAACGTGACTACAGGTACTGAGGGACAGGGCCATGTGGTGCTCAGGGGAGCGCAGAGGAGCAAGCACAGGAGTCTTCTGTGATGGAATGGCAGGGGATGGGGGGGTCAGAAAAGGTGTCCCTAAGGAAGCAACATTTGAACTGGCTTTGAAGGCTGAGGAGCTTGAAAGGGAGGATGATAGGGAATGGCATTCCAGGAAGAGGGAACAGCATGTGCAAAGGCACAGTGAGCAGCCTGAAATGGCCAAAATTGAGGGCAGACTGGCAGATAGTGGGGCTGGAGAAAAGGGCCAGACAGGAAGAACTCTGTGGACCCGCCTAGTGGCTCCTCTGCAGGGGCGTGGCAGATGAGACTCTATCCCGAAGCAGCTCAAACTTACTTGAATCCCATATAGATATACTGAAGCCACAACCAGGTAAACACCAGCATGATCAGCATGTTGGGGAAGGCAAATCCAAACCAAGAGGCGAAGTTCACTGTGTCTTTGCTGTCAGGAAACAACCTGAAGGGAGAAACACCAGGCCACAGCTCTACCTGATGCTGAGTCACAGAGAACAAGCAGGCTAGGCCCTGGGGTACAGGGTGGGCAGCAGCCGGAGAAATGTCCTGAGAGATGGTCTGGAGAGGAGGTCTCATTCTCCCGAGGCCCAGCTGTCCGAGTCCACCGCCCGGTATTACCCCAGTCAGGTGTGGGCCTCAGGACCCAGTCTGGCACAGTACAAGCCTGAGGAGTAACTGACTGACCCTCCTGGGGGTCCGCACCCTGCTGAGAATCTCATGAAAGATATGTCCCTTCCCTCCAGAAAAATACGCCTTTGTACACGCATAACTTGGTCAACAGCATCAGGCGGTCCACAGACAGCCCAGAACCCTCACCCTGTGGGCTTCTGCAAGGTGGGCCCCCCACCCTCCCCTAGAAAAACAAATCTCAAAAGCTTCCCAGGGTGGGGCCAGATGACAGTTCCAGGGGCTGGAAAAGGGTCACTTTCACTCTAGGCTCCGCCCCCCACCCCCAGGCGTTGCTCACTTTAGCCCAAGGGTGTCAAAGTAGACACAGCAGCGCTTTCCGCACTCAGCCAGAATCCCCAGGGAGAACTGAAAGCTATCATTACAGAAAACGCTCACAGGATCAGAATAGCCTGCTTGTTGGCTTGCAAGTGTCTGCTCGGCGAGGCTCCAGGCCTATCCTTCCCACCTCCTAGCTCCCATCCAGGGCTCCTGTCTGCACAGGACAGCACCGTTGCACTTCTGCTCCTTCCCCCTGGGCTCACTGCAGTTTGTACCTGCCTCCACGAGGGCATTTACACAACCCACCTAGAGCTCTCCAGGCATCCGCTACCCTCAGCAGGCCGTGAGTATCCCACAGACAGGGCCCAGGTTTCTCACTTCTGTGATTCCACCCCTACCCAGCATAAGGCCAGGGACAGAACGGAGGCCTCATGGCCTGTGTCCATCTGTGGCCAAGGAAAGTTCCAGACCACCCCCGTGGTCCACCCGGGGCCTCACAAGGACACGGGTCACCTCAAGAGCAATTAGAGGAACTACAGCAAATGAGCTGGTGAAGCAGTGAGTGACCCAACCTCTGACCCTTTATGCCATCGCTGGAGCCCCACTATCACGAGACCATCACCATTCACAAGCCAGGCCGGCGGGCCAGTTTCGAGGGGAATGTCTGTGGGGGTGCCTATTTTCTGACAGTTTTAAAGCAGGACCCAGCATCTAGGACTATGTTGTCACCCTTCACAACTTCAGCTCAGAGTTCAATCACACGACCTGTGTGAAAGCAGAAATCGCCCAGGACAGAAAGCAACCAGGTCTGGGGACTGTCGCCAGCTCCCACCCCAAGGAGTCCTGAGCAGGTGCAGCAGAGGCTGGTGGGGGCACACCCTGCCACCCCAGCCGGGCCCAGCTCCAGGGCCCCACTGAGGAGGAGGGACGGGAGTAGCTCCGACCCAGGGCCCACATCATTGTCCCCAAGAGGCATGGCCAGTGACTCACTCATGCATCTGGCCCAGGAGCACCACGTTGGGTCCTGTCCCAGTCAGGGTGGCAGTGCCTCCGATGCTGGCCGCGTAGCACACACACAGGGTCATGGCCTTGCACATGCTCTTCCTGCCACGGTTCTCCCGAGGCCCCATCACAGGGCCTTCAGACAGCGCTTGGCTCCCTGCAGTGACATGCAGCTGTAAGCAGAGCCAGGCCCGGGGGCCGCCTGCTCAGCCCTGCTCCTCACTCTGCCACTGACCTGAGGATGGGGACAGGCTGGCTCGGCTGGCTCCCTCCTCAGGTTTTCCTCAGCCTCCCTGTCTGCCTCCCGCAGTCACTTCCCACTGCTTCCCCCAGGCTCCTCGATGCCCAGTGCAAATTCAGCAACTTCAGACACACACCCTTCTTTCCTGCCTCCTTGCTGTTGCTCCAGCTGGTCCCTCCCTCTAAGGGGGGTGTCCAAATCCACCTTGGCTGTCCTTTCCTCCTAGTAAGGCCTCTCCCTTGTCTGGGCTCGTTTGGTGTCTGGCTTATGGCACCCAGTGGCTTCCCACAAGTCAGAGGAACTGGGCAAGGGGCCTCATTAACCCACCCCATTGGGCTCCTCCAGTCCAAAGTATGGGTGCATCTGCTTCATCTCAGCAGCCCCAGGACCTGGCGATCGGGCCATCAGAAGAATGGACCCTGAGTTCTCCTGTGCTGGGCCCTGGGGATGGGGTACAGACAATGCAGAGAATGAAACAGGCACCATCTGGCTCCCCCGAGCTCTGCGCCTAGCAGGGAAGCAACATGGGACAACCACCCCAATACCTGTGGGAGCAGAGAGCGGACGAGAGGTCCGACCCATTCAGGGCAGGCCTCCCTGAGGATGAGTAGAAGGAGCAAAGGGTGACGGGCACCCAGCAGGTGCTCAAAAGATGCCCCAAAAAGGAATCAAAAGAATACCTATTGATTTCTGTGATGGGTGGGAACCGAGGGTTGGAACTTGCTATGAACAGTATTAAAAGACTTACCTTTCATGCGCTAATCACATTCCTAAAACTTATGAAAACAGCATTTTCTAAGTATTTTCCTGGAGGCCTGTTTAGAAGTGGACCCCAGCAGCACCCCAGCCTGGGGCTCACCTGGCAGCTCGCAGGTCTTGCCCTTGTCCACCAGCTCCAGAGCGCCCAGGCCAGCCTCGGCGGTGGCACCCGTGGCTTCCATCTGCTGCAGCACGGCCTCCACGATGGGCACCATCATGGCTGTGGTGGCCGTGTTGCTGATCCACATGGAGAGAAAGGCCGTGATGCCCATGAAGCCCAGCATCAGCCTGCAGAGGAGCAGCAAGGAGGGAGGATGGAGGATTCCCACCTCCACGACCCCAAGCCTTTAGGGGGCAACAGGGGTTGGGCCCTCCTGCCGAGATGCCAGGGGTCCAGGCCAGGGTGCTGAGGCCAGTTCAAGACAGGGTTGTCCGGGAGAGGGTTGGAGCTTAAGTCCCTCCCTCTGTCTCTCCCTTCCTTCTTTCCTCCCTCTCTCCCGCAAACACTAATGATTCCTACTCTGCTGGCTGCAGGGGCGCCAGGGGGCCTTTCTCAGACCCAGTTGTGGTTCTAAGGAGCTCCTGTCCAGCTGAGCCAGCACAGGCAACCAGACGGTGCCAGCCCAGTGGGAACAGTTGGCCCTAGCACATCCTAAGGGCATGACGGGACAGCCCTATGTGCAAGTAGCCCCAACATCCCACTTCTATCTAGAAGATTCCCACCCACCCCAGACCCTGCTTCTCCTCTTCTAAGTTCAGGAGGTCTGCACAGAGTTAGCCTTCAGGGGGAGGGTGAGCCTGGGACAGTGGGACCTCCATCGTGTCTGACCCTTGATCGCCTCTCTCTACACACATATGTTATACCCTCTCCATTCAGCAATGGACCAGATTAAACAAACAATATTCAGAAGGCATGTTCCCTTCATTTCTACCATCTGTCTTCCACCTCTGTCCCACCTCTTCCTGCCTAGAACATTCCTCATGGTCCTTCAAAACCTGTTAGATAATGTCCCTCCTCTGCAGTCTCGCTCCCAGTACACACCAGGTGGGGTGAACACACCCTCCCCCAGCCCCCTCCAACACTCCTCACTGGTGGGATTCTGAGGGCCTGTTTCCTTGCCTGCTCTGTCCTTGGATGGTGAGCAGGGGAAGGGTCTGATTCTTCTCCATGGCTTCCATGTCCCCTGGCACAGGGCCAGAAACAGAAGAGGCTTAGGGAGGGCTGGCTAAATGGAACAAAACTGCTCCTGGCCTCCATGTCCCTTGGTGGCCAGGCTTCTCCCTAAGGCCGCTCATTCGCCTGAAGCAGGGATCTAGGTGCTGCACTGCACGGAGGTCCAAGCTGGCGTCCATGCAGGTGCACTTTACAGGCCCACAAGAACAAAGGCTGGGATCCAGGCTGGAAGGAGGCTCAGAGTTTTCATGAATGAGATGTCAACATGAGGCTTCAAGGCACCAAGTGGGCCTCAACATAAAGGTCACCCCCATGGCAGGCAGTGCCAAAGACAGCTCAGAGGGGTAGCCTGGTGACAGGAAGGAGCACAGAAGCCCACGCAAAATTCCCAGATCTGGGAACAAAAGCTCTTCGGCACTGTCAGAATGAGGTCCACCTGCTGATGGAGAAAAGCCGGCCACTCAAAGAATCCTGAGAGCAAGAACTCTGAGGCCACTGAGGCCTTGCATTGCTAGAAAATGCAATGGCTTTTGATTTGACCCTATAAACCAATCACTGAAGGGGATCAATGCCATGAAAGGTAACAACAGAGATCAGAGTCACAAAACTTTCTGTGCATGGGAGCCTGAGGGGCCCAGGGAGCTGGGCATCATCTCCTGGAGGACGGACCAGGTTCTGTGTGCTTAGGGCCCAGTGCAGTCCCTGACAGGTGGACATCTCAGGAGGGATTGGCTGTGAACTAACCATCTACTGCCTTCTCAGGGCTGGGCTGGGCCAAGGCTTCATTCAGAGAGCACATTGCCTCAAAAGAAAGGTGCATCCTGAGCTCTCTACTCGGCGGTGGCCAGGGGGCAAGGCCTCATCAGACAGCCAATCGTTTATCCCCTCTCTGTCTCAAATTCCTCCTCTATAGAATATGGGTGGTAGGAATGACATCCAACTCTCAGAGCTGTAGTGAGAGTTAAATGAGGGGATAAATGAGCTCCCAGCATCCTGCCTAAGTCCTTGTCGATGTTCAATGTAGCCAGGTGATTCTGTTACATCAATTCCATGGGATGATTAAAAATTGCCTGTGATTGGTGGGGGGAGATCTTGGAGAGGTGGAGAAGCTGAGGTTATAAGTGATGTGAGGGAAGATAAGGTAAGAAGCTTCTTTACAGAGGGAAGAGATGTGCCAGCTATGGAAGGATGACCTTTCTGCTTCTTCCTGAGAGGGGTGGTTGAGCCACCCCTGGCCTGCTTTGCCCACAGATTCCCCTATCAGGCATGGCTTGATCCAGCCTCTATCCACCTTGGAACCCCACAGCCCCTCCTCCAGAAAGTCCTCTGAACATGCACGGACCCTTGCTGGCCAGTATCCTCTGGATGCAGAGAACCCTTACCCACTGCTGCTCACCACAGACCCACACCATTGCCCATGCATCTGGTGTCCCCAGCTAAAATTGTCACATTTGTCATATGCCCCACCCAGGAATCCACCTGCCTGCCCGGCCCAGGTAAGCCCATGGGCAGCCATGCCTGTGGGTGATCTGGTCAGTGCTGCAGCTCCTCCCCAGCCTTGGGGCCCACAGGGAGCCCGTGGCAAGGAAGAGAAGGCGTAATTACTGTGCAGGCTTGGCCCCCACCCAGAGGAGAGTGCGCAGGGCGATCCTCTTGTGCAGGTTCCAGCGCTCCACAGCCACAGCCATGATGAGGCCACCCAGGAACAGCATATTAGTGTCCTTCATGTACTGGATACACACCTGGAAGGTGGTGGCACGGAGTCCCCATCAGGGTTGCCTCTTAGGCACACACTGCTTGGGCCCAGGGCCACCCACATCCCCAGAGACAGATGGGCAAACCAGATGCTGATTCCAGGGACAGTTGGGAGTGGGTTAAAGGGTCAAATGGTACGTCTCCATGCCAAAAAGAATCCACAGTGGGCTCCTCTGATTCCCGAGGGCCTGGGCAGCTTGGAGAGTGGCTTCGAGAAGGCACTCCAGTGGGAGAAGCAGAAGGTCACCAGGATTCCCTGGGTCTGCTCACCTGCCTGGAGTCCAGAATCTTGAGGAGTGGGAAAAGCAGGACAGGCATGAGTGCGGTGACTGCCAGAGGGATGACTTCTGTGCACCAGTAAATGGCCATGAGGATGATGACATAGGCACACCTGACAAACTGAAGAGACAGTCCTGAGGCCTCGGCATGCTGCTGCCGCCCTCAGTCTCACCCCCTCCTAGTGAAACATGGGAGACAACACCCGCCTCCCTCAGTCGTTTCGTGTTTCGTCAGCACCTTTATGACAACCTTTGTTACCCACCCAGACTCTGCACCCCCTCCCCACCCCGTCCCAACCCAGCCGGTTGTATCAGCCACCCAGACCTGTAGCTTTCAGTCCGTTATTCTCTGGCCTCTTCCTCCTCGTGCCTTGACCCCACGGTCACTGCCTTTTTTCAGGCCACATTTCCTCCTGCCTGGGTGGCTGAAACTCCCTTCTATAGGACCTTTCTACTCGTATCACTCCACACTGCGGTGTCCTCTTTCTCTTCTGCAAATCTGATCATATCACCCCTCTTAAAGGCCTTCTCTTGCCTTCAGGACAAAACCCAAACGCCTTAGCATGACTTAAGAGACCCTCTGCAATGGAGCAGGCCCTGCAGACCCTTCCAGCACCGTCTTCCTGCCCACTTGTACCCAAGTACCAGAGGTTTCTGAGCCCCCTTCTCTCACACATCCCAGCCCGGTGGCAGAGCGAGTGTTCACTCCCTTTAGTGTGTCTCCTTAGGCGCGTCTTCCCCACCCCTCCCGACAGTCTGGGTCTGCACCCCAGTCTCTGTGTCTCCTCCCCCAGTCCCAGCAATTCACCCGTGGGCTTGCCATTGTTGGTTTCCTCAACCGTCTGCCCTCCCTACCACCATGGAATAGTGAGCACCCTGAGGGCAGAACCAGTGCTCATGGATTCACTCAGTCCTTAGCACCAGCACAGGCTTCACACCCAGGAGATGCTCAGCAAACGTGTATTAGAGGAAGGGACCGGCGCAGCACAAGCTGCAACAACACTGCTTGGAAAGGGACCTGTACACCATCACTGTTTATCATCACCCCAAAGAGCACACAGCTGAGGCATGAGGCAATGCCTGGAGACTTAGAAATTCTTTGTCTGGATTGTGTTGTCAGTCATAAAAAATAAATCTTTCTTCAGCATCCCATGAGAACCTCAGGACACGTCCCTCCTGTCTAACGCAGGGTTTCTCAGTCTTTCCACTATGGACACTTTTGGCTGGATGGTTCTTTGTTGAGGGTGGGGTGTCCTGTGCATTGTAGGATGTTTGGCAGCGTCCTTGGCCTCCACCCCATTAGATGCCAGTAATACTCTCACCAGTCCTGACAACAAAAGTGTCCCCAGGTTCTGCCAGATGCCCCTGCTCGGGAGGCTGCAGGTAGCAATGCTGACTGAAGCCACTGGACTCGAGGCAGGACAGCAGTGTGGGTAGCAGCCCAGGGAGACCCCAGGCAGACCTGACCACTGTCCCCTCTCTGCCCTTGTCTGGCTCTCAGCAGTTACTCAACAACATCATTGATAAAAGACTCCTCTGGCTCCCAACCCCAGCCCCTTTCCCTGCCCGTTTCACATCCTCACCTGGACATTGAAGAGTTAAGAGTAGCCATTTTTAACGTATGATAAGCAGAGTGCTCAGTGGATTTTTATTATCTAAACTTATCAGCACCTTTAACCAATTTCCACAGCATAGTTCCTGGAGGCACCAAATATAACCAACAAAAAACACATGGAGCTAACTGGCTCCCCACCTCCACCCCACTACCAAGAGGCCCAAGAGATGTCCCACCCCAGAGGCAGGGCCGAGTCTCCTGGTCTAGAACACTCCCCCAGCATCAGTGGAGAGGGCAGCTGGGAAGGGCCATGACAGACCAGACAGAGCAGGGGGTGGCCCCCACGCAGAAGGAGATGGACTCTCCCTGCAGAGAGGAGCTCGGCTCCCTGTGGGTGAGCTCAGAGCAGGTCCCCGAAGCTGGAATGCGTCTGGAAGAGCAGTTAAAGCTGAGATCAAAGTGAGAGGTGGATTGAAAAGTCAGCACCCAGCACAGTGCCTAGCACATGATGGGGCTCAATAAATACACAGTAAGAGCACAAATAAATAAAACCATGTATAATTATTAACAAATAAGGTTGCCCATGACATGTTGCTTAATGAAAAAAATGTAGATAAGAGAACATGCTGTGTGCATGTGTATATAGACAGAGAGAGAAAAAGAAGAGATTAATTAATTTCTGGAAAGATGGCTATCAAAATATTAGTGAGTTGTGAGTTTTGAGGGTATTTTCATTTTTACTTTATACCTTACAGTCTTTAAAAAATAAGGTTTTTTGCAATTTTAATAAAATCAATGTTTATAATGAACATATCATTGATTTTATTAAAAAGCTATTTTTTACATTGTTTTTTTAAAAAAGGGACCCAGAGAGAGGGCAGAAAGAGTGGAGCAGAAACGAGGCCAGGCAGGAGGCAAGGTGGAGGAGAAGAAGGAAAGAAGGAAGGCCGCAGCAGAGAGTCTGGGCTCGGGCCAGAAAGTAGCGTGCCTTCAGAGTCACCTCCTCACTTGGCCAAGTTCTCACTGGCTTCCCAGCCACTCTGTTCCATTCCAGTACCTTGGGGCGGCCCAAGGTACCCTTGCACAATAGGACGGCCATGGTGGGTAGGGGCAGGGAGCTCTTCGGTGGTGACTAAATAGAGTCACAAGGGGAGAAAACACCAGGGCAGAAGCCCAGGCTCCCAGCCACCTGTCCCTCCAGGAGGGACAGCATGTGGAGGCAGCCTTGGGAAGGACTTTCACAGATGTCTCCTCTTCCCGTGCTGATCCTCACCCCCAAAGCCAGTTCATGACAATCAGGCACACTCCGAGTTGCGGGAGGTCCCAGCTCAGGGATGTGGTGTGTGTGTGTGTGTGTGTGTGTGTGTGTGTGTGTGTGTGTGTAGCAGGGTGGGAGAGGGGTCTCAGCCACACGAAGCCAAGCTGTATAATTATTCCAGGGAACATCGCTCCCTGCCAGCAGAACCAAAATCACAGCTCTCCTGCCTGCCTTCCTCCCACGGATGGTAACAGCCCCAAATCTCTTTCTACAGAGGAAATGTGGCCCCTCACAGTTGGTATGGCAACTGAAGGGCCATCGCAGCTGGATCTGGTGTCCTGGCCCATCCCAGCTCTCATGGGTTGCTCTCAAACTCCTCCTCCCCCATCCTAGGAACCGGCAGAATCCCTTTGGGCACCCAAAGCCATGAAGTGTCAAAACCAAGCCACCTTGCCCCACTGTAGGGACGAGAACACCAAGGCCCAGAAAACAGAGAGGCTTCTCTAAAATCACAAAGAACGGTGAATGGAGGAAGTCGGTTCTCTTGTAGAGTTGGCTTCCTGATAGATACCCCACTTCACCCCCAGTCATCCAGCACTGCCCCCAGAGTATCCCCTAAAGAACTCCTCTGTTTCCCAAACCTGCCTGGGAGGGACAGGCAGCTGGGGGTTTCCTGTCTGGGCTGAGAGTGAAAGGGCTGAAAGAGGGAATGAGGAAGGAGCAGCCAGCAGCCACAAAAGGCTTCAAAGGGCTCGGGCCTCTGCCAAACAGGCTTCGCACAGCCCAGCGCAGCCTGGGCCAGGGCTCCCAGCACCGCCCTCACCCTGTGGCCAAGGCCATTCATTCTCTGCCTCCCTCCCAGGAGCGCTAGGAGGCCAGGGTATGGGACGCAACTTCCCTGCAACCCTGGGTCGTGCCACCCAAGGCGTGAGTTCTGGGAACATGTCTGCCTCCTGCCACAGCCACAGCGGGCAGTGAGCAAAGCGGCCCAACCCTCACCTTCCTTTCAGCCGGGACAAGGATTTTCACTCAGCTGTGACATCCAGGGGTTCAGAGTTGGAAAGAAATGTGGATCATAAATAGGGAAACTGAGGTTCAAAGTAGGCCAGAGAGTGGCGAAGACAATATTCAGGGTCCACTTAGGTCCCTGACTGACCTGGGAAGCCACCTGGAGCAGGGAAGACCCCATTCGTTAAGGGAAGAGGAAAGAGAAGGAACACCAACCGCCCAGGCTCCCTATCAGCACTGTTGGAACAGGGGATGGGGGTGGGGAAGGAATGAGGTTATGCTCTCTGGGGAGATTCTGCTCCCGGCTGAGCCTATGGGTGGGCTATGGGGCCAAGATCTGTGCTAACGTCTAGGTTTCTGTGCTTGTTGGTACTGTTCTTGTGTCCTGGGATCTGTGAACCCCTAGGCTGGTGTTCCCCGGCATTTCCGTGCCCCTTGGAATTCTTTACAGGACACCTCCCATCTGGCACCAGTAGCTCCGGAGTTCGCGAGCCCCCGGGGGGAACTGTGCCCACCCAGAAATCCATGCGCTTCACCTCAGTGCCCCCGGGTTCGGAGCCCGTTGCTGGGACCGGGTGTTTGGAGTCCGCGGGAGTGCCGGGAGATGCAACTGACCTTGGCGGGCATCAGAATGATGAGTGGCAGCAGCAGTATTGGGGTGAGGAACAAGATCACGAAGGACTTGAACTTGTAGACATAGCTCAGTGCCGAAGCCATCGTGCTGGAGGAAGATGGGCGGGAGAGGCTTGTGAGGGGCAGCCAGAGGCTCCGCGGGCTTAAGAAGGGGCCACAGTCCCGGGGGAAGCTGGGGGAGGCAACTCCGCCCCCCACGGTGGGGCCTCCGCAAGGCCGGGGGGCGGGGCCACCCCTCGGGGTCGGTGGGGCCCGCCTGCCCCCAACTCTGCCACCCCGCGGCGGCTGGAGGCTCCTGCGGACTGCAGCGCTTCGGACCCGCCCTCCAGAAGTGGCCGGGGCTCGGGCACTCTCCAAGTATTTCCAGTGCTGCCCTGGACAGAGGCGCGCCCCTGGGCTGCCCAGCGGGATGTGATCGGTCATTCATTCTTCCAGCTTTGGCGTGTGGCACCCCTTTGTCAGTCCTCACCTATCCTTTCTGCGCGCTGCAGGGGTCCCACGTGAAAGTCTCCGTGTGCTCTGGGGTCTCTCAGATCTAAATCTTCCCAGTCTCTCGCTCCTTTTCACCTATTACTTCCGTCCTTCGCACCCACCCCTCGGAGAGATCTCTAGCAGAGGTGATGACGGTATCCCTCGCCTCCCCACAGCAGGCCTCCCATTTCCGTGTCTCCCGTGTCTCTCGTGCCTCCCCAAAGCGTCCGTGTCTCTCTGGGCAACGGGACCTCCTGTGCGCGAGCCCTGTACTCAGCGCATCCCAGTGCTCTTCCGCTATCGCAGAGGAGACAAAGCTGCGGTCCTGCGGTCGAGCGCTTTCAGCACCCCTGCGCTCGCCCGCACAGCTCGCCCGCAGAGCCCGCCCGCCCACAGCCGGCAGGAGCAATTATTTTGGTGGGCATTAAAATAATGGGTGCTCCCCTTGGGGGTGGACTGAGCCCCAGCAATCACCGCTATCCTCCTGACCAAGGCTGCTACTGCCATTTTACGGAGCGAAACGGGCCCAGCAAGGAAGGAACTTAACCAAGGCTACACTGAAGGGGCCATTCATTCATTCGGCCACTTGCCAACAAATACTGAGCACCTATTCTGTGCTAAGCCCCGCTTTGGGTGCTGGAAATACGAGGATGCGGACACCGCCAACTCTATCACTTTCTTCTTTCCTTCTTTCTCCTCTTCTGCCTGCCTGTCTTCTCATTCTGCACTTTTCTTTTGGGGAGTCTTAGACCTGCCAGAGGTTTAACCGCAGCTTGTTCCTTCGTAATTACCACCCTGTCTTCAACCCAGCCATGATGCGCGAGCCCCAGATCTCCATTATTTCCATTATTTATTATTAAAAAATTATTGTTATTCTATTACAGTTGTCCCATTTTTTTCCCTTGCCCTCCTCCACCCAGCCTCCCCCCCACAGTCAATCTCCATGTTGTCCATGTCAATGGATCATTTATGCATGTTCTTTGACTAGTCTTTTCCCTTTCTTTCTATTCTTTTTTTTAATTTTTAAAAAGATTTTATTTATTTCTTTTTAGAGGGGAAGGGAAGGAGAAAGAGAGGGAGAGAAACATCAATGTGTGGTTGCCTCCCATAAACCACCCAGCGGGACCTGGCCTGCAATGCAGGCATGTGCCCTAACTGGGAGTTGAACCAGCAACCTTTTGATTTTCAGGCCCATGCTCAATCCACTGAGCTACACCAGCTAGGGTCCTTTCTTCCTATTCTTATCCCCCTTCCTCCTCCCCTCTGGTCACTGTCAGTCTGTTCCATGTTTCCATGCCTCTGGTTCTATTTTGCTTGTTACTTTATTTTGTTCATTATGTTCCTCTTATAGATGAGATTATATGGTATTTGTATTTCACCAACTGGCTTATTTCACTTACATAGTAGTCCCCAGCTCCATCCATGCTGTCGCAAAAGGTAAGAGTTCTTTCTTTCTGCTGCATAGTATTCCATCATGTAAATGTACCACAGTTTTTTGGTCCACTCATTTACTGATGGGTGCTTAGGTTGTTTCCAGCATTTGGCTATTGTACATAGCACTGCTATGACCATGAGGGTGTATAAGTTCTTTGGAATTGGTGTTTTGGGATTCTTAGGGCATATTCCCAGCAGTGGAATCACTGGATCAAAAGACAGAACTAGGGTTCCCTTTTCTCCACAGCCACACCAGCTCTTGTTTGCTTGTTGGTTTATTAATGATGGCCATTCTGACCGGTGTGAGGTGGTATCTCATTGTGGTTTTAATTTGTATCCCTCTGATGGCTAGTGATGCTGAGCACTTTTTCATATGCCAATGAGCCATCTGTATGTCCTCCTTGAAGAAGTGTTTATTCAGGTCATTTGCCTATTTTTTTAGTTGAATTGTTTTTCTTCCTGGTGTTGAGTAGGATGAGTTCTTTATATATTCTGGAGATCAAACTCTTGTCCAAGGTATCATTGGCAAATATGTTCTCCCATACAGTGGGGTCCCTTTTCATTTTGATGATGGTTTCCTTAGCCATGCAGAAGCTGTTTAATATGATGTAGTCCCATTTGTTTATTTTTTTCCTTTATTTCCCTTGTCCTAGGAGATATATTGGCAAAAATACTGCTATATGAGATATCCGAAATTTTACTGCCTATGTTTTCCTCTAGGATTTTTATGGTGTTATGACTTAAATTTAAGTCTTTTATTCATCTTCAGTTTATTTTTGTGAATGGTGTAAGTTGATGGTCTGGTTTCATTTTTTTGCTTGCACCAGACCAGTTCTCCCAACATCATTTACTGAAGGGGCTATTTTTATTCCATTGTATGTTCCTGCCCCCTTTGCCAAATATTAACTGACCATAGAGACACAGGTGTATTTCTGGGCTCTCTGTTCAGTTCCATTGATCTATGTGTCTGTTCTTATGCAAGTACCAGACTGTTTTGATTACAGTGGCCTTGTAGTATAGTTTGATATCAGGTATTGTGATCCCTCCTACTTTGTTCTTCTTTCTCAAGATTGTTATGGCTATTGGGGGTCTTTTTTGGTTCCATATAATTTTTTGAAATATTTGTTCTAGATCTGTGAAATATGCCATTGGGTATTTTAATAGGAATTATGTTGAATCTGTAGATTGCTTTGTGACATTTTAATGATTTTAATTCTTCCAATCCATGAACACAGTATATGGTTCCATTTATTTGTATCTTCTTTAATTTCTTTCTTCAGTGTCCTACAGTTTTCTGAATATAGGTCTTTTACCTCCTTGGTTAAGTTTATTCCTAGGTACTTCATTATTCTTGTTGCTATAGTAAATGATGTTTTTTCCTAATTTCTCTTTCTGATATTTCATTGTTGGTGTACAGAAATGCCATTAGTTTTTGAATATTGACTTTGTATCCCACTTTTTTGCCAAACTCACTTATCAGGGCAAGTAGTTTTTTTGTAGAGACTATAGGGCTTTCTATGCACACTATCGTTTCATCTACAAATAGACAGTTCTACTTTCATCTTTCCAATTTGGATGCCTTTTATTTCTTTATCTTGTCTGATTGCTGTGGCTAGAACTTCCAGTGCTATGTTGAATAAGAATGGTAAAAGCAGACACCCTTGTCTTGTTCCTGATCTTAAGGGGAAAGCTTTTAGTTTTTGCTCATTGAGTATAATGGTGGCTATAGGTCTCTCATATATGGCCTTTATTATTATCATATATCCCACTTTGCTTAGTGTTTTTTTATCAGTATGGGTGCTGAATTTTATCAAATGCTTTTTCAGCATCTATTGATATGATCATGTGATTTTTGTCCTTCATCCTTTTTTAACCTGGCTAGGCCTCAGGCCTTAAAACTCAACATATCTTACCTAAATCAAGTTCATGACTCTCTCATGAAACCTCCACCTAAGAACACATATTCCCCCAGATCCTCCCTGCATCTGCCTGGCTTATGCCCCTCCCCCTTTGTAATTCTCTCATCTGACCCTAGATTTCCCTCCCCCACCCCCATCTCAGGGCACTTAGCACTATTTGTACCTATATATTTAGAGTGTGATTTTTATTTAATGTCTGTTTTGTTTGACACCATGTGTTCAACCAGCACCTTTTGCAGTGCTGGTCCAGTGTGTGCACTCAAAACGTTTTCTCCGGGCTGTGTGAATGGATGCATGTGAACCACTTCGGTACAGTAACACTTCCGTACAATAACACAATCAGAGCACCGGCTCTGGAGCCAGACTGCCTGGACCCACACCCCGGCCCTATCCCATCCTGGCTGTGTGCCTTAGCCAAGTTGCCTTCTCTGAGCTGATTTTTTCATAAGTGGATATAATAACACCAAATTTGATTTCAAGAAGTTTATTTGTAGATTATATGAGTTAATGCTCAGAGAGTGCTCAACACAAGACTCTGGCATATAGTCAGCCATCAGCAAATATTTCCTTTTGCAATTATATGCAAAATACTCCGAGTGTCAGGAGCCATGGGGGAAGCCTTCACCCAGGAGGCAGCATTTGAACTGAGAGTTCAAGGCTAAGTAAAAGTTTGTCAGGCAGTGGCAGCTAGTTAAAATCACCAATGAATAAGAAAGTATTAAGTTTGTTGAGGAAAATAGTCCCAAGATAATTCAGGAACACCAGAGACTAAAGCACAGCAAAACAACAAAAGCTGAATACATGGAGAGATTATACCAAGTTTGTGGGTAGGGAGACTAAATAGCATCATGATTTTCATTCCTCCCAAATTTACAAATTCTTTTCAATTCCAATTAAAGTTCCCAGAGAATTTTTATTTGACAAGCTAAACCTAAAATTCAAACTTTTTCAAGGAGCCAGGAATAGTTAAGACATTCCTGGAAAAGTGGGGAGAAATTACCTATCAGAATTTGAGATTCACAGTTACAGTAAATATCCTAAAAATAGACCCATGCTTCTGTGGAAACTCGATACACAGAAGAGATTGCGTGGACTAGTTGATGCCTACTGGCAGCTGCTGGACCAATTGGTGTTTAGCAATCAAAATGTTTTTCTTTCACTAAATCTGTTAAACACATAAGAAAAGTTTATGTAATTACATAATGTGTATTGAATTAATAAAGTTACTTCTGCTTTTTTAAATCATGAATCATTTAATTATTCCCAAAAGGTGAAATTAGAGTTCAATTTATGCATGTAAATTTGCTTACCAAAGAAATGCTCTCCTTTTATCATACTCCCACAACCCAAAAAACTTATCATTTTAGCCGCATATTATATTGCATGATAACAAATGAAGTAATGAAAAAGAGCATGTCAATTTATACCTTGTATTGATTAACTTATCATAAAGTGGATTAATTAGGTGCCAATCATATTATCTTAATGTGGCTGCTTTTAGTAACATTTCATCAGGATGTGTTCTATATTTTATTTCTCAGGTTTTAAAAATAATATTCTCACAATATGAATCCAAACACTAAATTGTAGTTCTTGAACTTAAAAATAGGCACATACATAAAATTATAATTATTTTAGAATACTTAGTTATAATGATAATATGTAATTGAGTATTAGTATGTAATTGTGTGATGCAATTCTCATCCCCATGTGAATAATTTAATGGAATTTTCACCTTGAAACTGAGGTAGTAAAAATCTACTTTTGGCATAAGATATTCAAATTAAGTATGTTTTATCAATTTGACCTGTTTCAATATGCAATTGTTGTTTTCTGGTCCAAATTAATTGGCATTGTGTACAGTTTGTATTTTTGAAAATTTGCCAGTCTACTGATGCATTTCTGATAAACAGAAAATGAGGGTGTTGAAGAAAATAGAGATGAGAATTCCCTTGAATACAGTAAGGTGGCAGATGTCATTTTTCAGCAAGACTCCAGACATGATACCAATGTAGAAAAGTTGTTCAACCCCACAAAGTTCAAGTACAACCAAATCGGAGTTTAAAGCAAAACTTTAAATGTTGATGCTGTGCTAAGTGTGATGTGCCATCTCTCCAAATTGATTTACAAAACCATGTATTATGCAAAAGCACCAATTTACAAAACAGCTTCTAAAACACACCCATTATTTTTTATTGAGATAAAATTGCATATAACATTATATTAGTTTCAAGTGCATAGTACAATGATTCTGTATTTGTGTATATCAAAAAATAATCAGCACGATAAGCCTAGTTATCCATCACTATACATAGTTACAAAAATTTATTTCTTGTGCTGAGAGCTTACAAGATCTTTGCAACTTTCAAATATACAATTCAGCATTATTTACAATAATCACCAAGCTGCATATTACGTCCCTTGATTTATCTATGTGGTAATTGGAAGTGTGTAACTTTTGACCCCCTTCACCCATTTCACCTGCCCACCTTCCCACCCCCAGCTCTAACAAACACTGTCTCTCTCTCTCTCTCTCTCTCTCTCTCTCTCTCTCTCTCTCTCTCCACCTTTCTCTCTAAACATATTCTCAGGTGAAGATTTTAAAAAAGTAAGCTTACAGTTGTGAATACGTGAAACAGATTTATTCCCATATTATTATTTATTAATCATTCTATTACTTTCCATACGAACAACTGTAAACATTTTGCCCCACCCTGTACTCCTACCAACAGTTCATAAGGGTACCCTTTTCTCTACATCCTCTGTAATTCTTGTTTTCTTCTTGTCTTGGTGATAATAGCCACTCTGACATGTGTGCAATGATATCTCATCATGGTTTTGATTTGCATTTGCCTGATGATTAATGGCATTAAACATCTTTTCATGTGCCGGTTGGCCACCTATATGTCTTTTTTTGAAAAATGTCTGTTCGGATCCTCTGCCCATTTTTAAACTGGATTGTTTGGGGAGAGGGTTGTTGTTGTTGGGTTGTAAGAGTTCTTTATATATTTTGGATAGTAACCCTTTATCAGATATATGATTTGCAAATATCTTCTCTCCTTCAGTTTGGTTCTCTTTCAGTTGATATTTTCCTTTGCCGTGCAGAAGCTTTTGAGTTTGATGTAGTTCCATTTGTCTATTTTTGCTTTTGTTGCCCTTGCCCTTGGAGTCAGGTCCAAAAAACCATCACCAAGATCAGTGTCATGGAGCTTATCATCTTTATTTTCTTCCGGAGCTTTATGATTTCAGGCTTTATGATTTCAAGTCTTTTTTAAAAATATATTTTATTAATTATGCTATTATGGTTGTCCCATTACCCGCCTTTCATTACCCTCCACCCTGCACACCCTCTCCCACATTCGCCCCTCTAGTTCATGTCCATGTGTCATAAGTTCTTTGGCTTCTATATTTCCCATACTATTCTTGCCTTCTCCCTGTTTATTTTCTATCTACCATCTATGCTACTTATTCTCTGTACCTTTTCCCCCCTCTTCTCCTCCCACTGCCCTGTTGCTAACCCTCCATGTGATCTCCATTTCTGTGGTTCTGTTCCTGTTCTAGTTGCTTGCTTAGTTTGTTTTGGTTTTAGGTGTGGTTGTTAATAATTGTGAGTTTGCTGTCATTTTACTGTACATGTTTTTGATCTGCTTAGATAAGTCCCTTTAACATTTCATATAATAAGGGCTTGGTGATGATGAACTCCTTTAACTTGACCTTATCTGAAAAGCACTTGATCTGCCCTTCCATTCTAAATGAAAGCTTTGCTGGATAGAGCAATCTTGGATGTAGGTCCTTGCCTTTCATGACTTGGAATACTTCTTTCCAGCCCTTTCTTGCTTGTGAGGTCTCTTTTGAGAAATCAGCTGACAGTCTGATGGGAACTCCTTTGTAGGTCACTGTCTCCTTATCTCTTGCTGCT
>CM052545.1:65500575-65536149 GCA_028533065.1 Trachops cirrhosus
GCTGTGTGCAGTGCCTTCCTTTGCAATCGCCGCCTCACTGGGTCTGCCCGTTGCCACCCCTCAGCCCAGGTCTGCCAGCCGCCGCTTGCATGCCCAGGGTCTGCCCACTACAGCCTTACCCACCCAGTCCCAACACTCTTTGTGAAGAGATCCCTCTCTGCCTGGCTGCCCAACTCCATCCCTCCTACTGCTCTGGATGAACATGTCTATTTTAACTCCTTGGTTGTCCGACTTCCATACAGTTCAATTTTCTGTCAGTTCTGGTTGTTATTCTGTTTCTAAATTGTTGTTGTCCCTATCTTAGTTGTGCGAGGAGGCACAGTGTGTCTACCTATGCCTCCATCTTGGCCTGAAGTCTCAATTTCAAGTCTTTAATCCAGGATTTTCAACCTTTTTCACCTCATAGCACACATAAAATAATTACTAAAATTCTGTGGCACACCAAAAAATATATTATGCTTTTGCTGATCTGACGGGGAAAAATACAGTAATTTTGATTCATTCACACCAGACAGCTATTGTTGTGTTGACCGTTGCATTTTTTAAAAAATATCCTTATTCTTTTTTTTAAAGGATTTTTTTTTATTTTTAGAGAGAGGGGAAGGGAGATAGAAAGAGAGGGAGAGAAACATCAATGTGTGGTTGCCTATCACATGGCCCCCACTGGGGACCTGGCCCGCAACCCAGGCATGTGCCCTGACTGGGAATCGAACCAGCAACCCTTTGGTTCACAGCCCATGCTCAATCCACTGAGCTACACCAGCCAGGGCCTGTTGTCATTTTAAAATTTGACAGCCTGAGAGAAAAGAGGTCAGTATCCCTGATTAAGGAGTCAGATACTGCATGGTTTAAGAATCTTGCAGCACACTGGTTGAAAATGGCTGCTTTAATCCGTTTTGAGTTCATTTCGTGCGTGACGTAAGAAGCGGCCCGGTTTCATTCTATCGCAGGTGGCTGTCCAGTTTCCCCAGCACAACTCACTGCAGAGGCTGCCCTTTCCCTCACTGCATATTCTCACCTCTCTTGTCATATATTATTAACTGACCACATATGCATGGGTTTATTTCTGGGCTCTGTTCTGTTCCATTGATCTGTGTGTCTGTTTTTATGCCAGTACCACATTGTTTTGGGTTACGATAGATTTGGAACACATTTGAAAGCAGGGAACGTGATGACTCCGGCTTTGTTCTTCTTTTACAGGATGGCTTACACCCATTGATTTTTTTTATGGAAAAAGCTGAGAATATTAATAAAATGTTAAGTAAGCTTAACATTTTCACAAGGTCATCAAAGTCAGCTTTGGAAAACTTATCCAAAATAGTGCAAAGACTAAGAACTCATAGATTACTCTTAAAAATATTCATATCTGATACATTGTTGATGCTGAATAGATATAAAATGCCAAGTACATTTTTTCAATGAAATCTATTTCACAGCAAACACCATGGCACTCCATAGAGGGAATGCAGAAGGGGGAGACATTGTTCAGCAACTTTTATCGTAAATGGCAGTATGCATACATACCTACTAGAATGGTCAAAATAAAAAATACTGACCAAGTACTGATGAGTTGCTATTGGATCACTCCTACATGGCTGGTGGGAATTGAAAATAGTACAGGCCTTCTGACAATCAGTTTGACAGTTTCCTGTAAAGTCAAACTTCACATTTACCATATAAACCCATCACCATACTACCGGGCATTCATCCTAATAGCCCCACGCTAGAGAAAATCCACATGTCCTTCAACAGGTGAGTAGGTAAACAAACAGTGGAATACTACTCAGCAGTGAAAAAGAACATACTTGGTTAGATCTCAAGGGCCTTGTGTTGAGTGGGAAAAAAAATCAATCTCAAAAGGTTACTGGTACTTTTGGTATTATTCCATACCCATAACATTTTGCAAGTGAAAAAATCAGAGAGGGGCTGAATAGACCAATGGTTGCCAGAGTTTGGAGTTGGGAGAGGATATGACTATAAAGGGTGATTGAGCAGCCTTACACCCTGACTGCGATGATGGATACACTAATATATACATGTGATAACATTTCATACAGTCACACACACACACACACACAAAATGTGCATGTAAAAATCATTAAATCCAAATAAAGTCTGTAGATGATTTGGTAGTATTGAACCTATGTCAAAACTTCCAGCTTTTAATAATGCTCTGTGGTTATGTGGAATGCTGTTTCAGAGCTATCTGGGGAGCTGGTATATGTGAATTCCCCATACTATTTTTGCAACTCCTTATAAATCAGACTAGGCTAGAGTTTAAAAATCATTTAAAAATGGACATAAATAAAAATATGCTTTGGAATGATGAGTCCAGTCCCTCCCAGTTTATATTTTATGGCTGATATTATAGCAAAGAAAATGGTATGACTGATGAAATTTTGGCATGCATAGGAATGCCTAGGAATGGAGCTGAGAATGGATTTCCTAGACTTTGTGGGCAGGATGCACAAGTATCTCCATGGAACAGTCTGCTCCAACAACTGGTCACAAGACTGACGTCACTTATTTCCACACTTTAACTTGGGAACACTATTTTATTTGTAAACAAGCTATGGCTGCTAAAGAGTCAGGGCCTGATTTGCTCAGAGTATTGGGTGTTGCTATTCAAAGAGAGTATTGGTCAGCCTTTCACTAGGTTAGGCTTGCTACAACAAATATTTACTCCCAGCTGCAAGTATGCTGGGAGTCTGTGGTTTTGCAACTCTGCTCCTGGCTGTGGGTACACTGTGGCAGCTCTGGACTCTCCTTGTTCAAGATTGTGGGTCTGCTTCACGTGCTCTCTCATTCCAAGACCCAGACTGGGGAAGTCAACACCCTTAGCCACCGCTGTTCTCCTGCACTGAGCTGGAGCAAGAGGGCTGGTAGAACCTCGCAGCACCTCTAAAGCTTCTGCTCAGATACAGCCTACTTCACATCTCTCACTTTCTATGGCCAAAGCAAGCCCTATGGCCAAGTCCAAAGTCAATGGGGTGGGGAAATGTACTCTGTCTACAGGAAGTATTGCAAAGGTGAGGAAGGAATTAATAACTGTACGTAAACAATATGACCTATTGTTACCAAACCCAAAGGGTTTGCCACTTGCAGTGCTCTACTCAAAAAATGAAACATGGTTGTCACAAGGTACTTTTATGTACTCCAGCAAGTAAAGGGCACAGGGGACTCACATCCAGAGTTCTGTCTCCCCAAAGGGAGGCTTAGCTATTGCTTATATACACTATTTCATCAATTTCATGTTGATTTCTTCTTCGCAGTTGGCTGCTTTCTTGGGGCTGAGTTCCTGTCAGCTCATCCTGTTTACAGCTGCATATACAAAATACTATGCTACATTTTAACATTTAGTAAGAAATAACATTTAGAACTTCCCAGACCTTGAAACCCTTGTCCTATCTAAATTACCACAAATGATAAACATAAGTCCAGGGAATTATAACTCATATCTTTTAAAAGTCGTGTATGCAGACACAGAACCAACTTATGTAAGTTATATGAGCTCTGGCACTTGAGTTACACAAATTTAGAAGTGAGATGGTTGTTATAGGAATTGCAAGTTAACATAGCTATTCAAACTGGAAAATTGAAATCAGACTGATTTTTAAACAAAATTAAATCTGATTTGGATGATTAACTTGACAATAAAGACTAACTTCACTTATTTGTTTGTTGCTTCTTGTTTTATATCCCACATATGAGTGAAATTATACACCTGACTCATTTCACTTTGCATGATACTATTAAAATTCATCCATGTTGTCCCAAATGGTGGTACTTTATCTTTTTATGGCTGAGTAGTATTCCATTGTAAAAATCTTACCACATCTTTATCCCATCACCCTCTGAAGAACGCATAGGTGGTTTCCACGTCTTGGCTATTGTGAACGATGATGCTGTAATGGTGGAAAATTGTAATGGTGGGAAATTGTAGCCCACCGAACCGTTCTTTTGAAATTACTTCTGTAAGTGCTGTGTGATAGAGAGGCTATCGACCACTCTTTCCCTCACACATAATGTTTCTCTCCCTCTCTCTCTCTCTTCTTTCCTCCTCTCTAAAAATCAATACATAAAATCTTAAAAAAAAGAATTCAGTAATCACCAAGAATCCAAATAGATGGTTTAAGTTAAAATTATGTCTTTTCAAGTTATTAACATAAAATGTGTTTGTTTTTGCCTGGGTTTAAGAAAAAGTTTCTGTTATCTCTATTATGTCTCTTAAAAGTGTGAATGTATTTACCAAGGGGAGTGGGGGAGACTGTTTCTGAAAGGTATAATATGGATTCATAAATTTGTCAACCTAAAAGAATGTTCATTACTTTTAGTTGTCACTAAACATTGAAAAGTCTAATTAAGTGGGGAATAATATATGGTTTCGGTCTTAAAATATGTCAAATTATGGCCATGTATATATACATATAAAGATTTTATTTATTTATCTTTAGAGAGAAGGGAAGGGAGAGAGAAAGAAAGGGAGGGAAACATCGATGTGTTAGAGATCAGCTGCCTCTTGCGCACGCCCTAATTGACACCTGGCCCGCAACCCAGGCTTGTGCCCTGACTGGGAATTGAACCAGTGACCTCTCAGTTTGCAGGCCAGCACCTCAATCTGCTGAGCCACACCAGCCAGGGGTATGGCAATATATTTTGAAGAAAATTCAATTGAAAGCAGGTTGTTCTAAAGCTGCTTATTTCTGGGTGAATTACAAGGGCAAACTAAGAGGGTCTGTGTAAGTCAAATGGGGTCTGTGCAAGTTGCAGAAGGATTGTGTAGAGGGAAGAAACAAAAAGAGAAGGAATTGAGGAAGTGAAAAAAATGAGAAAGTATAAAGGAAGGAGATATACTTACTACTGGGAGGAAAGGACTTTGGAGGAGAAATTCTTTAAAAGGAAAAATAGAAATGGGATAAAAAGAAGTAAGAAAGTAAAAGCACATGGATAGATAGTAAAGCGGAGTGAATGACAAATGAAAAAGCCAAGAGCTCTCTTTGATTTTTCCAAAACCAGTTGTTATTTTCCAACAGAAACCCCAGGTACAATTGACAGTGGGGAACAAATTAATTGATTTCTTGGTCTGATATACTTTTATTTGTAAGTCTGATTGTTATTTTTAAAATGTTATTAGAAAAAAGCAAATTCCTTTGTCAAGTGCATTGTAATAGGACCTATAACCATGTAATTTGAAGTATTTTTTTGTCATTTAGAGACAGTCATTGTTATACTCTGATCATATACAAAAAATGTTACATATTCTGACTTAGTCTAAAACATGAGTTTCTGAGAATAAATTTTCAGATTTTACCTTTGAAATAGATTGGGATTTGTGGAGCTCTGGGGAATGACTGGACTCCTAGAAATACTGGCAAATAATTAGGATAAATGAGAATTGGTTATGGGACTGAATGAACTGAAGATAATTATTATTCTTGTGACTTTGTTCAAAATATTGCTGATTTTTAAAAACTTGTTTGTTTTCTTAGAGCAATTTGGTAAATTGTGACAATATTGGAGCATTTATATTTTTCTCCCTACATCATCTCTCCAGAATTTAAAAACTCTTAATGAGTAAGTACTATTATTTTCATGGCAATATATTTGTTTGCATGAATCCAATAAAAATCTGATTTCTTCTAATTTCCAATTGTGGTTTTATTAACCAAGATTTTGTCTGAAATGTCATGTCTGAAAGAGAGATGCTTAGACCTGGATGTCAGCAAAAAGCTTTAAGAAATAAAGATTGACTTTGGAGCCAATAAGAGCCCCTTAGAGAAATGGCCTGGTGCCTTGCTTTTTTACATGGTTCATGGCAGTCTTTCCAGGTGAGAAGAGAAGGTTGTTTTCCTGGAAGATAACAAGGAAGAACCTCAAGACATCTCTGGAACCTCGAGAACTTGCGTTGTTTACACAAACCTATAGGTATTGCAGGCAAATCCTGATGGCAACTGTGTGGCTTCACTTCCTGGCCCTGAGGGGCTAATTAAAGTTCAGTCTGAAAATTACTTGTAACATCCAGCAAAGCAGATTTAAGAAAACCAAATGATCAGTTGTTATTATTATAGTGTTTATGAAAATAATCAACCCAATTAAAATTGGATTTAATGCAGTAAATGAATGGGTCTTGATTCAGCTCATTGATAAAATGAAGGTAATGTTAGGGGGAGAAAAGTTGTGTTGCAATAAAATGTATTATACACAGTGATGGAAATTAAGCTCTAATTCAATTGTCTGTAAAATTTTATTTTACACCTATGAATTAGACTGTATCCTGAATTTTTCTAGTTTTCTGAAAGTGTTGGCTACAACCATCTAACTTCCACAGAAGTGAAACAGTAATGGAGTGAGGATTTTTAACAGTGGAAACTTGTAACCTCCCCCAAGATTCTTTTGACATTGTTTCTGTAAGTGCTGACTCTGCCTAATGTGTAGCAGGTAGATGAACAGCATGTTTGTATAAGAATTCTAGGAACTAACTTCAAAGGATACAAACTCCAATCTTCCGGCATCCCAGCTCCAGGACATTTGCTGACCTTCAACCATGGAGCCAGGGTGACGTTTGCCAGGATGACAAACCAGGATGACCCACACTGGGCCATCATTTGCCTTATCGGAATGGACTGGGCTAGTGCGCACATGGAGAACTTTTCAACCCCCTCCTTGATCTCTTTGTGCTGTTCTCCTCTTCCTCCTTATAAAAGCCTCTGCCTCCACTGAGAGGAGGAGATGGGCTTTGAGACATGAATCCCCCACCTTCCCAGACGGTGGGCTTTGAGATCTGAGTCCCCCATCCTCCAGGTGGCTGGCGTCTGAAAATAAACCACTTTCCTTTACCTCAGCACCTGCCTCTCAAATACTGGCTTTTGTAGCGGCAGGCAGCCACACCTGCTTTCTGTTACAGTACAATGAACATGGGGCACATACACCGATATTACCTCAATAAATTTAATTTAAAATAATTTAAAAGACCAATTTGCCAATTAGGTTACATAGAGGATGTTTCCCATAAGCCAACTGAGCTAAATTAGTACATCCAACATTTTGACACAAACATAAAGTACATGATAATAGAAAATAATTTTTTATTCTATAGAATGTATTACATTTGTAAGATGCATTGAAATTAGCAATATTTTCATTTCCCCAAATCTTTCTGAATATATTGGGTTTTAAATGATATCTTTACATGAAAGAGGTACTTAATTATCATTTGAAAATCCTAATAGACTTTTTGATGTACTTCATGAAAGATGAGCAAGAAAATACCCCAAAATGTTTCAGCAACAAATGCTTTTCTGAGTCAGGTGATTTGCAAATTTTTGCTATCAACAAAATTGAGTGAGAGCCCAATCAAGCTGTCAACTGGTGTGACATCACAACGTTCTATGACAGATCATTGCATGACTTTTGATGAATTTGATGTGACTCAGGAAAAGTTCATGGAATAGAAATTGTATTCTTTAAAAAGCTTCTATTCCTGTCTGTTTATTCACATGAGCAAGGTTGCTCAGGGCTCACATCTGTAACAGAAAATAAGAACAGAGTCCACGCTGAATCCTGCTTTATCCAACTAAATAAGTACCATTCCTCCTTGGCTAATTGATAACAAAACAAAACCATCAACTTATTGTGCTGCCTTTCCAATCAAATCTCACTTTTTACATATGCTAATTATCAAAATGTAAGTTACATTTGTGTTCCTTTGGTCAAATGTATACTAGTAATTGTTGTCATGACTCAGAGCAGAAGGAAATTTTAACACTTACAGTCTTACTATCATAAGAAACTTTAAAACATGAGTATTTCGATGTACACATATACAATATTTTTACTAAAGAAAAATATGATTGAAAGAACAATAGAAGACTTCACATGAAAAACATGTTAAAAGAGGTTTTATGAGCCAAAGGGAGTGGAAATATAAGATACACAGAAAAAATAACTATATAAAATTTTGGTCTATCAAGGAAGAGTTTATTTGAATACTTTTAAAGTGGGTAATAGCAAGTATCTAGTTACCATGCTATTTAGATTCTATGGGATACATCTTAAAAAGTGAAGTAAGAGTTTTATTTTTAAATGGTATTTATAATGGTGATAATTCTTTGCAGCTATTAGTTTGAACCGTATGAATCATTGCTATGCAGCCATTTCCAGCCAACAAACAAGACAGATTCTCATAGTTCAAGTTAATATTTAAAATTACAATAAAAAATTTAGATATCAACTTAAAAATGTAGAAAGGGATACATAATTTTTCCAAAATTATCTAGGAAATATATAAGCTAAAAAGTTCAAAGACCAGAAAAACTTCCTTTGCACATATGTACAGGAGACATATAAAAGAAAGTTATGGTAATAGTTAGTGTTTGCAAGAGCAAAAAAAAATGGAAACATTTTTTATAACATTTTAATAACAGGAGAATGAATAAATTAATTGGGGTATTTTCAAGCCCAATATTTATATATCAGGAAAAAATGAAGGAATTAGAGGTACATACATCAATATGAATAAAATGTATAAATACATAATGAAAGATTATAATATTTGTTGAAAAAACAAGTTACAGAAGAATACTTAGAGTATGACAATGTGTATAAAATTTAAAACATGCACTATAACACCACATTTTGCTTGGGGATGCAGACAGAAGTAGTGAAATCATAAAGAATACCAGTGTAAGTGAACACCAAGCTGCAGTCTGAGTTCAAGCTGGTGGGGAGGCTTGTGATGAGAGGAGGGGTTTCAACTGTACCAAAGTTTTATTATTTACCTGGGAATGGATACAGCAATGTTTCTCATATTATTCTTTATACTTTTAAAAATATTTTAAATATTGCAAAATAAATGTTTATAACATTTTAAAGGGGCTGCATACATTTAATGCTAGAAGAGCTTAGGTGAGGCCCATGGTGTAAGATAAAGGAAAAAGATTTCAGACAACATGAGAATAGTTGATGTCCCCCCTTACTGAAAATTTAGACCTGCCCGAAAGCCGTTGGGAGGGACGGGGACTAGAGCAGCAAAGGACTAAAGAAGCTGTACTGTGTGTTTTTAAGTTAGGCAAGTTTCTTTTGATCACTGTGTGTATAAATGATGTCTGAATTAAAATGTGAACTTTGACTCCTTTTCCACACGGATGCTGGGTCCAAAGTTTTGTGTCATGAAATAGTAACAATGGCCTTGAGTGGCTGCAAACCTGAAACCACAGATTCGTTTGAGCTGAATGAGGATTCAGATTTTCCCCTTTGTTCTAATTATTTTTCCATCACCTTATTATGAACATTTTCAAACAGATGGAAAAGTTCAATGAGCAGTTAAGCCCAATTTTATATACATTGCTCTTGAAAATAAGAAAATACACTCTTATTTTATGAGGTTGGCACAACCTCAACACCATAGCCAGACAAGGGCAGCTCACAAAGGAAAGGCACAAGCTCAGCTCACAGATAAACATCCGCCACTGTGCTAAAGAAATTACTGAGATTCCACCCAGCAAAGGAATCCAAATGTCTTTATTCTACACCCATCCTTAACAGTTTGGCTGAATATAAAATTCCCTTATAAATTTAAAGGCATTTTTCTCTTGCTTTTTAACTTTCAGTGTCACTATCTGATAATCGAGGCCCTGACCAGGAGTCGAACTGGCAACCCTTGGCCCTGCAGGGAGATGCCCAGCCAACTGAGCCACACCAGCCAGGGCTGTGTCAGTATTCAAAATGTCTAAATCTAGTCTTGCTCTTGATTTTTTAAGGGCATCTGCTGTATTTTTTGTCCTCTCTGGCAATTCACAGGAACTTCTCTTCCCCTCCCCAGGGGCTTCTGAAAGTTCACATTAACTGCCATTTTATTAGGATCTTGCTTTTTCTTGGGCTGAGCACGTGGAAATCTCGGCGAACTGATATTCTTTAGTTCGGAAAATTTTTATTAAATTATTTCTTTGCCTATTTCTTCCTCTCCATTTTCTCTATTCTCTTTCTGGAACTCCAATTATTTGGATGTTGGACCTCCTAAACTGACAGTCCAGTTTTCTTATAATTTCTTGTCTATATTCCCTTTCTGTCTTTTTTTTTGTTTACTTTATTTGGGAGGAGTTTTCTCACCTCTACCTTGCAAAATTTCTGTTGAGTTTTTTTAATTTCCTCTAAGAGTGCCTTCTTTTTTGTTCTTAGTCTTTTTATAGCATTTTCTTCTTGTTTCAGAAAGTATCTTTTAAAAATCTTTCTGAGCATATTAATGTCACTCCTTTTAAAGACTTTGTATTACGATGTTGTTTCTAATGACAATAAAATGGGAAATCATAAATCCTAATTTACAGGTGAATGGACTGACAACCTGAAACACAGTCCATCATTAGACCCCTTTCAGCAACTCAACTAAGTAAACTAGAGCTACGTGTTTGAATGCGGGTAAATCTCAAGAACATGAGGCTGTGTGGGGGTAAGACAGCTGTAGAAATGCACACGTCACACACAGTACATTTAACTCCATTTATAAGAGGTTTAACAATGTGCAAGAACAATGTTATATATTGTTTATGGACCCACAAATATACAGTAAATGTTTAAAAGCTATGCAAGGGAATAATAAACCCCAAATTTAAGAGAGCAGTTATAATCAATATATGGGGAGGCTGAGAAACAGAATTGGGGTGGCTTTTCAACTGTTATTTCTAACATTTTCTTTCTTAAGCCGAATAGTGAGTAAACAGGTATTCTTCTTGATAATTTAAAATATTCATAACAATGTTTTATTTGTATAATATAAGTGAAGAGATTGGTTTAAAATACACTTAAAGTCTATAGAAAGATCAAATTTTATTTAAAATAGAAATATGAGATAATGAAACCTGGAAATTTAGGTCTCTGCTTTAAAATGCTAGCCAAAAAACAAACAAAAAACAAAAACGAGGGCAGCAGAGAAGCTATCCTCAAAGCCCCAGCTGTCATTTACAAGATGTGAGTAAGTAAGTAATCTAGTTTTGTTTAATTTCAACCAAAAAGGGACAGTGCCCTGAACATGATTGTAAAAAAAAAAAAAAAAACAATCAAGAAAGAATTGCAACAGGATGGAATTGTGCAAGCAGAAGAGAGAGGTTTCTTAGCACACTAAAATGGCTTCCCGTATTGCAATTCCAAAAGGGTGAATATACAAACCTAATTTGAAATTGATACGCGCAGTACTTTTCATCTTCGCAGGGATGATTCAGATGACCCTGGCAGGATGGGTGGAGGAAGGAGACAAAGAGGTGGAGCTTTGGCTTGTGTATAAATGTGAGTGTTCTCCCAGCCACTTGCCCTAGGATTTCTTGATTACTCTGAACACCTGGTGTTTCTTCCCACCAACAGGCTGCTGTCAAGGTAAAAGAAGCCTGTGTGGTCTGATCAGCATCACCTGCTTGCTTTCCCCATCAGAATCCCTACATGGAAGTCTCCCCGGAATGAAAGACGACAGAGTCCACTCTCTTAATGACATTTCTAATCTGGCCATTAGTGGTTGTTATTGTGTCGGCCGGTGTCTCTTCTGCTCTCCCAGCCCCGGCAGCACTAGAGGTTGAGATGGCCCCAATAACAAACTCAAGCAAGATGTTCAACAGCACCAAACAGATTCTTTTAACAACAACAAACGAATTACTCTGTCCACCCTGCCTCTTCCCGCTTCCCAGCAGCACACACTTGTGATACTATTTCTATCACTTTCTCACCATACTTCTAAATAAAATAATTAAACTATTTTGTAACTTCTCAATTTTAGAAGCTCTTTATTGACTTCCTTCACTAAAAGAAGTTTCATCCCTCTTACACAAACCCTACTACACAGGACCCACCCATTTCTCCTTTCCTTCCCTATATCTTCTCAATACAGTATTTAAATATTTAAATAAATATTTAAATTATTAGGGCAATGAAATGTTTCCAGTCAGTTAATTGCCTGCTTAAAAAACATCAGCTCGATGCTTTTCAGTGGACCATCGCAGAGCCCAGAGTCTCTACAACACAATATCCACAGTGTGCTAGATTCAATCCCATCTTGTTTGACAAGAAACAGACACTTGGGACCAATTCTAAAAAAGAAAATACAATCCACAGAGCCCTATGCCAAAATGACCCATATATTGTAATTAGTGGAAAAAGATTTTAGAACAGTTATAGTAACCACACTCACTGACGTAAAGAAAAATGCTCCTAAGGAACAGATAGGAAGTCTCAACCGATAAAAATTATAAAAACAAATTAAGTACAAATTCTAAAACTGAAAAATACAGTATCTGAAATTAAATATTAACAGCAGATAAATGATGACAGAGGAAAGAGTCAGTGAACTTAAAACTAGATCAATAGAAATGATCCAGTCTGGCCCTGGCCGGCGTGGGTCAGTTGATTGGAACCTTGTCCCGTAAACTGAAGAGGCATAGGTTCAATTCCCAGTCAGGTCATGTGCCTGAGTTGTAGGTTCAGTCCCTGGTCAGGGCACATAAAAGAGGTGGCCGATTGATGTTTCTCTCCCTCTCTTTCTTCCTTCTTTCCTCTCTCTCTAAAGTCAATAAGCATGCCCTTGAGTGTGGATAAAAATAAATAAATAAAGATTAAAATTAAAAAAAGAAATGATCCAATCTGAAGAACAGAGAAAAAAATTTTTTTTAAAGAACAGAATCTTAGAGACCTGTGAGGAAATATCAAAATGTCTAATGTACATTTAATCAGGGTTGTAGAAAGAAGTAGAAATAATAGCGCAGAAAAATATTTGCAAAAAATGACTGAAATTTTTCCAAAAATTTGCAAAGGGCATAAATTTAAAGATATAAGAAACTCAGCAAAGCCCAAGCAGGATAAATATGAAGAAAACTACTTAGGCAAGCCATTATCGAATTGTTAAAAACCAAAGAGAAAGAGAAAATCTAGACAACAGCCCAAGAAAAATGCCAAATTATATATAGGGAAACCATGGACTTCTTGCCAGATACTTCGGAGAGCAGCCAACATTTTGAAACAAAGATGCTTGCATTAGTCCAAGAGAAATTAAGGATATAAATTGTAATTGGATTAGTATTCTATAGCTGCAGTAACAAATTACTGCACAGTGGGTGTGTTAAATGAAATACATTACCCTTTTCAGTTCTGGAGCTCAGGAGTCCCAAGTCAGTTTCAGCAGCCAGGGACCAAGCTGTGGGCTGGGCTGAGATCGCTGGGGAGGCTCTGGGGGTGAGTCTGTTTCCCTGGCTGTCCTGCTTCTAGAGCTGCATTCCTTGGATCCTAGCCTCTTTGTTCGTCTTCAAAGCCGGAAGCAGAGCATCTTCAAATCTCCCTGCTTCGTCATCACAGCACCTTTCCTCTTCTGTCTTCTAGTCAAATCTCCCTGTGCCTCCTTATTTTAGGGAAACTTGTGATTCCATTTAGAGCCCACCAGGACCCAGGATAATCTCCCCATCACAAGATCCCTAATTTAATCACATACAAAGTGCCCTTTGACATATAAGACCATGTTCACAGGTTCCAGGGATTAGAACTTAGACATCGTAGAGGGTCCGTTTTCAGCCCACCACAGTCAGCTCTAGGGCAACTTAAAAGTAATACAAAGATATATAGCTAAAAAGCCAGGGATAAATTAAAACAGAAGTCTAAAAAATATTCAAACAATCCAAAGAAGGCAAGAAAGGAGGTGAAAGGGACAAAAAATAGGAGACATACAAAATAAATGACAACAATGTGGCAGCCCTAAATTCAACCATATGAGTAATTATATTAAATGTTAATGTGCTAAGCACTCCTCTTAAAGGATGGAAGGAGAGTGTCACCCTTCCCATTGATTGCTACACCTGTGTGAGTCAATAGGTGTGTACCCACTCAAGTGTGAGGTGCTCTTCCACTCCCACATACCCAGTCTTCAGTCTGCATCCCACCCCCCTCACCCCTCATCCCAGTGCACACACACACAAGCACACACTCATATGGTGAGAGCATATCCTGGTATTTATCAAGTTCAACTACATTCATTTCTTTCCAGGTCAGCTTCACTTCTCTAAGGTTCTATGAGCTCTCTAAGAGTAAAGACCTTATTTTATTTGTGATCATGGTCCCTGAGCTAGGTGTATACAAACCATTTGGTTGTTAAATAAATTAATTAACATATAAAATAAAGTGGAAAATAAGGTGGGCTATACCATACCTACAATATCTTACAATAGCAAACGTGGATAAGGAAATAATTCAACCCAGATCATGCCCTCTACTTTGTAAAATAACACCCTGTTGACTTGACATGGTACCTTATTTTTCTTCCTAACCAATACTGATATATTGGCTCAAATATATTAATATTCCTTCTTTGAGTTTTGGGGAAGAAATAAGTTAACATGGCAATGAAAAAGCTGATGACTATAAACTTTCCTTCGAATGGGTATTTACATTTCCGTGATATACATTAAGGAATAATAAAGTTTTATTTAACTTCTTCTGTTTGCTTCTCAGTGATTTCCCCTGACCTACCCCTGGCCACCTGCGTGGAGCTCCTGCCGTGTCACTGAGCTGGAAAAGCAGTGATGAGTGGCTAAAGGTTTAACCACCAGCTCTCTGGGGTTTGGGGAGGAATGTTCTGATTGGTAGTGTTTTCCAATTTCTGTGGTGTAAATACTCCCACCAAGGCCAATTTGAGGCAACCCACATGACCTCATCAATGGCAAATCTGGAAGAGATGGTTGCAATAGTATCTCAGAGCTGGGCAAGCCATTTTAAGGAAGCTCCAGTGCACCAGTGAAAGAAAGGCCGCATGATGTCGAGAACAAGGTAGACAGAAACTCTCAGAGACCCAGAAAGGATGCTTTAATTCAAGACACAAATATAAGTTTCCATTGTCAAAAATTAAGACTAATTATTCTCTAAAATGAGGTCTGAGTGGCTGCTCATCACCTCAACTTATTCATGGTAAGTTCACTTCCACTTCTGATAATGAAAGGATGCTTGGGTCTGAAGTTTTCCTCTTTTATCCCTCAAAAAAGTGACAACAAAAAATCTGATGTACATAGTCATGTGTCCTGTGTCCCATGAGACTTCGCAGCAACTAAGGTGGCTGTACCACAACTGAGGTCTAAACAAATCACCTGAGAGAAAGATAAGACCCCTGATCATTGTCCCTGAATGTCCCTTCGGGGACAAAGAGGAGAGCTGTGATCGCTGGTTGGGTGGGAATGGGATGGGGGAGTGGGTGAGGTGGGGCTTTAACCAGGAAAAAGAACTGGGGATGTGTGGGAACAGAGCTCTGTAGGAGAAGGGAAGGGAAAAGTACTTGGGACCACAAATGCAGACAGAAGCCACGGAGCTGCTGCTGCTTGCCCACGTTTAATGACAAGGTTCCTCCCTTTGCATGCCAACTAAGCAAGAGCCAGCAGGGCATCCCCTGACTTTGCCACCCAGCCAGGCTCCACACACAATCGCAGATCCCCCTGGGCTGGAACTGCATCCAGAGACCAGTCATTTGGTGCATCGCATGTGGTCTGAAAAACAAACCCCCACCCAAACATGTGCTTGGGGAGACTGCAGCCTCTGTGATCATGTCTCCCGGGACTCAGGCCCACTCCGACCACAGAATCCTTCTGCAGGCACGGCTGACCGACAGAAGCGGGCAAAATTCCACTGTGTAATTTTTGTCTGGGAAGTGAAATACCTCTGTCATTACATCATTTTCCTTAGCTCGGTGATCCCTTGAAAGAAGAAAGCCTCACTAACATCACTTTTCAAAGTCAACATTGAAATAACCTTTTAATATTCTCTCCCACCTTCTGTGACCTTGTGCAGTTTTGACATACAATTTCTCGTTTTATCCTCAAAACAATGCATTGAGGTGTGCATTATTATTCTTTCCCCTGGTCCAGCGCAGAGCTTCGGCTTCTTCTTTCATTCCTCCTGGTGAAAGGTAGCACTGGGCAGGCCTGCCAAATCAGTCGGAGGGACTGGCTCCGCTCCCCGGCCCCTGACCCATGGGCCTGGCACAAAGGAACTGTCGGAAACTCCTGACAGCTGCCAAGCCGGTAGCCACAGTGTCCCGGAGAGGAATTCTAAGCTCACAACAGAGCATTTCTCATCTGATTTTTTATGGGGTTGGGTTTGGGGAAGGGTTGGCGACCGGCCAGAAACGGGGAGCAGAATGATGAAATCATGTGAACCCACAGTTGGGTGAGGGGGGGATTCATACGGTGGTGGGAATGGGGACAGGCTTCTGTGCCAGCCAGAATGTGCCTGGTTGTACACTCCAGTTAAAAACAGCCATGACTCAGAAATTTCACTTTATCTGTAATATTTTCATTTTTTTAAAGACAGCATAATCCTGCATTAGTTATAAAATTACATATGTTTAAAATTCAGAAGAGAAGGGCCATCATCGCTGCTCCAAGCACCCTCGGGTTCTGGGTGGGGTGGGGCTGGGGTGTAGAGATTGCTGACTTCTGCTCTGCTTACCTCAGACGTGCACCCTTTGCCTCCCTTCGGGTCAGCTGGCGTCTGATGGACCTCCAGTGCACAGCCCAGCACAGCCCCTCCCTGCCTGCTAGGCACAGAGCCTGCGGGACCCTGCTGCAGAAGGTGATGGATCTCAGATCACCTACACCCGTGGCTGGTGGGGGGTGAGTTGGGGCAACAGACGGACAAGCAATTACCCATAGCTAGGGACAGAGGAGGTAGGTCCTTTGTCAGCGATACCATGGGAGTAGATCCTGAAGAACCGGTGACATTTATGTAAGGGTAGGGGTGGTGCAGGGTGAGACAGTCTGGAAAGAGGAAACATCGTGGAAGAACGTTAAGAGATAGATGAAAAGCCTCATAGTCCTTTCCAGTCCCGCCCCCATGGCCCTGTCACTGATTCCTGTCCTCCCGCTGTCTCACCCTGGCACCCCTCTACATCCCTGCCCACCCCTCCGTTTGGGGTGTCTCAGGTGGGGACAACATGTGTGAAAGCTCAGTTTTTTTCATTATTGCCAATATTCACAAGACTGCCTAGAGGCAGATAGGAGTGGGAAGCAAAGGTCAGGGGATTAAGGGACTTGCCCCACTGGGTCAGGGGCTAACCCAGTCTCCCCCGCCACTGGCTGTCAAAGCGGCAGGTGGTGTCTTGCTTAGGTGCATAGACCCCTGAGTCACAGCACCCTGGTTTGAATTCTAGCTCTGACATTCGCTGTGTGACCTTGAGCAAAGTACTGAACCTCTCTGTGCCTTCATTTCTATAGGTGCAAATGGGGTTAATAGTTGTTATACCAAAGCTGTTGGGCAGATTTTGAAGAAACAATGCCTGTAAAATGATTAGTATAATGCCTGGAATACAGAAAACATTTCAGCGTTCATTCACCCTTACCTCCTATATTATTATTATTATTATTATTATTATTATTATTATTATTATTACCACACACTGTCTTTCATTCAGCACCTGAATGAATTTTAGGGTCTGGCAGGTGGCTGGAGGCCTTGTCTGGCCCTTTTCCTTAATCCTGTTATCCTCCCCAGGAAAGCTGCTCCCACCCGCTGTGTAGACTTATAAGAATCCCCTCAGCCTGCTCGTTTGACACACACGTGGTTTGGAATCCTGCTGTTAGCACAGCTGTGTCTGGGGTCTGGGCAAGTTCTGAGGACCCCAGGGCGGGGAGGGGGCGGATGCACCTCAGAGTGGGTCTGCTGAGCAGGCGGAGTCGGGGGAGGGTACGCAAGCAGCCTCCACATCCTGTTCCCACATCCTGGGTGCTACTCTGTGCTGGCCCCAATGGACCTTGATTTGGGTGGACTTTCTTGTGAGCTCACCCACAGGAGGATTGGAGAGCTGGGTGCTCAGTGAATCCTAGACCCTCCCAGCCCCACTCCTGGGGCCAGGTCCCTTCATCCTTTACCAGTTCATCCAGGGACAGGGCAGTGATGAGGAGGAAGCACAGGCTGTCCTAGGACTTCTGCCTGCTGATCCCCCTGTGCAGCAGCCCAGTCCCAGACTTTCTCCCGTGAGCACCAAGTGTCTGTCCCCACACTGTACATCTCCACTTCCGGAGCCTTCAGTGAAGCTCATCTTCCCGATTCTCTTATTCTTCAGCGGGGGGAGCCAAGGGCCAAGGGCCAAGGGCCGAGGCTCGAGTCTCAGTGCCGGCCTGGAACTCAGAACCAGCCTTCTCCTCCTACCCAGTGGCTCCCACCTTCTCTGCATGTTAGAATTGCCTGGGACCTTTCAAAAGCTCCAAAGTCCCAGCCACAAGCTGGACCAGTGAAATCACACTCTCTGGGGTTGGGCAGACATCAGTGGTTTTTCTGGAAGTTCCCCAAGCAATTCCAATTTGTGGACAAGTTTGGAAGCTGCTGTCTTCCCACACCCAGCACCCAAAGCCCGGATAATGGCCAGGCCCCATGCTAAGCGCTTCAAGCATCACCCACCCTTGCCTTAGTGATCTCTTGATTTCCAAACACCAGGAGGGGTGGTTTCAGGTATTAGTGAAAAGCTGCTATGGATTTATCAGCTGTTGTAAAGTTATGTACACAGTGTGCTTGCTAAAGTTAAAATAAATTAAAATGCTTAGACAAATGGGCAAAACCACAATCAAAATTCTCTAACTGCACATTAACATCTTTTTTTAAAATTATGTGGATAGGTTTCAAGAAACTGATTTCTTTTTTTTTTTTTTTAAGATTTTATTTATTTAGCCCTGGCTGCTGTGTCTCAGTGGATTGAGTGCCAGCCTGCGAACCAAAGTGTTGCTGGTTCATCTCTGAGTCAGGGCACATGCCTGGGTTGCACGGGAGAATCAACCACACACTGAGGTTTCTCTCCCTCTCTTTCTCCTTCCCTTCCCCTCTCTCTAAAAACAAATAAATTCTTGACCGGGGCCACACCTAGGCATGTGCGTTGATGGGGAATCAAACTGGTGACCTTTTGATTCACAGGTTGGCACTCAATCCACTAAGCCACACCAGCCAGGGTTGCATATTAACCTCTTAATTGTGCTTATAAACAATAAAAATGAATGTTGAAGATAGCTAAAGATGAGCTTGACTTTTTATGAATAAAATTCTGGGAAACAGAAATATACATTAAACCCTTTCTAAAAATTCCAGCCTGAAATTTATAATGTTCAAATGTTTCTAATGAAGATGCAATTGCTTGTAACTTTTTCAACTCCCTGAGCGATTAGATACACAGTCTTATCATTTTCAGTTATCGAGCTAGTTGCACTTTTCTTCTCCCTGTGGACAGAACACAGGGACACAGAACAAATGTTCTGTGTTCACCAGATTCAGTGATGCGTGTCTAACTTGGGACATGTGTTGCTTTTAACAGACCTTGATTTCTTTCACTCTCAGACCTGTAAGTCAATGAGTCTAGTCATTTGTAACTGCCTGGGTCATGGACTCCTTTGGAGTGTCTGCTAAAAACGTCGGCTCTTCCTTGGGAATAGGTACATACTCAATGGAAGCAACTTTGCACACAGTTTTTGGGAGTGCCTGGTCTCCTAAAATCCTCCAGGTCCCCACCTGAGTCCCACAGATGAGGAAACAAAAGCCCAAAGGCTAAGGTGACGCAAGCTGCCAGTTAATGGCACTATCAGGATCCAAACTGCGACCTCCCAGGAGAGAGAAGCCTCCGGCCGCTCCGCCCGGGCCCAGGCCTCATTCTGCTACCTACTGACTGTGTCACACCCAAGTGACATCACCAGTCAGTGCTTTGGTCTCTTAGTCTGAAGACAGGGATGACGACCATAGAACCTTCCTCACTTGCTGTCACCTTGTCAGAATGGTAGTCGTGCTTGCTGCAATTATTTACAAGTAAGGAAAGGGACTCAGGGAGACAGGCTGTTGTCTTAAGTCACCAAGCTGAGTCTTGGTGCACAACACCCTGCATCCCCACTCCTCCCGGACCCTGTTTGCGAAGTCGTCACCACCCAGCCCGGAGCAGGGCGCAGGAAGTCCAGGAGCTGCACTCAGGTGGCAGCTTTTGAGTTCAGCACTGCACGGCTCACTCGCTCCTGCAAAGGGAGGACCAGTGACAGGAGGAGCAGAGGGGACGATCACTGTGGAAGGGCATGGAGAGACCCCACGCAGCGCAGCCAGCCTGGGGGAGGGGAGGGGCTGCGGCCCCAGGGGAGGCCTGGCCTCAGGATCCCACCCTTGGGGCTGTAGTACTAGCCTCTGACAGCAGCTGCAGGCCAAGGGAGGCAGCAGGGGCCAGCTGGGCTGGCCACACCACAAAGGGGCTCCCTGTGCGGGCAGGTCAGCCACAGGAACCATGGGGCAACCTTTGGCTGAGAATTCTGAAAACCCCGTCCCTGCCTGGAGCTGTGGGCAGGGCTGCTGGAACACTTTCAGTTTTGTTTCTGCAAGAAACGAAACTCAACAGGAAGACTCCGGAGACGAGGCCATGGAGGGAGCCGTCCAGGTATGCAGGAACTGGTAAGGAGTTGCTTCTCTAGGGGTGACCCGAGGCTGCCCAGTGAGAGGGCAGACAGAGGAGAAGACGGTCCAGGCATAAAAAATACCAGGGAGGGGCCGGCTGGGCGCTTTGGCCCCTGGGGAAGGAAGGCTTAGACCCTGGGGATCTCTGGGACAATGGGATGATGAAAAGTCGTCAGCACGACCTTACATCACTCAACCGCACTCCCCCTCCACCCCTCAAGATAGTCTAGACTCTCCGGGATAGTCCTAAAGCCAAAGAGCCAGGCTAATTGTCCCCACCCCTACTCATAGTCCTAATTTGGGGTTCTGATCATATGGTCTGCACACCAGTCCAGGACCGACCTCCCCACCCCACCCTCCTTGAGAAAGAGCTGCAGAGTGAGGGGAAAGGAGACGGATCGGGGTGCCAGGACCACACCTCTAACTCAGGGGCCCCTGGCCCACTGAAGGGCCTCACTGTTGATAGAAGCTGCCTACCTGTGGCAGGAACCAGGAGGAAACTGGAGAGCTTTGCTCCAGCCAGACCCTCCTGGCTCTTGGGTGTCTGAACCAATGCAGGAGAAAGAGCTGAGGGGACAGGGCAGGAAGAGCAGAGGGGGAAAGGGCCAGGCCAGGCAGTGGGGCAAAAACAGTGGGAGGGAGAGCAAGGCAGCCTCTGAGCCATCTGCCTGGACCGTGCAGAATCAGACCAGGAGCTGGGCTCTGGCTCCTCCCTGGTCACCTCCCCCATGCGAGGGACCTGGGAGTACGGAGTCCCCTCATCCTTCGGGCCTTTAGGGACACAGGCACTGGGTTTCCCCCCTTCCGAGCTACCACAGCAAGAGCTGATTGAAGTGAAAGGGGCATTTCTTGGTAATAAGCAGTCTTAAGAAACACCAGGCCCAGCAACTGGGAGACTCAGAAACTTGAGTTCTTTGGGGTCTCCAAGAAAGGACTCGGGGTCTCTCTGTGGGTTTGCTTTGCACTGGGGAGCCTGGGGGCAGGGGGGGGAGTGGGTGGCCTCTCACCCTCCGAGTCGTGGGGATTCTGAATGTCGACGTGGCCCTTGCAGCAAGCATGGGAGTGCCCGCCTGGACTTTCAACTAGCTGTGGGCCAGGCAGGGAAACACTTGAAAATAAGACAAAATCTTTGAAAGAATTTAGTATTTGTCACTTCATTTGTTTGGAAACAGCTTTACTGAGGTATAATTGGTATATGCTGCATTTATGGCACATTTTTAAAGTGTACCGTTTGATGCATTTGACATGTTTATGTACCCATGAAAACATCACCCCGGTCTAGATAATGAGCCTACCTATCACTCCCAAAACTTTCCTGGGTCCCCTTTGTGGTCTATCCCTCCTGCTCCTTTTCATGCACTCTCACTAGCCCTGGGCAACGTTAAGAACTGGGTAGAGCATTCCTACGCTCATTCTATGAGTTAGCTTGGGGACCAACAGGGACAAGTGGCCTCATCATCCTATTTTAAGGGCTTGAGGCCTCGACATTTCTTAACCCAGCAGCCCTGGGTGTAAAATAGGGCTCCGTGTTTTAGACCATGAAATGAGTCTGAGTTTCTTCCCCCTTGACCTCACAGCAAGAGAACTGTGGCTTCCGCCCACTTGACTCTCCACGAGGCGCACTGCATGCTGTTCCTGGTCATCTGCCCGGAGTGCAAGGAGCCCGTCCCACAGGCCAAGATGGATGAGCACTGCGAGACGGGGCACCAGCAGGTGAGGCAGCCAAAGGAGGGGCAGGCAGAGTGGGGAGTGCTGGGCACTGGGGCAGAGCCCAGCCTGGGTCCTGGCTGCAGCAGCTGGGCTAGTCCCCCAGCCCTGCCTGTGCCAGCCCCTCTGCAAAGAGGACAGAATGATTATCTTTCTCATACTAAATTGAGTCTACCCCTGATTTCCCCATCCCCAGCCCTTTCCCCATAGGCTCATGGGTGTGGCCGAGGCAAGGGCTCCCTGTTTCAGGAAAGGCTAAATGTTCTTTTTTGTGAAGAGGGGAAGCAGGAAAGGAAAGCTCTAGAAGGCAGTCATGGCCAAGGTCAGTCCAAGGCTGACTTTTCTTTCCTGCTCTTTCATGTCAATCCCCCCTGGGGCCCCTCAACTGTCTTTCGGTAGATGCTCAAGCTCAGGCGTCCCCTTCAAATCCACAGGTCCCCCAAATGCTTCTTGAGCCCAGGGTTGGTGCCACAGCGGGGCTGAGGTGACCACATCTGATCCTGGCCCCTAAGCGCTCACAGACCCAAACCTGCGGCCAGGGCAGTGAAGCCAGGGCAGATGTGGGGAAAGGCAGCAGGTGCTGTGGGGCCAGCGTTTCTCTGTCTCCATTCAGGTCGGGTGTGCGATGTGCCAGCAGAGCATGCAGAAGCACTTGCTGGAGTTTCACGAGGTGAGAAGCAAGTGTGATTCATCCTTTACCACCAAGTGGCCAACCTGGGAGGAGAGGGAAGGAGGGTGGGGCCCATAATAAACACTTCCACCTGACCTCTCTCCTCACCCAAGTGGGCCTGGGCAACAATGGGCAACTAGTTCAGCTGATTGGGCATCATCCCACAAACAGAATGGTTGCGGGTTGAGTTCATGTTCAGGGCGCATGCCGGGGCTGCGGGATTGGTCCCTGGTCAGGGCATGTACGAGAGGCAGCTGACCAGTGTTTCTCTCTCACATCAATGTTTCTTTCCCTCTCTTTCTCCCACCCTTCCCCCCCCAATCAATAAAAGGGGAAAAAAGGGCTTGCCATGTCCATGAGCCTGGGAGAGCTCAGATTCCCTGAAGAGAGCCCCACTCTGGCCCTTCCCACCTGTTTTCCTATTGGCTTTCATCCCCTAGAGAAATAAGCTCATGTCCCCAAATGGGCTGCAGTCCAGTCACTGCAGGCCAGTGACCATGCCAGTCCTGCCCGCCCCCCCACAGACCACGGAGTGCCAGGAGCGCCCCACTGAGTGTAAGTTCTGTGGGGTAGCCGTGCGCCTAGGCAAGCTGGAGATCCATGAGCACCACTGTGGCAGCCGGACCGAGCTCTGCCTGGACTGCGGCCAGTTCGTCGTGGTCCGAGGGCTGGCCCAGCACAAAGATGCATGCCGGAGGGAGCAGGCCCAGCCCCAGAGAGGTGAGCAGTATGGGCTGGGCCGGAAAGGAGAGGCTGGGATGAATGGGAGCCTCTCCTGGATGGGATGCAAGAAATGCAGGCATTCAACAGGAGACCACCTGTGTGCATGACAGGTGTGTAGGTCTCGAATTCATCTGGCTACTCTAGTTCTAGAGCAGGGGCGTCAAACTCATTTTCACTGGGGGCCACATCAGCCTCGAAGTTGCCTTCAAGGGGCCGAATGTAATTTCAGCTCCTTAACTGTTAAGGAGTAGTTATATTTATACAGTCCTAAAATTATTTTGACCCTTTGAAGGCCACCTTGAGGCTGATGTGGCCCCCGGTGAAAATGAGTTTGACGCCCCTGTTCTAGACCATGCACTAGAGTGGCCTCCTCATGTGTCTGCTGTGTTCTTCAAATGACTGGCCTAGGGAGCCCCAGAGGCAGGTGGCGGGGCCCTGGGAGCCACACAGATGGATGCGGAGGCAATGGGGCCCTGCAAAACGGGAGGCTTCCTTGGAACTCCTCTGGCACGACCCTGGCCTGCAGAGATCCTGCCTCCTCTCACAGATGACAAACCCATGCCCAGAATGAGACAGCAACTTGCCAGAGGCAGAAGTAAGGCTGGACACCCAAGTTTCCTGACACCAAATCTGGAGCTTCATCCACCAGCAGCAGAGGGCAGAGGAAATCAGCTGTAGCTCCTGATCCCTGGGCCTGCGTGGTGGCTCCCTGTGCCACTTCACGTTCTCTGGACCCAGTCACCTCTTTATGAGGTGTGTCAACAGAGGACACAAGCCATCAGTGTGACAGATCTAATGTTGATTTCACTGGTTGTTTTTGTGACTTGGTAACATGTGATGTGAGCCTAAAATCCCTTGTATAGTAAATCTCTCCTGGTAAACAATCTACTCAAGGTGAAAATTGACAAAGGATAGCCATGGCCAAGTAGCTCAGCTGGTTAGAATGTCGAGCCAATACACCGAGGTTGTGGGTTTGATCCCCAGTCAAGGTACATACAAGAATCAAGCAATGAACACATTAATAAGTAGAACAACAATTTGTTATCTCTCTCTCTCTCTTTCTCTCTCTCTCTCCCTTTCTCTCTCTATAATAAATAAAACTTAAAAAGAAAACGGGCAAAGGAAAATCTGGAATGCTTCAGATTCTTGAGATTCATGTATATTTCCTTCATACCACCTGGACTTGAACACAACTTCGACATAACTTCATCAACACACAACACAATCAGTAGAGACATATACAATAACAGTCTGATCCCAGAGCTCAGAACTGGCACCTGTGGTAATGGCTCCCTCCGTCTCCTTAGAAAGCAGTCTGCCCCAGGAGGACGTCAGGGTCATGTGCTCCGGGAGAGTCTCTGTGGTCATAAAGGAGCGATGTGGCTAATTCGGCCAAGGTTGCCTGTGTGGCCCGGGACACTGGCAGGGCAGGACAGACAGGCAGGCCCGGGACGTTCATACTTGTGACTACAGGCCGTGTAGGCAGTTGTGGGACAGCTGGGCTAGCCATTGTCAAGGGCCATCATTTGTGGTGTTGTGTCTGTGTTTATTCAGGGAAGGGAATTTCAGCTCCTGAAAACAATATCTCCCGTCATGACTGTAATCAAATGACCCCAGGAAACAAGTATTTACACCATCTGGTGAGTAGCAATTAGTCATCTTCTAATGGTGCTCATACCTTGTCTGTATTCCAAAAAGTGTAGTCCGAAAGGTAGATTCTGGGTCCAAATTTACATATGATATTAAAGGGTCTCATCTCTACATTTGCTTTGCTCAAAAAGGGATGTTGTGAATTGCTTTAGGCTAATTTATCACAGATCATTGATACCCTTTTGTGCCAGCTCTCAAGGAGCCTCCCTGACCACTCCAGCTCTCCCTGCTCACCTTGAACATCTTCAACCTCCAGGGCCTGGGCACCGCCTCACTGGGACCTGCCTTATAACTTTCTGTCCCTCGTGGGAATCTTGTCTATGAGACTGTGAGCACCTCCACAAAAGTGAATGACTTTCTCCCTCTCCCCTCAAGGAAGCTGATCCCAGGGCTGGGTGCCAAAGAGGGACTCTGTAGAGGTGTAATGATGGGATTGATTGATTGACTGATTTTGCCTGGGAACACTCACAGACTCTTTCCTCCACAGCTCTGAGCACCTCTTGGTGCATTAGCTGTGTCAAGCTACTTCCCTTTTTTGCAGGAGCATATTTGCTCTGGGGAAACTTAGTAAGGCTTCACCCCAAGAACCTCATCTCTTTCTCCTTAAGCAGAGAGCATATCCTTTCTTAACCCTTCAACTCAGAGAACTATGAATGTCAGAATTAAAGAAACCCTAGGATGCTCTCGATCTTTTTGCTTATTGTGGTAAGAAACATATACCATCAAATGTGTCATTGGTGCCATTGAGCACATTCACAGTCGTGCAACCATCACCTCTGTCTGGTTCCCTGTGCTCATTAAGCAGTGACTCCCTGCCCCTTCCTATCCACAGTCCCAGGGACCGCTGATCTGCTTTCTGGCTCTGAGGATCTGCCTATTCTGGACAGTTCATATAAAGGGAGTCATATCGTATGTGTGTTGTCTGATTTCTCTTAGCATATATTGTCAAGGTGCCTCCGTGTTGCAGTGTGTGTCATACCTCGTCCTTCTATGGCCTTTGTGGCCAAACTACGCTTCGTTTATCCCTTTGTCTGTTGATAGACATTTGGGTCATTTCCACCCCTCAGCTCCTTGCTTGTTGAAGTGGGGTCCGTGGACCAGCAGCATCAGCATCGCCTGGGAGCGTGTTACAAATGCAAAGTCTCAGGCCCTCCCTCTAGAAATGATAGATCAGAACTTGTTTCACAAGATCACCAGTGTTTCAAGTTCGAGAAACACTGTCTCAGCCAAGTGATCCTCAGCCTCGAATGCTCAGCATCAAAATCTCCTGTGCATTGGTTTTCCTTCATACTAATGCTTAGTTAATGAGGGAAGTATCCCATGTCATTTCTGTGACTCAGGAGATGCTCGGTGAGCACAAAAACAAGAGTGAAGCTGATCACTCCCCTTCAAAGGGTCCAGACTGGCAGCCTAGGACACCCACACACTTACTCACTAAACGTGGAACTGGACTTGTGGTCAGAAACCCTGAATGTTAGTGCTGCTCTGCCTGTTACTGGTTGTGTAGTTTCCCTGGGAGGAAGATAGGAATAATGATTTGTCTACCTCTTCACGAGGAGAAAACACGCATGACCACTCACCACCCCACGTACCTCCGCGCCAGCATCCTCACGCACGCCCTGGGCCTTCCCTGCCCGTTGACCACAGAGGGACCTTCTCCACTCCCATCTGATGCTGCTGGGAAACTCCGTCCTGTCCTCTTGCCTACAGAAGGCCATCATTCCATAGCTCCAGCAACTGTCCCCTCTCTCCTGCAAGGGGGAGAGGGGACACGAGATGCACATGCAGGTCACAACAGTCTCAGACCTTCCCTCCAGGGTATTCTGATGTTTGCTCTGAGAGGTTTTTAAAGGGGTGCTATTGACAAATATTTGTATCGATGGTGCAGTCTGTGGCCTTGCATGGAAAGCATTCTCTCCCTCTTACTTTTAATTTGCAAATCAGAGACTGAAATAATTTACACCAGGTGGTTTTATGGGTTCTTGGTTTATATTACCACGACCCCAAAATTGAAAAACAAAAAAATCCTTCTCTTGATCTCATTTCCTGTCAGCTGCCATCCCCTTTCTCAGTTCCCCTTTGCAGCAAAACCTTTAAATGAGTTGTCTGTAGTCACCACCCCCCTTTTCCCTTGACCCATCCTTACTTACACCCACTTTAACCTGGCTTTTGTACCTCCACAACACCCCCCCAAAACCTGCTCTTGTCAAAATCAGTGACCGTCCTTCCCATGGCTAAATCCAGCGGTCAATCCCCAGTCCTCAGTTTACGAGGAGACCACAGCTCATCCCTTCCTCTTCTTCAGCTCACTCCAGTTCCTCTTTCTTGGCTTCCAGCATAGCACACTCTCCTCCTCCTGCACCCCGACCTCTTCAGTGGGGAGCCCAAGAGGTCAGCCTCTGCATTCTTCTCTATCTGCAGTCACTGCCTCAATAATTTCATCCAATCTTATGATTTTAAAAAATGCCTTATGTACAAAGAGACTCCCAAATCTATACCTCCTTCCAGACTTTTCTCCCAAACTCCAGACTGCTATATTACTGCCTACTCTGCATCTTCACTCAGGGGTTTTATAAACAACCTATTTAAAATGGTAACCATCCACCCCCATCCTCCCCCATCCCGTATTTACCACGCCCCTTACCTTTCTCCACTGTTTTCTTTTGCATAGCATCTATCAATTTCTTACATATTGTCTAATTTACTTCATTATAATAGCCCTTGTTAGTTGTCTCCTACCACCCCAGTTAAAATACGAGCTCCACTGTTCCCCTTCATGCTAACCGTTGCCAAGTCACAGATACCCTGCTTTCTAACTCTTCCACTATTTCTTCTGGTATTTAGCTCCATATTTCTAAAGCACCTTCTCATGCTGCTATCTCTCCCTCCTCCAGTTTATTGATATCAGCCATTCTGGTTAAAGCAATAATCAATGACATCATGACTATATAAGTGTTACAAATGACAATGCCACACAGACTATAATTTCATTTGCTTTCCTCTACAATTTTTTGTTTTCTCTGGAGTTAATCATTGCTTCAGTTTTTCAGTTGCTCCACTTTCTAGTTACCTATCACTCAGTCATCCCTAAAACTTTCTACCAGATCTGAAACTGCCCCCTCAATACTATTAAATACATCAAGTACTCTGTTCATTCAGTTATGGGGGCCTGTGGCTCATGGGTCTGATGAGCAGCTGTCACTCTGGGTGCTCCTTCCACCCTCTCCGGTGTCAGAGTCTGTTCCCCAAACTTTAGGTTCTGATCTTTTTCTTTCCAGGTTTGCTTCTTTTTTTTTTTAAAGATTTTATTTATTTATCCTTAGAGAGAAGGAAGGGAGAAAGAGAGAGAGAGAGAAACATCAATGTATGGTTGCCTTTCACATGCCCCTCTGGGGATCTGGCCTGCAACGCAGGCATGTGCCCTGACTGGGAATCAAACCAGCGACCCCTTGGTTCGCAACCCATGCTCAATCCACTGAGCTAAACCAGCCAGGGCCAGGTTTGCTTCTTCTTTGGTAGAGCATATCCTTAAAAATTTCTTGAGAAATAAAGTGTGGGAGGCTAATTTTCTAGACTTTATATATCTGAAAATGATAACTTAGATGGCTATAGAATCTGTCATTTTAATGTTTCAATAGTATGACAGAATTTTCCCAATACAAAAGTAGGGAGATAATATAATCAATCCCTATGTACTCACCACCCAGATATACCAATAATCAAAAGTTGTAAACACTGCTTCATCTATCTTTTGTATCTTTTCTTTTTTTCAAAAGTATTTTAAAAGCAAATCCAAGATAGCCTATCATTTCACCCATCATCCTTTAATATGCATCTTAAAAATAGCCATTTTCTTCATTAACTATGATGCCTTTAACACTCTCAACAATATTAAAACAATTCTTTTCAACCACCTTCCCTGGGCTTTCCGTGGCTTGTTCATTGCTGCTGCTGCTGATGCTTTCTTCTTCTTCGCTTGCCTTCTACTGGATGGAGCAAATTTTCTCATTTTCTTTCTTCTCTCCTACTGATTTGGCAACTTTGCATTCTACTTCTATCATTTCTGTAGTTATGAATGCCTGACTTAAAGTCTAAAATCACTCATATTCTCTAGCCTTCTAACGAACAATGCATGGCTTCGAGAACGTGGTCACTCTCGTGCTCTACTCTCGTGTCGTATGTGAACACTGCCAGAATGGCTTTGCCCCACCCTGCTTCCATTCTACCCAGGCTCATAGTTACGAGACAGACCCCTCATCTCCCAAAGTGCCAGCTCGTGCGCCTGACAGGTCAGGTCTTCATTCATGAACTGTGGAGCTTGCTTTCTCACAAAGTCAGCTATCAGCTTAAACGAATGTATGTCCTATTCTACCAGCATTTCTAAGTGTTCATGGTGGGAGGTTCTCAGGTTATCTAGTCTGTTGTATTGTCCAACCATTAAAGCCAAAGTCATTTTTATTTATTTATTTTTTTAAAGATTGTATTTATTATTAGAGGGGAAGGGAAGGGGAAAGAGAAGGAGAGAAACATCAGTGTGTGGTTACTTCTCACACACTCCCTACTGGGGACCTGGCCTGCAACCCAGGCTTGTGCCCTGACTGGGAATCGAACTGGCAGCCCTTTGGTTCACAGGCCCATGCTCAATCCACTGAGCTACACCAGCCAGGGCTCATTTTTAAATTTGATATATTACTCATCATTGCAGGATAAATGCCACACAGTCTCAGAAGCTGCAAAGTATTTGCCAATTGGAGAGCCAACGATTTCTACTCCATCACTCCCAAGTCAGGCTGCTGAAGATCAGACTTCCACAGCAAAAAGAGATGTTCGTCCAAAGACAAAAAATAGAAACAGATTTCCTCTTCTTTCTGAAACTTCAACAAAGCAAGCACCCAGTGACACAAAGCCCCGGATCACGTCTCCTGTAGAAGATGAGGCAGCTTATGACATTCTGAGAAGATGTCCTCAGTGTGACATCCTACTTCCCCTGCCGACCCTAAACCAACATCAGGTACCCAGCTTCAGTCCCTTCCTTACCTGGCTGCAAACCATCTGGACAGGGCTTAGAGAAATCCAGAAACTGCAGGTTGTTTGCAGACACTGCCACTGGAAAAGCCCTTCCCTATCTCCTCCTTCTCTGCCCAGATCCACCCTTCCTAGCACTTCCCATCTGGTTTATTTGCATGCTCTCCCAGAGACTGGACCACCTTTGAAGGCAGAGCCAGCTCCCTCATCTCTGTGTCTCCAGTTCCTGGCCCAGGGGCTGACTACAGCAAATGCTTTAAACAATTGAGTAAATGAATGAGGCCTGGAGACAAAGCCTTGCTCAAGATCCTAAGTCTATTGGTATCTTGCTTCCAGCAGATTGAGGTGTTCCTCCAACAGATGAGGATTTGCAGCCTCAATATCCTGAGTTTTACATCCTAGATTATTTTCTGTTGGTTTCCATTATGTGCCAGTTACAATGCAAAATTCCTTACAGACAGCTGATCTTCATTATACATAATAGGCAGATATTTTTATCCCAGTCTTACAAATAAAGAAACTAGACAGAAAGGCCGAGCAGCTTCCCCAGGATTATACAATTAGACAATGGCAGAATTCAGACTAGGATCTACATGTTCATAGTTCCAAAGCTGGTGCTCTTAAGCTCCAGATTGGATGCTTCACTTAAAAAAAAAAAGCTTTCATTATTTGCTGTTTTTCAAAATACATGAGATAATACCATACAAAGAAATACAGAGGCAAAGCCAATCCTCCTCACTCCCACCCCCCCACCGCCGTTCCCAAGTCCCCTGCCCTGAGTTACCAACATCAGCAGCCTGCTTGGTGTCCTTTCCAAGCTTTACCTTTGCTCACTCACACCTGAACAAGCCTATACAGGGTGTGAATTATTTCTTTTCCCCATACATTATCTTCCTATACTTATTACACCACCATTTGCTTTTTTCACTCAATACCATGCACACTCCTTATGAAAAAGTAGACCTAAACCTTTATCTTCTAACTGCTTTAAGCATCTGTATGTGTGCACATAAGCATATAATTTTACAAAGATGGGTGAATTTCATACTTGCTGAGAATGTTTTGAATGCCATATTCTCTCTCTTTTTCCAATTTTTCAATTACAGTTTACATTCAATATTATTGGTTCCCCTTAGGTGTATAGCATAGTGGTTAGACATATACTTTACAAAGTGGTCTCCCCAATGTTTCAAGTGTCCTTCTGGCACTATAAATAGTTATTACAGTACTATTGACTATATTCTGTACTCTCTATGCTGTAATTATATTCCTGTGGCTACTAATTTGTGCTTCTTAATCCCTTCACCTTTTTACCCTGTCCCCCAAACTCCTCCCCCTGATACAATCTGGTCTCTGTATCTATGAGTCTGTTTCTATTTTGTCTCTTCAATATTTTGCTCTTTAGATACCACATGTAAGTAAAATCACATGGTATTTGTCCTTATTTGTCTGACTTATTTCACTTAGTGTAATACCCTCTAGACCCATCCATGCTGTTGCAAATGGTAAGACTTCCTCCCTTTTTTATAGCCATTGTATAAATGCACCACCATGTTTTTATCCACTCATCTGTGGATGGACACTTGGGTTGCTACCATATCTTGGCTCTTGCAAATAACAGTGCAATGAACATAGCAGTGCATATATTCTTTTGAATTAGTGTTTTGGGTTGCTTTGAATAACATACCCAAAAGTAGAATGGCTGGGTCATAAGGCAGTTCCATTTTTAATTTTTCTAGGAGCCTCCTCACTGTTTTCCATAATGGCTGCACCAATCTGCACTCCCACCAGCAGGGCACAAGTGTTCCATTTTCACTGCACCCTCGCCAACACATGTTATTTGTTGATTTATTGATGATAGCCATTCTGACAGGTGTAAAGTGGTATCTCATTGTGGTTTTAATTTGCATTTTCCTGATGATTAGTGAGATTGAGCATCTTTTCAGATGTCTGTTGGCCATCTATCTATATGTCCTTTTTGGAGAAGGATTTATTCAGGTCCTCTGCCCGTTTTTTTGCTTGTTTGTTTGTTTTTGGATTGTGGTTTATTGGGGTGTGGGGGTTGGTGTTGAGTTGCCTGAGTTCCTTATAAATTTTGGATATTAACCCCTTATCAGATGTATCATAGGCCAATATCTTCTCCCATTCAGTAAATTGTCTTTTTGTTTTGTTACTGGTTTCCTTTGCTGCACAAAAACTTTTTAGTTTTTTGTAGTCCCATTTGTTTATTTCTTTCTTTTGTTTCCCTTGCCCAAGGAGATGTAACACAAAAAATATTGCTAAGAGAAATGTCAGAGATTTTACTGCTTGTGTTTTCTTCTAGGAGTTTCATGGTCTCAAGTCTTAAATTTGCATTTAAGTATTTAATTCATTTTGAGTTTGAGGGGTTTTTTATGTGGCATAAGAAGGTGGTTCCCTCTCTCTCTCTCTCTCTCTCTCTCTCTCTCTCTCTCTCTCTCACACTCTCCCTCTCTGCATTTACCTAATTTTCCCAATATTAGTTATTGAATAGACTGTCTTTACCCCCTTGTATATTCTTGTCTCCTTGTCATAGATTAGTTGACCATACAGGAGTGGGTTCATTTTTGGGCTACCTATTTTGTTCCATTGATTTATGTGTCTGTTTTTATCCTAGTACCATGCTGTTTTGATTACCATAGGCTTACAGTATAATTTGATATCAGGTAGCATGATTCCTTCAACTTTGTCCTTCTTTCTCAAGATTGCTATGGCTATTCATGGTCTTTTGTGGTTCCATATAAATTTTGGATTATTTATCCTAGTTCTGTGAAAACAACCATTGGTGTTTTGACAGAATTGTGCTGAAACTATAGATTGCTTTGGTAGTATGATTATTTTAATGGTATTAATTCTCCTATCTATGAGCTTAGTACATGTTTTCATGTATTTGTATCTTCTTTAATTTCTTCCTTCAGTGTCTTATAATTTTCTGAGTGTCTTTTATCTCCTTGGTTAAGTTTATTTCTAGGTATTTTAATTTGTTTATTTTTTGATGCAATTGTAAATGGGATTATTTTCTTAGTTTCCCTTTCTGATAGTACATTATTGGTGTATAATGGGTATTTATCCATTTATTTATTTTGGATATTTATTTTGTATCTTGCTGCTTTACTGAATTCATTTATCAGTTATAGTAGTTTTTGGCAAGAATCCTTAAGGTTCTCTATAAACAGTTCCTGTCATCTGCAAATAATGACAATTTTACTTCTTCCTTTTTAATTTGGATGCCTTTTATTTCTTCTTGTCTGATTTCTATGACTAGGACTTCCAGTACTATGTTGAATAAGAGTGGTGAAAGTAGATATCCCTGTCTTATTCCTGATCTTAAGGGAAACACTTTTAGTTTTTCCTGGTTGAGTATGTTAGCTATGTTTGTCATATATGGCCTTCATCATGTAGAGATCGTGCCATATTCTCTTACCTCCCACAGTTTGTTGTTTCTTTCCATACTTTCCTTCATCCTTGTATGATAAGACTGCCAAATTTAGCAAATAAAAATATATTACTTGGGACAAAAATAATTACAAAGTAACAACATAGGTCATACTAAAAAAGTTGTTTCTCTGAAATTAACATTTAAATGGACATTCTGTATTTTATCTGGCAACCCTATTATATAACCACTTACAAACATACACATTTAGAATCCCATTATATATGTTTCCTTGCATCTTAATGTTATGATGTAGCAACACCCAAGGACATCCCTCCCTCCAAGTCAATAATGTGGCTCTTTTTTTAAAAAAATGACTAAGAGTCCGTGGTGTGGTTGTTTTCTAATCTGTCCATCCGCCCCACTGATGATGACAGGCCTCAAGTAAACATTGTCCCAAGCCAACCACAGGCCCCTCCTGGGTCACTGGGTTCCATGCCTTTTCTCTGCCACCTGTAGCTCGGGGTTTGTGCTCCATGAACCAGAGCTGGCCATATCCAGATACCCCAGGAAGTAACATTTCCACTTTAAACACATCAAACTTCTTTATGTCCATTTCTTTAGGAGAAATGCTGGTGGTTAGCGTCATTGAAAGGAAAACAAGTGAGAAACTTCAGCTAGATTTGGAGAAGAAAAGGTACTACAGATTTGGAAGATTTACTGGTCTCCCTGCTTACTTTGTATGGTAGCCTTTACTTGCAAAAGGAGGTGGGTTTTATTCCTTGGGTTTTTTCCTACAGAAGAAAATGTTTGGATTTTAACTACTTTCCTCCTTTTGAACAGAGACGTTGATCTACTCAAGAGCTACCAATAAACCAGGAGAAAAAAAAACCTCCAGCTCTTCTGCCTGAGAATTACGATCACACATCAGGACCCCACAGCCTGGATGCCCTGGAGGACCTGTGTCCATCTTACATCCCCATCTCATACAGCAATGTATGAGAGCTCAAGCTTCCCCACACTCCCCGGCCAGCAGTTGTTGTTGTCATTATAATTTTCTCTAATTTTAGCTATTCTAACAGGTATGCCAGCATATCTTACTGTCGTTTCCAATTGCAGTTCCCTAATGTCTAATGATGTTGACCATCTTTTCATTTGCTTATTTGTCATCTGAGGTGTCTATTCAGGTCTTCTGCCCATTTTCTAAATGGACAGTTTACTATTGAGTTTTGAGAATATATATATGTGTATATATATATATATATATATATATAGAGAGAGAGAGAGAGAGAGGTAGATGTAGATATAGATATAGATATAGATATAGATATAGATATAAATTTTCTGAAGAATAAAAACACACTCCCTGAAAGCTTCCTGGTCACCTTTCTTTCATTCGGCACTGGTTTTGCAGGGCACGGGTTGGTGGCATCCAAGGCAGCAGGGCCAGGCAGTGCACAGGGGAGGGGCAGGCCAGAAAGGAAAACAGGGAGGGAGAGAAAGAAAGGAGGCTGGGTGGTAGGCCAAGGCTGCCTGAGAGTCCCTGCCTGATGTGGGTGTTCTCTAACCGGTCCGTCTGCACCTCTGATGATGACGGGTGTCTATTAAACATTATCCCAGTCTCCCATCAGCCCCTCCTGGCTCACGGGTGAAGCCCAAAGCAGTGGAGTGCCTTTGGAGGCTGTTGATGGGGAGAGTGGCTGGGGGAAGCCTAGAGATGCAACCGGCCGACATTATACCCCTGCATTTCTGAGTGGTCTTTGCGGTGACCTGTTAGAGCACCAGCCCCTGCCTGGAAGGGAAAGGCCAAGGAAAGTGGGCGGGTTGGATGCTCCCTATCCTCCCCCACCTGGAAAGGTGGGGCAGTTCTCAAGCTTTGTCACGTTAGGTGGGTCAGGTTTGCTTCAGACTTTCCTTTGGGGGCCCTATCTGAGGAAAGTGTAAACCATGAGGTCAAGAGCCAAGAGGACGAGGCAATGGATTCTGGCGG
>CM052545.1:65536649-65554765 GCA_028533065.1 Trachops cirrhosus
GGAGATGCCTAAGCTGGATCTCTCGGGACCGACCGTACCCAGGGGCTGGGTCGGGACAGGGAAGGCGGCAGACTGAGCTCCACCTTCGGGGCAGAACCTATTTCTTGCCAGAAGAGGGGAGGGCAGGGCACATGCCCATCATCACCGGCGCCCCCAGCCCGGTGCCTTCCTGAGCCTTCTGCGCGAGGACCCGTCTAGCTTTCTCCGCGCACGCGCCGGTGACCCGGCAACCGCAGGTCTGGGCCGCTGCGACCAGTACCGACGAGCAGAGCCCCGCGGGCACCGCGCGTCACAAAGGCGGCCGGCAACTAGGCATCTAGCGTCCGCGAGGTCAGGGCGCGGCCCGGGAGGTCGCCGAGTTGGCATCTGGCGACCAGGCAGGCGTGTGCGCGGTTCCTGCAGCCCCAGCGGGGCGCAGCCCGCTCGGTGAGCCGGTAAAAGGTGGGCCCCGGCACCTTCTGAAGGTGGGGATAACTGGGGACACCCCAGGCTCGCGCAGGGAGGGGCGGGCTACCCTCCTCGGCGGGCTCCTCCTGGAAACTGCCCCGTCCCCTCCCCTCTCCAGGGGTGATTGGACATCCTTAGGTTTCCTTTCCGGGTGTGCAGCTCTGTGGTAAGGGGGAGCCAGCCTAGGTTTGAGAGTCCTTAGGGCGGGTTCTAATCCCACCTCCCACTTACTGTTCCATCGCACTGGGAGCCTTTCTTAGCCTTCTAGCACCTCTGTTTCCCCATTTGTAAAATGGGCGTGTTCACACCTTCCATTCAGGGATGTCGTCCAAGTACCTTGGCGCCGACTTACACTTGTACAGCATTTACCTTGTGCCAGGCGCTGTTCTGGCGTTTTCTGTATACCAGCTTACTTAATCTTTTCCACACTAGGGGAAAAGGATTGTTATTACTGCTGTTCACGTATGTGGAGCCTGGGGCACAAAGAAATCAATTCGCCTAAGGTCACACGTAGCAACTGACAGAACCAGGATCCAACCCAGGAAGCTACACTGCCCCCCATTGGCACGGAGTCTTAGGGGAGGGGAAGGTGGTCTCAGCAACTGCACATGACTTTTGGACCCCTGGCGACAACTTCCCCTGCCCACCACACATGTTCCTCCAGAGCGTCTGGTAATTCTTCCGACAAGCGACTTTGCTGGGGCAAAGAGTTTCATACAACCTTGGAACTGGGTTTAACTTCCCTGGAGCACCTTCTAGGCGCCTGACTCCCGGCTAAGTGCTGTGGAGGCTGCTAGCCTTGGGCAGTCTATACGTGATGGGAGGGGCAGCCCTGTTCCTTCATGCGTTACAGGTTAAAGCGCCTACTCAAAAAAAGAATGAGTCTGCCCCTAGTCATAAGGACTGAGTGGGCCCCATGGGAGAGGAAGGCTTGGACGCAGATCACACCAGGGATGGACAGTGGCGTGAGGGGAAAGAGAGTGAGCAGGCTGAATACAGAGGCAGCGGCTCCGGGAGCCTACTGGAGCCCTGTGTCCTGGTGGGGGCAGACTGCTGCCAGCTCCCATGTGGAAGTCTGTCTGGATCCGGACACAGGCGGACCCCTGGAGGCAGGACCCCACTTGTTCTGTAGGCAATGGTGGGTGCTGAGGACAAAGGCACAGGGGAAGACCCCAAATCAGGCTCTCCTCAGGCGCTCACTGATGTTGCGCATCACCACTGTGGTGCTGGCGGGGGCATGGGCAGAAGACGGATGGACACCACCAGGGACGGCTTCTGTTCAGATGACGATGTAGTGGACGAGGTGCATGCAGAGTGATATGGATGATACTTACAAACGTTAAATGTATATTTGGCGACCGCACACGCAAGTGAAAAGATGCATGTCAAACGCATTGGTGAAGTTGCCTCCGGGGGGGCAGTGGAGTGGGATATAGCTAAAAGGGAAAGAATGAATAAATAAAGCCAAAGAGGGGTCTTGGGCAGACAAATGTCTGTCCTGAATTGAGAAATATAATTAATTTGTCCTTCAGCACCTGAGGCTTACCACCTGTGGGTAGGGAAGAAGTATAGGACAGAGGCTCAGAAAGGCCAGCCTCCAACTGTGCCCTGTTACTAACTCGCTGTGTGACCTCAGGCAAGCCCCTTCACCTCTCTGAGTCTCGCTTTCCCTCTGTAAAGAAATCAATGATCAGATCTCTTTCAGCTCTGGGTTTTTATGAGCCACTATCAATTATCTTGGGCCACTTGGTAGAATAACCAATAAAAGCTTTATGGAGTAGTAGGGCTTAAAGCTTGAAGAATACGGGATTTTGGAGAGTTAAGGAAAACGAGGGCTGTTTGCAGGCAGGAGAAACATTGAAAGCAAAAAGCCATGAAGATTTTAGCACGTAACCGTAAAAAGTCGGAGGCCTCGGCAGATGTCTAAGGCAGGCCTCAGCCCAGCTCTCCCCTGGGGCTCCCCAGCCTGGCTGGGGCACCGCCTGCCATCCTACAGCTCAGCCAGGGACTCCCTGTCCTACCCACTTCTGTGTTCCCCAGTTACCACATAGTGTCTGCCAAAGAACTCACAACCCACCCCATTCCCACTATGGTGCCACCCTAGTCCCAGGTTTGAGCCTGAACCCTCCTCTAAACCATCCTCGCTCCACTCCCCGAGGGTCCTTCCTAAACTTCAACACAGACCACATCTCTTCTGGGCATGTGACCCTTTGACCTTCCTTGGCCCCATGTGACCTCAGTGGAGGCTCTCTACCCTTGTTCTGCTGCTACACCTGTCAAATGTCAACACAGACATCAGCAATGTAGCTCAACACAGTGATTTTCATCCCGAAAAGGGGGCCATGTCAGGGTTCCAAAGTGTTCGGGAAAGAGGACAATGGGACCCCCTGGCCGCTGGGATGCCGCCTGTATCACATTGTTCAGGGCCCCTTTGTCGAGCACCTCCCACTGCTCCGGCTCCAGTTCCATCGCTCCCCTCCCCTTACAAAGTGAAGCCCCATACAATTTGTAGTTTTCTGCATGTGAACACACCGTGCACGTTCACAGTTCTATGGCTTTACACATTTTCTTCCCTCTGCCTGGAAAACGCCAGTTCTCCCACCACTACCACTAGGCCAACCCAGGCTGCCTTGCAAATCCTACTCACCCTGCAAAACCCAGCTCAGGCATCACCTCCTCTGAGCAGCCCTCTCCTTCCTCCGCACCCAGATAGAATTAATCACCCCCTGTTTGTGCTACCCTGCACCAGGAATATGCCTGAACTTCTCACTTCTCCCACCCTGCTGTCATCAAGTGGTGGTCTGCATCCCTGATAGACCCCTAAAGGACTGTGGCTCTTTGCAGGTGTGGCCTGTATGGTGAATTTATTATTTCACCACCTGCATCAGCACAGCACCTAGTGCATGTCGGTCCACAGTGCGAATTCATTCAATTGGGTTTAATTTCTGTTTGGCAGGTAATGGCTCTTCCTTTTTACTCCCCACAGAAAACGAGTGATTGCTTTTCTTTCCTCACTTTTGGAAGCCCTGCCTCTCACACAGCTGCACTGGACATCCCAGTTCTTTGATGGACGAAGAAAGCCAACTGATGCAGCCCCAAGACCAGAGCTGCTGGGCCACTCTGCCCGATGTGTGCCTACAACGTGTTTTCTGGTGGCTAGGAGATAGGGACAGGTCCAGGGCAGCCCTTGTCTGCAGAAAGTGGAACCAGATGATGTATTCAGCTGACCTCTGGCGATATAGGACCATCACATTCAGTGGGAGACCTTCCAGGGTACATGCGTCCGAATTTGAGTCAGCTCTTTGGTATGTTAAGAAATTTGGTCGTTATCTGGAGCACCTGGAGATCAAATTCCTGAATCCTTACAATGCTGTCTTGACCAAGAAGTTCCAGGTCACCATGCGAGGCCTTCTCTCGAGTCTGGGCAAGAGTAACAACCGTCTGAAATCCCTTTCCATTCAGCACCTGGAGCTGGACCGCCTGGTCTGGAGGAATAGCATCAGGAGCTCGTTCATCAAAAGTCTGAGCTTCTTCTTAAAGAAGATGGGCAAACACCTGGACTATCTCAACCTGAAAGGCACCCGGCTGACTGTGGAGCAAGGCTGCCACGTTCTCAACTCCCTGAGCTACTTAAGGAATGAGAGTATGGCATCGGAGCTCAACATTGAGGACTTCTTCAGCCACCACCTCGCTGTCTACAGCAGCCCCCAGTTCAACAACACCATGGCCACGTTCCGAAACCTGGTGTCCCTGACCCTGAACTACAACTGCATCTCTGACGAGCTGCTCGAGAACTTGTGTGAGAACAATGCCAGCACCCTCTGGACCATAAACATCAAATGCCACATTCATGACCCCCACGGGCAGGTCATCTGGGGCATGTCCTGGGCCAAACTGGCCAGGCATGCCACCAACCTGAAGGTGAACTTCTTCTTTGAGCGGGTCATGAAGTACGAGCGCTTGGCCCGGATCCTCTTGCAGGAGATCCCGGTCAGGAGCATCAGTCTGAGAAGCTGCTATTTCAGTGACCCCGACTGGTCCATGCGTCCCACCCTGCTGGATCTCCTGCCCACCTTCCGGCACACTCTGCAGGTAGGTGTAAGCTGAGGGTGGGAAGGCTTTCAAGGAGGGACTGTGCCAGCTTCCTGGTTTCCCCAAAGGAAAGGCCACTGCTGAGCCCACACCAACCTTTGCTGGGCTCACATACACTCACTCAACCTTAAATAGAGATTCCCACCAAACAGGCCTCCCTGGCCCCATAAAACACAGCAGACAACAAAACAGGCCACTCACTTCCTACACGTGCAACACAAGGAATTTTCTGGTTGACTCAGCCAAGGAAGGCTCCTATATCCCCAGCTCAGAGATGTAAGGCCTGATCAAGAAGGTGCATCTACAGGCCAGTGGCAGGTCTGCAAGCCCCTTCCTACCTTCCCACAGGGTCACAACAGGCAGGAAACAGTGTGACTTCAAACCAAAAGCCAGATTTGAGCCAAGTCACTGAGGGACTTAGTAGTGTGGGCTGTTCCGTGATCTGGCAGCACCCCATTTATAAAATCAGGATTATTTTGTCCCTCCTAAGGGCCTCACTCACAGAAGGTTGTGACAATTGACATTGATAGGTATCAATAAATACTACTAACAGGGACTACTACAGAGTGCTAATGGCCCACCTGGTACTCACATAGCCCTCTAGTGGGCAGGCAGACAGCATTATTATTCTTGGTGCTACAGAAGAACTTGGGGTTTGATGGCCTGCCCGCCGTCACCTGGGACCAGGACCTTGGTTAGTCTGGACTCTAAATGCACTGCCTCCAAACTCCAAGTTTTGCAAATTTGGATGAGCCCACCTTCATCTCCAATCCCTTCTGTGACCTACATGTCCAGGGCATCTTATCTGAAGGCCTCAAACCATGACGGCTCTCAGGCCCAAAGGCAGGTCATGGAAATGCTATGAACAATCCAGCCAATCCTTGCATCTTTGCCCACATAAGTCTTCCCCTTTGGTGCTTTTCCAGAAATTAACTTTTGAGTTCAACAACAACCATGAGTCACTCGACAAGGAGCTGCACCTCCTCATCTTATCCTGCAGAAAGTTGTTTTACTTCAAAATCTGGGCTTTCCTTGATGTTAAGTTTGTGGAGCGGATCCTGAAAAGTCAGGAAGAAGGGCAGTGTGCCCTGCGCACTCTCAAGGTAAGAGCCCCCTGGGGCGGTTGCTCAGCGATAGAAGGGGCACCAGACCCCACGGTGCAGGCATCCAGCCATGCTGTTGCAGTGCTGGGATTGAAGTCAGAGATGAGGCAGGACTGGGGGCAATCCTATTGCCTGAGTCTGTCCATTGGAAATTGACAGTTTCGCCAAAGGGAGCCTGGATTCTGCCTTAGTGGTTAGGTCTGGGCTTTTCCCGACTCTGCCAATCGTGGTGTGTGGGCCTCACTCGTATTGTTTCCAGAGCCTGAATGACACAGTCATGGTGTGCGTGCACAGCTGTGTTTCTCTGTTGGCACAGGTGAGAATTTACACGAACAGATATGAGACAAATGAAGAGGACAGGACACTGCGGGAAATTTACCGGAAGTACAGAAAGCTGATCGATTCAGAGCTTAATTATTTTGTCATCGCCTACCCCATGATGTAATGAGCGCTCTCCAGAGGAAGAAGTAAGGAGCACTTTGAAGCTGAAAGCCTGGTTCATATAGAAGGACGCTTGGGGCATCCCCTCCCCCACCCCCTTCCTTCTCTCTCTCTCCTTTCGGCTAGGTCCACACCAACATGAACACCCCAGCAAAGGCTGGGACTGCTGGGGATGGGAAGGCCCCGGGTGACTTTAAAGTGCTATATTTATCAACTATCCAGGGGTAATTTCTTGTTTTGTCATTTAGATTTTGATTTTTGACGCCCTCACTGAGCCACAGAGCTAAAAGCTCAAAGCCTCTCAAAGCGGTTTCCTACCCTGACTCCCACTAACCTATGCACCTGAAAAAGTGTGACAAGCCAGGGAGCAAGTGGGACAGTGTTTCCCATTCACTGCCATTATCAGTTCAGAAATGCTTTCTGTCCTGGCCGGCCCTCAGGTCAGAGCCTCCTGACACTGAGCTTGGCCGAGTCTGATCACAGAAGAATGGAAACCCACCAGCACGTCGTCCAACAAAGCAGGGAAATTCCCACTTTCAGAAAAACCCCACCGAGAGCTGGCACTCCCTCCTACAGAGGGAGCTCAGCCCCAAATTTATCAGTGTTGTGAACTGATAGCTCCAGCACCTCCTTTTCTTTTTCTTTTAATCCTTACTCAAGGATATGTTTATTGCTTTTTTAGAGAGAGGAAGGGAGAAAGAGAAAAAGAGAAACACTGATTGAGAGAGAAACATTGATTGGTTGCCCCCCACATGTGCCCCCATTGGAGATCAAATCCACAACCTAGGCGTGTGCCCTGACTGGGAGCCAAACTTACAACCTTTTGGTGTGCGGATGACGCTCCAAACAACTGGGACACCCGGCCAGGGGGTGGTTCTTCCTCGTCTTACGTCTCCTCCATTCAGGCAGCATGGTGCCCAGCCCTCAGGTGTGGGGCAGAACTGGAGGTGGCCATCACACTCATATTTACAAAGAATTTGTAATGTCATGGGGAAATGTCCCCAAAGTGAGGCTAAGTGAAAAAAGGCAGGGCTCAAAACTATATTTAGTGTAATATAAATCATATAAAACACATAAGGGTTTTTTCCCCCTTTGAAAGCATAGAAGAAATACACCAAAAATGTTAAAAGTTATATCTGAGTGGTGGAATTGTGGGTAGTTTTAATTTTCTTTTATATGCTTTCCCACAGTTTTCAAATTTTCTACTGTAACCAGATGTTATTTTTTATAATCAGGAAACAACCCAGTGTGTTTCAAATAGGGAGTGATTGTAAATTCCTGAGCCCGGGCGATAGGGATGTATTGCTTCTGGTCTTTTGAGATTTTTGTGCTGATAGTTGCATATAGGGTTTTTTCCAATAGATATAAATTAATAAATCTCAGAATACTTTGGCAAATGTCTCGTTTCAGATTTTGTGGACTCTTTAGTATGCTGTGTCCATATTTATGCTCAACGTTTTAGGCCTTTGTTAAAGTTCATACAGATTTCAACTTTCCCATCACTTCCACGTTCGCTGTCTCATCTGAATGTCCCTGCAGTGCTTCTGGGGTAGACATGGCTCCTGCTCCCCAAACGTTCAGGAAAGGTGGACACTGGTGAGGGAAATAGGGCCCCACCTGTGAAATGGGCGAGGGAAAAAGGCCCCCCCAGGTCTGAGGGGGGAAGACACTCTGCAGCGCTGTAGCTGAAACCCCAAGGGGCCCTGGGAGCCATCTGGCTCCGTGTGGACCACGAAGGTGGGAGCTGGCTTGATGTGAGTGAGGGGGAGCCTCCGCAGGAATCCAGAGCACCTGGGAGACGGATTGATTGATGGGTGTAATGATTCATAGTGTGGACCTGTTCTGGTTAGCTTCCTTTCACCCTCAAGCACAGAATCTAAGGATGGAGGATCTTTTATGGAGAACATGTTTATTAAAATGTTATTTATGTTAACACGTTTCCATAAGAGAATTGATTTATTTCACAGTTTTGCAGATCTCTTTCATGTCTGGCTTAATAGTAGACGGCTGTGTTCTCATCTCTGCTTCGGCAACCTGTTCAGTATCCCAGACCAGGTAGCCCCTGGAAAACTTCACAGGGAATTCGAGGGAAAGGTATAATGTCTTGGTATTAGTGTTAAAATAGTTTTGACCCCTGTGGATTCCCAGAGGAAACGAAACAGGACCAAGACCTTGGGAAAACACAGGGCATGTGAGTTTTCCGAGCCCACAGATTTTTCAACAAGTGACCATTTTTTAAATTAGCCATTCAGAGGCCCTGCAGTAGAGGGAGACAGCCCACACTTGTGACCTGTGTGGCAGCTTCTTATCCTTGCCTGTTCCCCTCCTCCAGCACCGAGCACGAGGATGGGACCGCTGTCTCCCCCATTCCTGCTGAGGTTCCTCCTGGGTGTTGGGAGGAACACGGCATGGGAGAACTGCAGTGTGTCCATCTCTGTATTTATGAGCTGGAAGTGCAACCTGACTCCCTGGTGCCTCCTCTCAGCTGGTGACAGAACTGACGAAGCCATGGCGACGTGCATTTCCAACTGTATAAGGAAAGCAGGGCTGTGATCAAATTGAAGTATAAACCCTTGCCCACAGGTGCATGTTTACCCCTTTGTGCACATTGCCCAGCCAGCTATTTCAGGGAGGGACCGATGGTCCCTCTTTTGCAATTTGAAGCCACAGAATCTTATGGATCCATTGGCTAAATATCACACATGGTGAGAAATTTGCATGGCTTCCTTGCGTGGCACTTAGAAAATTAACCTAATTCCTATTCCTCTACGTTTGCAAAATTGCAGATATAAGAAAGCACCATCTAGACACATACACACCCACACAGAAAATCTTAAATCCTCAAGTGGAATGTAAGACCCTTGAGAGCACCTGCTTTTACTGTTTCCTGTGTCTCCATGCCTAGAACTGGGCCTGGCACAGAGGAGGCGCTCCGTCTTTGTCAAATGGTCTAAAATGAGACCTTGCTGAGGTGTAATTCCACCTCTGTTTACAATGAACAGTTGTGTCAAAGTAATGTTTTATTTGTTTTGACCCATCTTACTGATGTAGACAAATGTCTTTTTAAGCAGTCATATCTATGGGCACATCTATGACACTAATAAAAATTTGAATTACCTTAGCCAACTCTATCATGTACTTGTAGACCACAGCTGGTAATATAAGGTCTTTTCAGCAGGAAGAAACCTTCCACATCTCCTCACCACCCTTCTCACCACCACCACCCCAATGCCCCTTCTTCCCAGATAAAGAAAATAAGGCCCAGGGAGGGGAGGGGACTCCTGTACCATTCCTAGATGACTTACTAGCAAAACTGGGACCAAAAGCATGTCTAACCCCAAAGACTTCATGCTTTGTGTCAAAGTCATTCCTCGAGAATTTATCCAATCTCTTTCCCTCCAATCTGTCCCCAGGGAAGCCTTCTAAGTCACAGCCTAACCTTGTCACTCACATATGTGATTGATGACTTGCTCATGGCTGAATAAGACAACCTTAAAGAAATATAGGGAACAGGTGGATTGGAGAGGTTGCTGAATAGTGGCTGTCCCCCTCGCCCCACCCTCAGTCTCTGAAGCAAAAGCCTGGGGCCCCGCCCCTTGTCCCTAGTGTATTTCAGAAAATGGGCTCTAGGGCCAGCTCTCCCACTGCCTCCTGGAAACCCCTTATGTTGTCCCTGCCCTTGTACATGCCTTTCTCTAGAAACTGGTTTGAACATGACCATGATCTACAAGGTCTTACAAGATTTGACCCCTGTCCACCTCACTGCACTCAGCTTATACCACCTTCTTTCCTCTGGTCACCTGGCCTTTTCTCTGTTCACTGCAAAGGACAAGTGGGAGTGTTTTCCCCAGATACTCACATGACGGCCGCCTTCTTGTCCACCTTCATCTCAGCTCAAGTGTCAGCTCATCAGAAAGGCCTCCCTCCACCCAGTCTGAACTGCCAGGCATCTCAGACCACCCCGTCTATTGCTATCCTGGCACTTCCCTCTGTCTGAAATGGCTTTGCTGTGCATGTGTACCACCCACCCCAGGACTGAGCTCCACGGGGACCAGGAACTCTGTCTGATTCACCTCTAATCTAGTGCCCAGCACAGTCCCTGGCACTGTACATTGTGGCCCAGCAAGTACTTGGCATATGAATTAGTAAATGAATGGGCCCACCCCCACCCCCATACACACATACCCTTCAATGCCACAGGCCTGATGTGCAAGAGATGGGAGTATGCCATTGCTGACTGGCTGGAGAACAAAAGGCTTCTCCGTGTAGGGGCATTGCTACAGGCACTGGCATCTGTACGAGCTTCCCTACAGAGAACATAATCCAGTTACAGAACAAGCAAATCCTGCCTGCTTCAAGAGAACAGTCTTCCCAACTTTTACATTTTTAAAAAGGTTTGCCAAAATCCATGGATAAATTTTCAGGTAAAAATGCTTTGAGGCAACAGATCCAATTAAGCATCAGAAACTCATTAGCCATGAGACCTCTGGTAAGTCAGTCCTGAATCCTACCCATATGACCACCCCCATCTTCAATTCCCACCCCCAGAAGTTGGAGACAATAGCACTCAGCATGTTCACGGTTGCCACTAAGTGTTGGGATTACCGATGGTTATATAACAGGCCCTCCTTGGTTTCCAATTAAGGTTCCAACACTCTTTATCGGGACCCACACCCAGTTCCCCTGGAAACAGATTCTGCTCTTTGAGACCCCTGCCTTTGTGTACACCACGCCACTCCCTGGAACGTCCCCCTTTCCACCCAGCAAACGTCCTATGTCTCCATCAAGTTCCTTCTCAGGGATGACCCCCACCCCAGCCCCCTCTCAGGTAGCCCACTTGTCCTGTCAAGTGACATGGCCGATGAGTTACAACTCCCCTGGGTGGCAGCCACAGAAAACCCACTGGGAGTCAGCAGAAAGGGGAATGTGCATGAGGATGCTGAGTGTCTCTCGGAACCTGGGGCCTCAGAAACCACCTGGGGCGGAGGAAGGGAGACTGTAGGGAGTTCTTTCTTTTTTCTCCTGGTGCTCCAGCTTCTACTTTTTCTCCTGCTGCAACTGGCCTCCTGCTTCCCACCCACATGACAGACAGCAGCTGCCTGCGCACTCCAGAGCCTATGTCTGTTCTCTTTAAGGGAGCTGCTGGGTGGAACTGAGATCTCCTAGTCCAGATGCTTGTCGTCTTCCTCCAATACTCGGCTGAAATTGCTTTTGGCCTCCACTCCAAGGACTAACCAGGCCAGACCTTGCTTAGCTTCTGAAACCAGATGAGATGGGACACATTCAAGTGTCAGAGGAAACACTTTGTAAAGCATATGATTGGCCACTCTACCAATACAAAATAATGTTGAAGGTAGACTGTAAACAAACATACATACATAATTTTTTTTTAATTCCTATTGGCAGAGTGTCCCTGGTGATTGCCTAATTGTCAAGTCTAGAGGATGCTTTTCCTTAGCCAATGCTCTGGAGCATTTGATCCATGGACCCCAATGCCTTGAAACTTTCTACTTCGGCACCCGTGACACCATGCTCTCTCCTCCAGCCCCTCGGATGTTCCTTCTTACTCTGCCTGTGGGACTCTTCTGCGCTCAGCCTGGAAGGACTGGCCTTTCCCAGGGCTCGAGCCTCACCCTCTCTCCATGCACTTTAAAATCTCATATGTCCCATGGCTCTACCACAGCCTCCCTGGGTTCTCCCAGCTTTCTGAATACAGATAGACCTTTTCTCCCACCACAGTGTCCTCACTCTCGGTGAGCTTGACTCATGACCAGGCACTTTGTTTTGTATGACAGGGAGCTCAGACTGCCATCTCAGAATTCCTATTTCTTGTAGGTTTTGTAGCTTTGGGTGCCTGTACATGTTGTCAGTAGGATGTAAGAATTCCAGTCATATGGTTACCCAAATATGATCCCGGTCCCTTGGGACAGTGGCTCTGGCCTTAGTGAGCCCAACTCTGGCACCTCCAGATCAGACCCGAGCGGTGGCAGCAGGGGAGGATGATGGGATGTGAGCGCTCTGGGTAGGGGCAGGTGTGGCCAACAGAATCCAGGGTACAGAGAAGGACCCCGACAGAATCCTGGGGCGCAGCCTTCCTGAGACTTTCCCGATGAGCTGAATGCTGTGCACCTTGGAAGGATTCCCACTGAGCGCTGCTAACAAAGCCTCTGAGGATGGGGAGCTTTGGTCCCCTGCTCCTTTTAATTATGTTGATTTCAAACAAATTCAACTCTGGTTCTATTTAAAGATGATTAAATGAAATGGCATTTAAATTGTCTTTTCTCTCTCATCGTTGGCAACTGTTTGGCCCTTCCTTCCAGCCAGATGATCCTAAATCAATACCGAGATGCTCATGCATGCCCCCACCCCACTGGCCCTTTAGTGAGGCCCTTTAGTGAAGCCTTCTAACTTTATTTCTCATTGTCTAACTCCTGATGGACCAGTGCTTCTGGAAGGATCCGATAAACTCGCCTTGGATGAGTTGTTAATAGTTGATAAATCTTGTATCTTTATCTTATCTGCTAGACTTAGTTGATTGGGTTGAGAAAATCCATATTAATCATCGAATGGATTTGGACCCATATCTGGACACTCCACCACTACTGCTGGATGGCTTTGGGCAAGATGCTTAAACTCCATTAACCTTAATGTTCTCACCCTTGAAAATGGGGTTACTGCCTGCAATTCAGGGTGTTTGTGAAAATCGAGCACATTGAAGTATCTCAAGGGCTTCACACCTGGTACGTGATCCTGAAGTATTATCAAGTCATTTCCCAAGATAGTTGTACCAATTTATGTTGCTGTAATTATCTACGTAATTTCTAGTTGCCTTCGTTAGACTGCGGGACCCCCAGACGCTGGTCCTAGTCTCTGTCTTTGGTGCTGAACACAGTACGGAATGCCTAGTGAGTTCTCAATGAATGTTTGTTACCTGAAACTTTTTAAATGGTAGTATTTTCAGACATATTCTGAAGATGCTTTAAGCCTGACAAGGTTGTTCTGATTTCTCCTGAAATGGGGGTGACTGAAGTTCAGGGAGGATGAGTAACTCTTCCTGGATGTCACCCCAGGTAGGCAAGGGAGCTGGTCTGAGCCAAGTCTAATGGCAGAGCCTGTGGCTTTAATTCACCACTGAGCCTGCTTGCCTCTCAAAGCTGTAGTAACAAGGAAGGGTTCCCCCCACAGTCTTCACCCCTGCTCACCACATCCTTTGGCATAGGCCTCATAATCCTGTGAAGTTAGCACAAATTCTGAGGTCTGTCCTCTAAGCTTGGACCCTTCCAAGTCAGAGCAGCAGAGCACCCAGAGACTTCTCAAGAGAGGGCATGGGTGGGGGGGCTGTCTATTTGCTCAGCTCTTGAGAGGGACCTGGGTGGGCAGGTCACTGCACAGACTGTCATGGAGCTGATGCTCTTGGCCTCCAAGAGGGTTTCTGCATCTCAGGTTAGAAACAGCCCTTACTGACAGCGTAAAATCTCTGGACCATGGAACACTTCAACTGAAAACCTCCCGGGAGTCAGGCCCACGTCCTATACTGTCTGTCTTTATGTCCCAAGACAGGGAACATCAAAGATGGGAAGGGCTCTGGGCCATTTAAGCCAATCCTCTCACTTTACAGGTAGCCTTAAGAGGGGGAGGGATTTCCCTGGCAGAGTCAGAACTAGAAGTCAGGTCTCCTGACCCAAGGCCACCAGAGCTCTGCCCAACACCAAATGGACGTCCAATAAGCATTAGGATGTTAACTGCATGTTAGCGCAGAGCATGGCGGCAGCTCCACACATAGAAGGCGCTGAGATGGCGAGCCCCAGGCTTAGAAGGTGCTCTTTGAATGCTAGAATGAAGGAATGAACAAATGAATGAGCAGTTTCCCACAGCAAAGGTCTGCCTTGGACAGTCAACCAGGTATATCCTTGAGCGGCTGTGACTCAGCAGAAGGCAGCCAGCGACAGGCAGAATTCTCTTTGGAAAAAAAATAGTAGGTATAGGTATATGGAAATGGTCTTGGTGAAAAATTTTAAAGAGGTTATGTAACTATTAAGATAATTACAGAGGTGAAATAGCAACATGGAAAACTACTCATAGTGTACAATTAAGGAAGAAAATAATTACATGAAATTCAGCCTATGCCATAAGTACAACGGCAGATTATGCGGGTGTGGAGGAGAGGACTATTACAAATGGCTCATATTTGCTGGAGGGTCAGCCTCCGAATGAAGCCCTTCACACGCGGGGTCACACTCAGTCTACAAGGGAGGGGCCACCGGAGGACAGCACTCAGGAATGTCTGACTCCAGAACTCACTCTCAGCCATCGACTTGAATCTGTGGCAAGAAAGGGAGTGCTGCCTTTTCTTTTCCTTTACTGTTGTTTATCTTAAAAAGTACTCCAAATGATTATTATCTGCTCTGGAAACCAACACCAAACTCAGTCTGTTTACACTCAGGAAAGGAAACAAAATCCAGAAACCCTTTCGGCAGGGTGGCGCTGAAGGACACACTCTTCCCAGCTGCTGGGAGGACCTGCCTATGGTCTCCCCTCCAGGAACCCGGCCTCCCTCCTTCCCAAGCTGCCTCTCCTGGGACTACAGTCACTGGGATCTGAACACATGCTGGGCACCCTGCATAAGCCACCCCCAGCCCTGTCAGTCCCGACGCCTCCAGCCTTCTCAGAGTGTCACTCAGAGGGCCTCCCGCCAGAGCCACCCACCCCACAGTCGACACACGGGCCCACTGGTGCCCTTCAGCCCTCTCCAACCTGTGAACCAGAATCATCCTCCCACTGGCCCCCCGCAGGACCCCAGATGACAGCAACCTGGCCCACCCGCTCCTCAAGCCCCACAACTATACTGACTTTTTTAAATGTATTTTATTGATTATGCTATTACAGTTGTCCCATTATCTGCCTTCATTCCCCTCCACCCTGAACACCCTCTCCCACCCACATTCTCCCCCTCTAGTTCATGTCCATGTGTCATAAGTTCTTTAGCTTCTACATTTCCCATACTATTCTTGCCCACCCCCTGTCTATTTTGTACCTACCATCCATGCTACTTAGTCTTCGTACCTTTCCCCCCTCTCTCCTCCTCCCACTCCCCTGTTGCTAACCCTCCATGTGATCTCCATTTCTGTGGTTCTGTTCCTGTTCTAGTTGTTTGCTTACACTGACTTTCTAAGAGCTGCAGCTGCCTTTGGTTGACTGTCCTGTCCTCTTCATTTCAGCCGGAAGGAAGAGGCCCAGAGAGCCCCCTACAGGTTTCGGGAGGCTAATGGGGACTCCCGACCCAGGGCTGCTCCTCTCTCATCTGTGTTCTGTAAGACTTGAGGAGGCTTCCTGGGGACCAGCCAGGGTCTAAGTCAGCCATCATATTGTTTTCAGGGGAAAAGGAATCTTGAGAGCCAAGAGACAGGTTTACATCCCCACTCATGAGTAAGATGGGCATGGTCTGAATAAGGGGTCCAGCCCAGCTACTGAATGGAAGTGAACCTGAACTAAAACGTCTTGGACCCCTGTCCCTGGGCCCCAAGTCCTGTGATAGTATCAGAATGGCCTGTGCTAGCTCACACATGGACTTTAGCGGTTAACCAACCACCACACCAGCAGCACCAGCAGCACACGCCCTTGCACCCCAATCTCCCCTCCGAGCACTTTGGAACCCGGGCTGACTGCAAATGCCGCCTAGTTGAAATGAGAGTTCAGGTCACCTGTTTTATGACGTTGATTTAATGAGCCTCTGAACTGCCCCAGCTTTTAGCAGACAGCCTCGGGGCGGAGGCCCCCCGCCCACTCCCCGTGGTCGTCCCCATCCCGCAGCGGGATGGACTTCCTCACGTGCGTACACAGCACCTCGTCGATGTAGATGGTGTTTTCTTTGACCTGGATCTCCTCTTGCAGGGCGAGCTGTCTGTGATTCAGCCCTTTCAGCTCCACCTGAGCTTGGGCCAATGTCTCCTTTAACCTAGGAAAAGAGGAAGAACATAAGGGAATCGTTTATCATCACTTTTTTCAGCAGGGAAGTGTATTTGTGTGTTTGGTGCAAGAAGCCAAATTGACGCATCCTCCCTGTCTCCTCCTTAAAACAGATTTCAGACGGGTGGCCATGGTCCGGATTCACAAGACAGACAACTCCATGAACTGCCAACATTTAAAACTGTACGTTTTACCTAAACATCTGGAGTTGGACTTCTTTAGAAAAATTTAAACACTGGTGTCCACCTCCTGTACGGCAGCAACTGGCCGGAGTGAACAAGGAACCCCTCGACTGTCCTCCACAAAGGAACCCCTCAGACGGCATAGACGCACAGTGCTCATGCCAGGCAGGCTTCACCCACGATGGCACAGCCTGGGCCTGTTCGCAATCCGGGTTTGAACAGAGTCCCAGTGGCCCTCCACCTCCCGGCTGCCAGCCTACCTGGCAACATTGTGGTTGATCTCGTGAACCTCCTGGATCAGCCGATACTGGGCCACATCGCGACACAGCTCCACGTTAGGCCGATGTGTCCTGGTCTCCAGGCGTGTATGAGCCAACTTGGCAGGTCCTTCTTGGTCAAGGATGGCTTTTTCAAGGACTGTAACATTTTTCTCTTGGGAAGCAATCTCTTCCATGACCTTGAAAAAGGATTAGAGTAGGTGAGGCCAGACTGTGTTCCTCAAAACTCAACTGCAGGCACTCTTGTGGGGGGGTCTCCTGGGGTCATATAAAGTAGGAAGGAGGGACCCCAGATTTCTACCCAAGCAGGGCCCCAGAATGAGTCTGATCTCTCTTCCCTACAGCAGTGGCTATTGGCGGGCAAGGCAACTCCCCCAACCTCAGAACCTCACAGACGGAATGGACGTGACAGGCCATTGTTTCCTCATCTCCCTCCCAAATACTGGGAGTTCCCTGGAGAATGCCCTCAGCAAAGGCTGGAGGCTGCCCGTCTGCCTTGGGACTGAGCACCTTTGTATCAGGAGCAGAAAGCTGCCCATTTCCTTGGCAGGCCACCCACCAGCACTCACTCTGCTCCCTAGAAGCCTGAAGAAAGCCTGAAGAAAGAGTGTGCGCAGTTCACCCCTACGTGTGTCGGTTTCTTTGAAGGTGGCTTTGTGCACAGAAAAGATTACTTAGAAGTTACTTGGGTTTTTAGGTTAATATTTAACTAACTTTTTTATTTCTTCCTTAAGTTTTTAAAAAAATCCTTTATATTGACTTCCGGCCAAGATGGAGGCATAGGTAGATGCACTGTGCCTCCTCGAAAAACCAGGATAGAGACAACAATATAGAAACAAAATAACAACCAGAACTGACAGAAAATTGAAGTGTATGGAAGTCGGACACCCAAGGATTTAAAAATAGACACTTCCATCCAAACCGGTAGGAGGGGCAGAGTTGGGCAGCCAGGCGAGGGACGCAGAGTGGAAAGCTGAGCACCTGGGGTGGTGCGCAAGCCCGCAGCAGGCAGACCCTGGGCACACAAGCAGCAGTGGCTGGTGGGCCCTGGCCAGGGGGTGGCGACCGGCAGACCTAGCAAGGCGGCCATTGTGAAGCAAGGCACTGCTCCCAACTCAGGGTCCCAGCACCGGGAAATAGAGCTTTGGGTCACTGACTGAAAAGGAAGGTCCCACGGGGTGCACAGGACCACCCACACCAGAATTGGTGCCAGAGGGTCCCGGTTGGCTTGCGGAAAGTGGCAGAAGGGTCTGGGGTCCTACAAAGAGCAGAGCAAGCACCATTGTTCCTTCTCGGACCCCGCCCCCACATACAGGGTCACAACCCTGCGACTGGGGTGCCCCGTCCTGGTAAACTCCTAAGGCCCCTGCTCCTCACTACAGGAGCTCAACAAGACCAAAAACAAAACAAAACAAAAAACAGCAAAAAGATGGCTCAAACAGAAGAATTGAAAGCCCCAGAACCCATTCTTTTAAGCGACCAAGAGATAGCCAACCTATCAGATGCACAGTTCAGAGCACTGGTTATCAAGATACTCACAGAATTGGTTGATTTTGGTCACAAATTAGCTGAAAAAATGCAGGCTACAATAAGTTTAATGAAGAAAG
>CM052545.1:65555265-65609267 GCA_028533065.1 Trachops cirrhosus
GGGGGGGAATGTGGGTGGGAGAGGGTGTTCAGGGTGGAGGGGAATGAAGCGGGGATAATAGGACAACTGTAATAGCATAATCAATAAAATATATTTTTAAAAAATCCTTTATATCATGGAAATTTCCAAATATGCACAAAAGTAGTTAGTATGATGAACCGTAGGTAGTCATCAACAGTTTACGCAATGATCAATACACGGTCAGTCTTGTCTCATCTACAACCCCCTCTCTCCACCTCTGCTCATTAGCTTATTTTAAAGCAAATCCCAGATATCAGTTCAGTCTCCAGTACTTGAGTATGTATTTCTGAGACATAAGGACTCTTCTATTGTCTTTTAACAAAACTATGGCACCTTAGTCTCTCTCTCACACACACACATACATGAATGATTCTTTAATATTATCTAATATTTAGTTTCCAAATTTCCCTGATTGTTCAAATTAGAATGGGAATGAGGTCCACACATTGCATTTGGTTTTCTTAAGGCTTTTCTTAACATTTCTTCAGCTTTCCTTATGTCAGTTAACAGATACCATACTATTTTCAAATTCAGCAAATTTAACAATCACTTTAAACTGATTTTGATTAATAGTTTCTCACACTTCAAGCTTGATTCAAATCCTTTGAATATTTAAAGCAGCATGCATAAATTTGATATATAACATAGTATTTATAAATTTCATATAAAACTTTTAAAAACTACTTGAGTTGTTTTATCAAACAAGGCTCTCTGAAGTTCTTAAAAGATCTCATCAATCTAGTAAATAGTAAAAATGATTAATTTTAAATTCTCAAATATTTTAACATTGTCTTCGAACTTAAAATTTTAACTAAAATCACAAGGCTAAAGTATTTACTTACATATTTTGTTATAATTTTTTTAAAAAGGCTAAATTCCCTTAAGTTTTACAAATATTTAAAATATCTTAAACATACAGACTGTTTAAAACAAAACTACAAATACTATGGGTTAAATCAGGAATCGGCAAACCATGACCCATTATGGGCAAAATGTGGTCTGTTTTTATATAGACTGGTTTTGTACAGGGTGAAACAAGATTGTTTTTTAAATTAACAGACTTTAGGGTTTTTTAAAGTATTTTATTTATTTATTTTTAGAGAGAGGGGAAGGGAGGGAGAGAAACATCAATGTGTGGTTGCCTCTCATGCACCCCCTACTGGGGACCTGGCCTGCAACTCAGGCATGTGCCCTGACTGGGAATCGAACTAGCAACACTTTGTAAATTAATGGACTTAGTTTTGAGGGCAGTTTTAGATTTACAGCAAAATTGAGCAGAAGTCTAGAGCTCCCATACCTTCTCTCCCCCAACACACAGTTTCCCATTATGAACATTTATTAATGTGGTGCCTTTGTTATAACCAATGGAACAATATTGCATGCATTATGATTAACTAAAGTGCATAGTTTACATCATGGTTCAACCTTTGTGTTGTACATTCTACAGATTTTGACAGATGTGTGACATGTATCCACCGTTATATCATACAGAACAGTTTCACTGCCCTTTAACCCCTGAGCTCCTTTTCATCCCTCCTCTCCACCCAGCCCCCATCTGAAGCCCTGACAGCCACTGGCCATTCCACCGTTTCCACACGTCACATAGTTGGAATCATACAGTATGATTCATACAGCATGAATTTCAGATTGCTTCCTGTGCTCAGTGATATGCATGTAAGGTTTCTCTGTCTTTTTGCAGACTGATAGCTCATTTCTTTTTATCCATGAATAATATTCCACTGTACGATGAAGTACAGCTTGTTTATCTGCTCATCTATCGAAGGGCATCTTGGTTGCTCCCAAGTTTGGCAATTACGAATAAAGCTGCTAAACATTCACATGCAGATTTTTGTGTGGACATAAGCTTTCAACACTTTTGGGTAAATACCAAGGAGTGAGTTTGCTGAATCATACGCATATGTTCAGTTTTGGAAGAAACTGCCAACTGTCTTCCAAACGGCTGTACCATTTCACGTGCAGACCAGCAATGAATGAGATTTCCTATTGCTCTACATCCTTTGGTGTGGTCAATGTTTGGAGTTTTCTACAGGTGTGTAGCAGTGTCTCGTTTTAACTTGCACTCCTTAATGACACACAGTGTTGAGCATCTTTACATATGCTTAATTACCATCTGTATGCTTCTTTGGTGAGGTGTCTATTTAGATCTTTTGCCTGTTTTTTCATTGGGCTGTTCATTTTCTTTTTTTTTATTTAATTTTACTTATTTTTAGAGAGGGGGAAGGGAGAAAGAGAGGGAGAGAAACATCAATGTGTGGTTGCCTCTCACATGCTCCCTACTGGGGACCTGGCCCAAAACCCAGGCATGTGCCCTGACTGGGAATCAAACCCTCAACACTTTGGTTCACATGCTGGCACTCAGTCCATTGAGCCACACCAGCCAGGGCTGTTTGTTTTCTTACTGTTAAATTTTAAGAGTTCTTTGTATACTTTGGATAACTGTGCTTTCTCTGTGGCTTGTTTTTTTATTCTCTCTGAAAAGAAAGATTTTTACATTTTTAAATAGTTGAATCAACCAAAGAATAAAATTTCATGTCATCTGAAAATTATATAAAATTCAAACTTTAGTGTCCATAATAAAGTTTTGTGGAAACTCAGCCATGCTCATTCATTTACATAGGGCTGTTTTTAAACATTGTCAGGGTTAAGAAGTTGCAACAGACTGTGTATGTTAGACCTTCATTGCTCTGTGCTGCTGTCCAGAGTGCTACATCCATAGTGTCACATCCACTTGCCATAACTTGACCATTACTTATGGTGATAACTTGCCAGCTTTCCAAGTGGTACATGTATCCCCACGCAGCGACATCTTATTTTATCATTTACCACCAGTACGTGCCCATCATGTCAAGGCAAGAAAAGCTGGTTTCATGTGTTGCATTTTAGGGCAGAGCGAAGTGTGGATTTGTTCGTTAGACAGCAAAGCACTGTGTTTATTAAGTAACGACACTCAGCCGTGCCGAAAGGACGCTGCATTTGTCATTACCAGACGGCGTATCATCACAATGGTCTCGACTCACAGAAAAGTGATGATCGGAAAAACACTGTATCTCATCACTGCAGAGTTTCTTAACAAACATGAAAACGAGGCCACAGTCAAAATAAGGTTCCAAGTGTCTTATTTGTTAGCCAAGCAAGCAAAGTCATTTCTCTAGAGTGAGTTAATTAAAACATGTTTGATTGCAGCAGCTGAGGAAGGGCGTCCAGAGAACACGAAACTGTTTAAAAGGATCAGCCGTTCTGCAAGAATAGCTGCTTGAGGAGTTAAGGACACTGGGAACAAGATCGATGATCAGTTTAGAAACAAGGCACGTGATGTGGATGGTTTCCCTTTGCTGTTCATGAGTCGGCAGGTGTTCTGATGCTGCTTAGTTGTTTATCCAAGGAACAGGGCTGAGTTTGAAGTGACTGAAGAATCGGCCCCTATGAATGGTCTCATGAAATAACTACAGGCAAGAATATTTTCAAAAAGTTGAGAAAACACTAATTCAATACATCCTAAAGTGGAACCTGCTAAGAGGTGTTATAGCTGATGATGGTGCATATATGTGTGGAGCAGGAAATGGCTCAGTCAGACATATTTACAAAAGCTGTGAAAATGTAAGCTGTGTAAAGCCTCTGGTTATCCCCTGTGTTGTTCATCAGGAGGCACTTTGCAGGAAATGCTTGAGTCCATCATGTGTCATTGAAGCGGCATCGCTGACAGTGAACTTCATCAGTTCTCATGGATGTGACCATCATTGGTCCTGTGAGTTTTTGTCAGAAATAGAAGCTGAATATTTTGACTTGCCCTACTATTCAGCAATTCAATGGCTTGTCAGTGGCAAAATGTTCTTGTGATTTATTTTTAGCTCAAGGCCAAGAATGAAATTCTCCTGAACAAGAACTATCCCCCCACAACCACTACTATAAAACACTGAATAGCTTTGCAAATTAATTTTTGCTGCAGATATAACAATAAGATGTCTTAATAAATTCAACCCAAAATCACAAGGCAAGAGAGCACTAGCATGCAAAGCGTACACAGCAGTGAAGTCGTTTCAACAACTAACGTGGGTTGAATCACAAGCAACGCCAGGCTGCTGCACACACGTCCCGTGCCGTCAAAAGTTAAAACAAGCAGCAAGGCCCCTATTCCCACACAGATGTGCAGCAGATACTTGTTCCAAGTTCCAGCAGTGTTTTTGTGGGGGTGAGGAGAGGACCTCAAAGCAAGTGCAAAGGAAGTTTCCATATTTCAAAATCCACTCTATTGTGCAATTGAAGAGCTTCTACCTATGCTTCAACAGCAAGTGATTAATCTGAACTGTAATGCCATGCCAAAAGGCCAGTATCAGGAGAAGAATCTAAACAGACTTCTATAAATGCCTTCCGAGCAATGAGTATGTTCAATTAAAATCATGTGCTCACAGATAGTACTTGGCAGTACCCATTTGAATGAAAAGACATTACCCAAGATGAAATACAAAAAATCTCATTACAGATCAGCACACACAGATGAACATTTGCAACAGATTGCGATAGGAAATGCTATCACAGTACAGCCTTCTGTTAAACTCTGGCCCACCCTGCCCACTGCAGAAACCAGTCTCGTCTGACAGCTAGGCTGGGTCATAGTGGGGCAGGCACGGATGTGACAGGGGGGCAAGGCCTTGCGGGTAGAGCAGGCCCAGGCTCTAGTCCCAAGCTGCCAGCAATGCACCCTGCCACCCGGGGTCCCTTCCACTCCCTATGCCTCACTTTCACCATCAGTAAAATGCAAGAGTTGGGTTGCTGTCACATGTCGCAGGTGAGGCACAAGGCTCAGGGACCTTGAGGGATCAATCTACAAGAGTCACTTAGCTGGTCTGTCGTGGGACCAGATTTGGATCCACATATCTTCAGTACAAATCGAGCACTTGTTCTCCTGGACACAACCTCTCAGTGTCCCTGAGTTAGCCTGTGGAATGGTCATATACACTCAGGACCCAGGGGTCCTTGCGGGTGAGGGAAGGATACTGGAGCGGGCTCACGTGGGCTCTGATGGTTAAATACTCAGGGACTTTGCCAGACCACTGTTAAATGGGTAGCTTGAGATCAACCGTAATGGAAGTATTTACACCGTGGAAACCTGCACATTCTACCCATCAGGGACTTCTGTGGACTTATTTTTCTGAGAGCCAGCTGACCAGCACACCACTGCATAGATAACTAAGAGGGACAACCAGCCAGAATCCCGAAGTCGTGGCTGGGTTTGGAGACATTGGTTGCTTTCAACTCGTGGAACTTCAGAGTCATAAGCAATGTCTGAGCCCGTATTGTCCATCTCCATATTTCACATAAGGGGAAACTGAGGCCCAGGGTGAGGAGATAGCCTGTTCTTTGCAGCAATGAGTGACAGAGGAAGCCCAGAGAAGGCCCAAGTATCACTCCAGGCCCCCAACCCCAAAGCCTGCTGCCACAATGGAGCTAACCCTTACTCCTCAGTTGGCCCAGGTTCACAAGCTCAGAAGGCCAGCACCTGGCCCAGAGGACATCCCAGTTTCCATGGTAAAACCTTCGCAGGGTGCTCTCCCATGTTCCCTGCAGGGTGCTTACCTTGGCCAAATGAGCGGCCAGCTTGTCCCTGGCATCCTTGGTCTCCTTCAGCCCACTCTTGAATGCCGTGTCCACCACGTCACATTGCTTGCGCAGGTCACTGGCCGTCTGGGACAGGACTCGGTCCACCAGGGCCTTCAGCGTCAGGGAGTTGTTCCTCTGCTTGTCGGCCTTCTCCAGGTTGGTGTTGGAGAAGTCCAACCAGTCCTCCAGACTCACAGAGCTGGAACAGAACCCATGCATTTGTTCACAGAACACGGGGGCCTGGGAAGGGGTGGGCAGGGACAAGCTCCTGGAGATCCCCTGGAAGCGAGCCCTGCCTTAACCACCAGGTGGAGTGAACAGTGGTCTGTCGGTGGCAATTGCTGTCCCTTTGGGGAAACCTACCTACTCTGTGCCAGGCACCAGGATGGCTCTTTAAAGACATGATCGCATTTAATCATCATGAAGGCCTAGTGAGCTAACTTTCATAACCCCCTTTTTACAAATGAGGAAAACTGAGGCTCAGAGAGAGGAAGTAACTTGGTCAAGATCATACAGGTAGAGACAATTTGAGCATCAAAATAAATAATAATAGTGACAGATTAGAACACACCGAATAAAATAGGAAACCATGAGTCCATACTGATATAAATAAAGTGCTGCTTTGATAAGCAACTGCTTTACATAACAACACTGATGAATCTCAAAATGATGCTGATTGGAAGAAAACTGACACATGGAACAGATAGTATATGATGCCCTTTAATAACCATAAAAGCAGGCACAGCTACTGGAGTCAGGAATGTGGTCACCTTTAGGGAGAAGGGAGGGGCTATTGACCGAGAGGGGACAGACAGCATGGGGGTTTCTCTGGTGGTGGTAATGTTCCATTTCCTGACCTGGTTGGTGGCTCCACGTGGCTGTGACTAGCAACAGCCTCTGAGCCGGCCCCAGTGACCCTCCTCCCGGCATTCACACCCTTGTGTGTGACGCTTCCCGTGAGCCTCCCGTGAGCTGTGCGATGGACCCACCGACCCATTCCTCACAAACAGCAGTGATAAGAGGTCAGCCCTGGGATTGGGCTAAAAGTAGACTGTGGCTTTTGTCTTGAGTGCGCTCTCTCCCTTGTTTCCTCTTGGATCATTCCCTGGTGGGGAAGGGGAGCCAGCCACAAGTGCTGAGAGAGCCAGTGGTGGGGGACGAAGGCTCACGTGGCAAGGCCTGCCACAAGTACAGGAGTCACCTGGAAACGGGGCCCCACCCCAACCAGTCAAGACCCCATGTAAGACTGCAGCCCAGAAGACAGCGTAACCACAGCTGCACGGGACGGGAGCCAGAGGCACCGCCTGAGCAGTGCCTGGGTTCCTGAGCCACTGAAACGGAGATATTTTACATGTTTGTTGTTTTCAGTGGCTAAGTGTTGGGGTAACACAGTGATAATTCATTAAGCTGTGTGTTTATTATTATTTATGTATTTTTCTACATGTATGTTTTACCTCAACAAGAAAGTTTAAAAACTATAATGAGTTAGGCCTGTGATGAAGTGTTAATTGAAAAATGTAAGGTAGCCCTGGCTGGCGTAGCTCAGTGGATTGAGCGCGGGCTGTGAACCAAAGCATCGCAGGTTCGACTCCCAGTCAGGGCATATGCCTGGGTTGCGGGCCAGGTCCCCAGTGGGGACCACCTGAGAGGCAACCACACATTGATGTTTCTCTCTCTCTCCTTCTCCCTCCCTTCCCCTCTCTAAAAATAGATAAATAAAATCTTTAAAAAACAAACAAACAAAAAAGAGTAGCTACTATAATTAAAAAAAAAAAAGAAAAAAAAGAAAAATGTAAGGTAGATGCTACAGAAAAGGTACATAGTATTATCCCATTTTTGTAAACAAAATCAAATTTGTCCTAGCCAGGTAGCTCAGTGAGTTGGAGCGTCATCCAGATACACCAAGGTTGTGGGTTTGATCCCTGGTCAGGGCACATACAACAATCAAGGAATGCATCAGTAAGTGGAAGGACAAATCAGTGCTTCCCTCTCTCTGTCTCATAGCAATAAACGAATTTTAAAAAGTTGTGCGTGTGAGTATATACATACGTTGGTATGAACACACAGATAGCAGTGGTCATCTCTGGGGTAACATCATACAGGGACAGAGGAAAAGTATTAACTTGCTCTTTATACATTTTTAGATTCTTTTACTTGTTAGAAACACAAAATAGGGAAAAGAATACTTCAAATGTTTAAAGGTTTTACATCAGACTTTCTTGAAGTGGGGCCCAACCTGGAGGACCAAGGACCCTCCGGCCCTGTCCTCTGGGAAGTCACCGCGCAGCTCGACTCTGCCCCAGGACGGCCTCTCCCTAGCTCCCAGCCGGCTGTCACGACAAGGTGCCAGGGCCTGCCGGCCTGTCTGAGGGGCGTGGGGACACCACAGAGCAGGGAGGAAGACAGCATGGCCAGGCCAGCAGCCAGGACTCACTCACTTTGGTTCCACCCTTACGACGTTCTCAGAATATCTGATGTTCGGCGAGTTGTTGGTGAGTGAGAAGCAGGTATCGTCAATGGTCAAGGCCACAAACTTATCTTTCAAATCCTTTTCCAGACTGTACTTTGCAGCGCGGTTCAGCCTGGAAAGAGAAGGTAAAGGTTTCTCCCTCTGCAGTGCCCAGGTGGCACCTGTCGTTTCTTGGGAGGCCCTGGAAAATGCAGCGGAAGCTCGTTCTGGTGCAGGATGGCAGCTCTTCCTCCCCGCCCGCCATCACCCAACCTGCCCCCCACCACGCACACATACACCATCAGATGCTTGGTGACAAATTAATGTAACCGAGCCTGGACTTCAACATCCTTCCTCCAACCGTGACATTTTCTGATGCCACCACTGCGGCATACTCTGTGAGAGAGACCAGCCCTAGGAAAAAACCACTTCCAGTGTCCTCTCGTTTATAGTCGGGGCTGAGACCCGGCCCCATCCCCACCTGCCACCAGAGGGTTGTCCAGGTCTCGTCCTGAGTGTTCCCAAGCCACCTCAGGTCATGGGAAGTGCTCGTAGGAGTATTAAACCCCATTCTCTCTGTGACTTGGAGCCCGGCATTTGTGGGTGCTCTCTTTTCTCGATATGCCAAGTGGGGACGTGCAGGTGGCCTCAAACGGCCATACCTGATCTGCTCGGTTGTCTCCTCCAGGGTGCGGGTCAGCAGGGCCATCACCCCCTGGATGATCTCGGCCTCCTTTATGAGCTCCTGTTCCACTTCATCATGTACCAGGTCGATGCCAACTCGCTTCTCCCTGACCAGAGAAAGGCGGCAGGTCACCCAACAGGTGGAGGAAGGCATCTCAGCATTCACTAACACCTGGACATTTAATCTGGACAACTGGTCGGAGTAACACTGCATCTGCCTGGGTGACGTGGTCAGGGAGGTGCCCTAGTTGGTCTCTTTGAGCCTTGAAAAAAAAAGTCCACAGTGCAATGAAGAAAATTTGATCAATGACGGGTCATCTGGTCTGAAAAATGCCAGATGGACATTCCCCCTTCAGTTTGGACGTCACTTCTGAAGTCTTTTCCTTCTTACCTATATAGCGGAAACATTTCTTTGGGCTTAGCATTCCAAAGCCATATGTTGCCTTCCTTGATCCTAGTTCCATTTTCTGACAAGGACTGGAATCCAGAAAGATGCTTTAATGATAATAATAATACCAACATTAACATGACCCCACCACTGAGCACTTGCTATGCGACAGGCGTTGTGCTGAGCTTTCGATATGAATGTTCTCACTTAATTAGCCCGTTCAAGTATAGGTGAGGAACCTGAGTTTCAGTGAGGTTAAGCCCAATGTCACAGAAGCACATTATACGTGCTTTTAACCACTCTATTACATTACTCCCAAAAGTGACCAGTCACTGCCTGACAGCATTTGGGAGCAAGGCTCCCCCCTCTCCAACTGTGTGGCTTTGGGAACATTGTATAATTTCATCTGTGCCTTGGTTTCCTCTTCTGTGAAATGGGGATAATAATTAGAACTTCATTAAGGCGGTGGCAAGGAACTGATGAGCTATAAAAGCAGAAATCACAGTGCCAGACACACAGTAGCACATAATCAGCTTAGCAACATCTGCATTCTAATCACACTTAGGTGTAGACTTGAGCTGATTGGAATGTTGGCCTCTTCAATGGTGATTTTACTTTGCTTCACAAACTCTCTAGCTGGGGAGATGGCAGCCCAGTTTCTGCAGAGGGTCCTGCAGAGGGTCACTGAGGGCTTTCCAGCAACACCAAACAGTGTGGACAGAGCCAGGGTGTGTCTGGGAAATTGCAAGTAGCTCAGCACTAAGCATGTCCCATGGTTGGGGGTGACATCTGGGCCTCGAGAGGTCACAGAGGGCCCAATCATGAGGAACCCTGTTGCCTAGGCTAAGAAGTTTGAACTTTATCTGGAAGGTATTAGGGTGTAGGGTTGCAACTTTTTTTAAATTTTAAAGCATGGGGTGATATGCAAAAATCTACATTCAGAAAAGTTCACTCCAAAGACAGTGTGGAGGACGCACTGGCTTGGAGGCGGCTGTGCTACTAGCAAGAAGACCTGTTGGGGAGTGCCATCTAGGACTGCGACAGGGAGTCACCGTTAGCCCAGAGTAACTATCCTACTCATGGGACTCACGGGGAAAGGAATTATAACAAAGAAGTAACTTTGTTATAATTCCTTTCCCTGTGAGTCCCATGACACACAGTGGTCTCTGGACAAAGTGCTTCTGTGTGCCTCTGTGCATAGGAGCAGACTTTTCGTCCACTAGTAACTGTAGCATCTGCTCTGCCTGCCCAAAATAAAGACTGACATTTCTTGGTTTCTAGTGGTGTGGCCATGCGACTAAGTTCTGGGCAACAGGATACAAGTAGAGATGGTGAATGCCAAACCCCAGTTATTCCTACTTGCTGGAATGTAGACACAGTGGCTGGAGCTCCAGCTGCCACCCTGAAAGTCCAGGTAACCGCGGGAGTGAAAGCCACGTGCAGTGGGGCAACAAGACGGAAAAAGCCCGAGGCCCTGACACTGTGACGCAGCATGCCACCCCTGAACTGCCTCCAGACTCCCGGAATGTGAGAGCAAAAGAAACTACCTTATTTAAGTTCAGTGTTATTTTGTGGTTTTCTGATTACCCACAGCCAAACCCAGGCCTAACTTATATTTAAGTTGGTCAAGAGCAGAGTTTAGACATGAACCCAGTCTAGTGCTCCTTCCACTGCCCAGCACCAGGGGCATGCCGAGATAATTTCAGGCTCTAGAAGAACACATGCTCATTTGCCTCATTCGAACCCGCCAGCTCGCACAGTCAGCTTCCACTGCCCAGCATTTCATTTCTCACAACGGGTGACTCACTGGGGGAACCTTCCCTCCTACCTGTATCCCAGGCACATCTGAGTGATGTGCATGGGCTCCTTCAGGCTCTCTAGGGCTTTCTCCAGTCTGGTCTTATATGCAAGCAGATCTTCAGTCACATACACAAGCTGCTCAAGTTTGTCATCTAGCTCCTTCTTCCAGAATCTGACTTCCTCAAGTCTCTGTTCTGAAGCACACAGAGAAGTTACCGCATGGTCAGTCTATTCCCGATGCAGCCAGCTTTGGGATTAGAAACTTGAAGGCTATTGCAAAACGACCTGAGACCTGTTCTTTTCTTCTTAGAGTTTCTTAGGGAGGGTAGGAGGGAGGGAAGGAAAATATATCTTCTTACATTCAACATCAAATTAATCCAAAGATCATCCTACACTCTTTGATTCTAATTCTTCAATGTCCACTGTTTTTAATAAGTTTTAACTTTATCAAAGATATAAATGTACATTGCTTGAAAAGTCAAATAGTGTTACAAGTGTCAGAATTCTCTGACGGACCCCCCCCCCACTCCCACTTTCGGGGAACAGCCACTAAGCACTTTCAGTGTTTCTTCTGCCATCGCTTACACTGCTGTGTGTTCATTATCAGCTTGAGTACTATCCATCGACTTCCTGTGAGCAAAGGTAAGAACGGGTTCATTTGTTCTCACACAACTTTTACAACATACTCTGCTCCTTCCATCTTCCTGGTACAGTTGTATCACCATTTTGTTAAGTGATGATTCAATGCTTATTGGTATTATTGTAAATACATAAATGTTACATACACCTAAGCTATGCAGTATACTAGGATACATTTATGTCCTTCCCACAACTTTTTGTTTTTTTGGAAAGGTTAATAGTTGTATTTTTGCTTTATTTTCCATATATTTATTATTAATTTTTCTTCAAACTTTCTAATAGAACCACAGCAGGCTTCCTTGTCTGCAGCTTTGTTATCTACGGTTTTAGTTACCTGTAGTCAACTGAGGTCTAAAAATAGAAAATTCCAGGAAAAAAATAATCTGTAAGTTTTAAATTGCGCACCATTCTGAACTCTTGCACTTCCTCACTCTGTCCCGCCTGGGACGTACACCATCCCTTCGTCCACTGTGTCCACTCTGTAGACAGGACACTGCGCTCGGTCACTTAGTAGCGTCTCGGTTATCAGATTGACGGGTGCAGTATCGAAGTGCATATGCTCAGGTCACCCTCATTTTACTTGAAATGGCCCCAACACACAAGAGTAGTAGAGACACTGGCAATTAGGATGTGCCAGAGAGAAGCTGTAAAGTGCTTCCTTTCAGTGAAAAGGTGTGTACATATGGGGGGAAACATAGTATACACAAGGGGGGACCCAAAAAAACAACAGGATTATCTTCTGGAGGGCGGGCCCCTTGTAGTGCAGGCTTCCCCTGCCAGGCGAGTGTTCCAGGAACCCATCTGTGTCAGTGTACCAGCTGGCGTTGTGAGAGGCTGCATTCGGCTTCAGTGAATTTTTTCTGAAGACTCGGTACGTTTGCCCATTTCATGATGGGTGATTTATGAGCGCACCTGCCCACACTGCGCTGAGTGTTCAGTAGTTTTTGACCAAAAACGGCACGACCCCCATGCCCCAGCCTCCCTATTCACCCGGTCTCGCCTAGAGTAACTTTTTTTGTTTACCCAGATGGAAAATGTCCTCAAAGGGAAACTTTTTGCCACTATGGAAGAGGTGAAGCAAAAACATGACAGAAGCACTAAAAGGCATCAAAATTAATGAGTTCAAAACTGTTTTGCACAGTGGGAAAAAAACATTTCGATAGGTGCATTGCATCAAATGGAGAGTACTGTGAAGGTGACTGAAGTTTAAACATGTAAGAATAAATACACAATCTTCATAAATAAACTCCATTTCAGGGGTCTCCCTTGTAGAGGATTGGGTACTATCCACACTTTTAGGCCTCCACTGGGGATCTGGGAACATGTCCCTCATGGGTGGGGGTGGGCTACTGTATAAATGTCCTCTCAGTATATTCAAACCCATCGAGTAAGCGACTGACTTTGTTCCTTTGCTGGAGACCTCTCTCCAGTGGTGCTTTCTTTTCCTGCCCCAGTCTCTAGCTGGATATGTGGCTATCATCCTGTGACTTTGCTTCACCATCATTCTGGGAATTCCCTTCACTTTCTCATGCATTGGAGTCCTCTTTCCTGGATTTCATTTATTCCTGTTTCTTGGTTTCCTTCTTCAATGTGCTGAAACACATCCTTCAGCAGCTTCCTAACAAATAGGTGGATGTGAGGTAAGATTTTTGAAAACCTGGAAGTCTGGAATGCCTTTATTTACATTATCCATCATTTGATTATAGTTGGCTGTGTGTAGATTTATGGGTTGTAAATAATTTTCACTTAGAATTTTGATGGCATTGCTTCATTTCCTTCAGGTTCCCAAAGTTTCTGTTGAGAAGTCTAATGTCATTCTGATTCCAGATTTCTTAAATGTGACCTGAAAAGCTTTTAGGCCTTTCTTCCCTATTTTCTGAGTATCCTAAAAGTTCACACTGGTATCAACCTTATTCAATTACTATGCCAGCCACAAGGCAGGCCCCTTTAATCTGAACACCTAGATCCTTTGGTTCTAGGAAGGTTTGCTGCGTTCTCTCATGGACGATTTCTGCTGCCCCGTTTTCTCTGTGCTCCTGCCTGGGAGTCCTATTAGGTATTTAGCCTCCCTGTGACCTGTCCCTGTCCTTTTTCACTCTACCTCCTGGAGATTCTTCGACTTTACCTCTCAGCTATTCCTTCGGTTTTTAGAGATGTTCTGCGCTCATGTTTTTAATTTCTAAGAACACTTGCTTGTTTTCTGACTCTTTTTTTTAAAGATTTTATTTATTTATCTTCAGAGGGGAAGGGAAGGAAAGAGGGAGAGAAATATCAATGTATGTATGGTTGCTTCCTGTGCATTCCCTGCTGGGAAGTGGCCTGCAACCCAGGCATGTGCCCTGACTGGGAATCGAACCGTGATCTCTTGGTTCACAGGCCTGCGCTTAATCCACTAAGCTACACCAGCCAGGGCTGACTCTTCTTTTTTTTAAGACCCCTTTTGTTATTCCATGGATGAGATATCTTCTCTAAATTTTCTGAGGACCTTGTAGTATAAATATAATTTCTCTTTTGCTCTGCGCATATGTTTCTTGAGTTTCTGTGTGTTTGATGGTTTACCTGTTTTGGTGTCTGTCATGTTATATACAGGCTTTCCTCAAATGTCTGGTGGTTTTTATCTGATTACCTTTAAAAATAAAATGGTAAAATGCTAACTGGAAGCTCTGTCTACAGGGACAGGGCTTGTCAGCCAGAATGCTTTATTGTCTATAGAAATCAGACAGGGCCCAGGCACTCCATCAGAGAATCACCAAATTTTATTATCTGTAGATCTTTCTTTCAACCAGTTAGTTTCTCCATGGAGGAATCTTCCAATCCCGTCTGAAGGCATAAGCTTGGCAACCAGTGACCTAGAAACCAGGGACTGGTAGAGTTACTGTTCAGTTAGTAGACTTTTACTGAATCTTTGAGCTTTTAGCCTTCTGCTTAGGAAAGGAGAGCCAGACTGGGGAGACTTTCTTTTCCAGAAAGTCTTTCTGCAAAAACTTTCAACCAATCTTGTTTCTAGCTCTATTCTGAATCCCCAGCTTCAGAGGCAATTGAATGCTTCCAATTTTGAGCATTTCAAGGTTTCTGCAGTATGAATGTATAGCATGAACAGCTAGCTTCTCACTATCCTCCTCCTACCAAGGCTTTCTGCAGGTTCTGAGTGTGTTGCTACTGGTCCTTTCGCTTTCCAGTTTCCAAAATCTTCATCATTTCCCTAGTGCTGCTCCCCCCGCCCCCGTCTCGTCTTTGAGGCATACCTTTCATCAACCCTTTACTGCTGCTTTGTTGGGCTGAAAACAGAGAGGAAGACTAATGCATGTGTTCCATCCACCACATAAGTGGAAGCCTCCCCACTCACGTTTTGTGACTGACTTCCACCCTCGCCTTGCGTCTTCCACTTCCCTATTGGACCTGCCACCTCAAAGGTCACCAATAACCTTCAAGTCACCAGTCCAAATTCATTTTTGCTCAGCTCCCAGCCTCTCTGACATTTCTGTGACTACTATTGTTGATGAGCACATAGACAGTTTCAAGACTGGGACTGTTACCAGGAGCACTACTTTGAACATTGCAGCTCATACCTTTCATCAACATGTGTTAGAATCTGTGTTGGTATACACGTAAAAGTGGGATATCTAGGTTGAAGTGTGTGTAATAAGTTCAGCTGCAGTAGACACTGCCAAAGCTGTCCAAAGCAGTTGTACTTCCAGTGTTCACAGTGTAAGTTTTCCAATTTACGCTTCCTCCAGTAGGGTATGCGAGTTCTGGTTGCCCCACATCCTCTCCAATCCTTCGTATTTGGTCTTTTTCTTCTTTTCCCCTGTCTTTAACAACTCCGCCTCCTCCCCCTGCCCCACCATCCTCCTCCTCCTCCTCTCCTTTTTCATTTTAGCCATTCTGGTGGGTATGTAATGGCATGTCAACTGTGATTTTAATTTGTACATCCCTGATGACTAAGGAAGTTAGAGCACTTCTTCACATGTTCATTGGATGTTTAGATCTCCACACTTGTCGGATATCTGCTAAGGTTTTCCTCTTTTTTTTAATTGAGTCATCTGCCTTTTTATCCTTTTTTTTAGAAGTCCTATATATGTTCTGGATACAAATCCTTTGTATATTATGAATACATTGTATATATGAACATATAATATGAATACTTGTATACTCTGTGGGTTGCTTTCTTGGTCTCTTAATGGAGTCTTTTCATAAACAAAGGCTCTTCATTTTAATATAGCCTAACTTATTTTTTCTTTTATGATTTGTTCTTTTGTGTCTTAAGAATAACAAATCTTTGCCTTCTTCAAGTCATAAATATGTTCTTCACCAAAAGTTTTATTGTTTTACCTTTCCTATTTAGATACTCATTCCACCTAGATTGATATATATATGATAGATATAGATATAGATATATGGTAGGGGTCAGGATATAATTTTTCCATAATAATAGCCAACTGACCCACTTATTGCAAAGGCCATCTTTTTCCTGCTACACTGCAGTACTGTTTTACCATAAATCAGGTGACTACCTATGTGTGGGTTTGTTCCTGGGCTCTGTTTTGTTCCACTGGTCAGTTTGTCTATCCTCCCCTAAACCTCACTGGTTTAATTACTATGGCTTTATCATGGGTCTCAGAAACCACAGTAAATATCTTCCAGTTTTGTTCTTCAAGACAGTCATGTCCATTCTTGACCTTTGGTATTTCCATATGAATTTTAGAAGCAGTTTGCTGATTTTATTTTTTAAAAAACCTGCTGAGATTCTGACTAGCATTGCATTGAAGCTATGCAATTCCTTCCATTTCTTTCAATAATGTTTTGCATTTTTCAGAGTAGAATTCTTGCACATCTTTTATTGGTTAATTCCTAGATAGCTGATGTTTTATAATGCCATGCTAAGTGGTTGATTTTTTAAAATCAGTTAATGAATCAATGAAGTTAAGTTTCAGACCTTGAAATCTTTGGTCTCATGCCTGACACTCAATTATTGTGAAAAATGAATGGTACATCCTCATTCCTAACACCTACCTATTTGCACAATGATTTAGAACAGGAATAGGAAATGCCTACAGGCTGATATCAGGAATATGGGTCAACTCATCAGGAGCAGCCTAACATCTAACATTACTGACCTGAAGAAGCTTCGGTTTATTGGAGGTTAATAAAATTAGCAACCCTTAGACTAGGTTTTATTCATAGATGTTTTTGTTTATCCTGCCCAGTGTTATAAATACAATTAAACCAATTGCCATCATTTTAAAAACGGGTAAAATTCCAGCTTTCCAGATTTTCTTTTTTAAAAAAATCAGACAATTTGGCAACACCGGGCTCATAATCTTTCTAGGAAAAAAACTGGTTGAAGTTGAGTAGCAGTGGTGTCCTTGGATGGAGCCCACGTTCTCTGGCCACCCCAACCCCTGCCAGTCCCGGTCATCTGTCCCGGTCATCTCAGGGAGTCTTCCTCACCCTGTGCCACCTGCCTAGCCACCTCAGACACCTGCCTTTGTGACCTCTGACTTAGCCTTGTTTGGCATTTGGGAAATTTTATATTTATTTTTGGTTTATTTAAGGGCACTCTCCTTTACATAGTGTTTTTAAGGATTTAGTTGGAAGGAGAAAATTACCCTTCCTTTATCAGCTCAATGTTTCTCTAGGAAGTCTTTCTTACATTTGTATCCCTTACGCCAGCACCATCTGGTTCTTTTCTGATTATTCATGTTCGTTTCTTTCTCCTCCTCAAGCCAGGAGCTCCTAAAAAGTAGACACTAATCATACCATGTGATAGTCCCAGTACTTAGTCCATTGATGCTCTCAGATGCTCAATAAATGTATATCAAATCAATAAATGAATAAATCATAGATGATGGATGGCTGAAAAATAGACTGGGTTACCATGTCTCTATCTTGGGGCAGTGAACTTGAACATAGAACCTAGGGAATTTACATTTTTCCCTAATATTTCAAGATAGCACATTACTACTCCTGAACATGGAATACGAATGACAGTGCAGCTAAACCTGAACAGTTCCATCAGAACATGTTCACAAGCACACCACCCACATCGTCTCACCTAGTTTTTTGTTTACATCACTTTGAGATTTCCTTGTGGTCTTTTCAATTTCCTCCACAAGCCTCTGGCTTTCTGCCACCAGGCGTTCGGACTGGGACCTTTGGGCCTCTGCTCTGTGGTACTGGTTCTTGTTAGCAATGTACCACTCCAAGGGCAGGAACTTGGGTGGAGGTTGTAGTAGTTTGGCCATTTGGGGTTTCCAAAGTCCTGAACAAAGACAAACTTCTTTTAGATCAACTGAAACCAACTTGTCCTTTTTTAAATGTCAATTTTTCTTATGTGACATACATACCAAAAAGTGCCAAATCATAATCTGCATACAGAACGAACACATCTGGGCAGCCAGCTCCCCTCTTTCCAGTCACTCTTCCCCACCCCGACCCTCACAGTAACCACTATCTTGACTTTGTTGTTGTTGTTTATTTTTTAATTGCTGTTCAAGTATAGTTTTCTGCCTTTTATCCCCATCCCAGCTGACTTTTAACACTACAGATTAGTCTTGTTGTTTTTGAACTCCACATCTATGGAATCACACAGCATGTACTCTTTTGTATCTGACTTCTTTCACTCGACATTATGTTGCTAAGACTCATCCGTGTAGTTCATGTGGTTGTAGTTTGCTCATTCTCATTGCTGTGTAGTAGTGCACAGTGGCATAAGTATTCCAAAATTCATCTCTCCTTTTCACTGTTTACGGATATTTGGGTTGTTTCCAGCTTGGGGCCTATCGTGAGAATGCTGTGAAGATTTGCATACATGTCTTTTGGTGAACAGATTCGTGCATTTTTATGACTTAGAATTGCTGTGTTAGAGGGTACTGTTCGATTTTACTAGATACTGACAAACAGATGAACTCCGACAAGTTTTCTTTAAAAGTGAACAATTGTGATTATCTTTAAAATGGCAACTGGGTATTGAGCCTATTGGCAGATAAAAGAATCTAAAGACTTCCCAGGACAAAGGGAAGGACAGAACAGGAAGGGAAACAGGAGAAGGCAGCAGGCAGAGGCCGGCAGCAACAGAACGACTAAAATTTCCCAGCATTGTTGGTACACAGCTCAGGTTGTGAGAACTGCCTTCTCAGACAGGCCTGAAATCTGCCCCACCCGCATCCCTACCCAAAACTCCGAGCGCCTGCCTGGAGGAGCATCTGGTTCTCTGAAGTCCTTTAAACATCAGATCTCCAGCAGGGCAACTAAGCCTGGAAGGACAACACGGAGTCTCCCCATTTCTTCCTAGTCCAGGCCTTCCTATGGCCTCTCCCAAGTTTGTATGAACAGGGCATTTGATTTTAACACAAGACTCCTAGATAAATCTAAGTAGCCTCCAAAAAAATCGAAATTAGACCTCAATTACGGCTAAACCCGAAGGACAGTAGAGCTGAGGGCTGCAGTGAAGGGCAGGTGGGGTGGGACCAGACGTACTTACCTAACGGCACAAATAACTGTATCTGCTCAGGTTGGGAGCCTCCTAACCCCAACTGAACTCCCAGCTCTGGCAGAAGAGGAAGGTAAACAGTGCAGTCTCCATGGCAACCGGTGACGGGGCAAAGAGGGTGGGGTCTGCCCCGAAGCAGCTTCTCGGGAAGGCTCTGCGCAGGCGCGATTTCTACTGTCCCCAGCAGGTAAGGGCTGTGGCAGCCCCCGATGCTCAACCAAGTCAATTTATCATGAAAAAGCGGAACACCAAGCAGCAAAGAGCGGCCAAAAGCCCAAGGTGACAGTCAGGAGACATGACTAGCCATGGCCCAGCAGCGGACTGAGTTACCTGGGGCCGTGCTGCTTCCACTAGGTCTTGGACTCGGAGCCTGGCCCCTTGGTGGTCGGCTGTCTCCAACCCGGAGTGGTGGCAGGACCCAAAAGCCAGGAGTCAGGAGTAGTTTCTCCATCTATAAAATGAGCGGATCAGAGCTCCCAAACTAACAGCACTGTGCTCAGAATATGTTCTTTACGGTTGCAGTACTTGTAAAGTGTAAGTGTGTAAGCACTCAAGGAAATACACAGTTGGGGAGAATACGGATTGGAAACGCTTACCTGGGTCCTCAAGCACACCGAAAATGGGTATTCAGATCAGCTGCGTCTCTGGCAGACCCCATCCTTCCACCAGCCAATCGAAGGCCAACCTCCGGCCCAAATCAACCTCTCAAAGCCCGCCCCCTTCCTCTCTCCTGCAGTTAGAAATGTGGTGGAGTATCACAAAGCTTTGTGAATATTAAACACCACGCCTGTCCAATAGCGTGAGGAGGAGCTTGTATTGCATATTCATATTCTCCGCCCCTCAACGGAGCAGCTAATTAAGGAGTGAGGTTAGGCCTGCCCCACCCGGATTCCCACGCTTTCAAGTTGGGGTTCAGGACGACGTGCTGTGTTTTCCACGTTGTGAAGTCGAGCCGCCGGGAACAGGCGCGCGCCCAGTCTCAGCAGTAATTTAACACGGACACGTAGAGAAGGTGGTCGGGCTCCCTCGTGTGCGGGGTGAGCAGGCCTGCGGGGGCGGGGGCGCTCTCTCCTACTTAGACGATAGAAGGCAGCCGCCTGATGGCGCGATCCAACCCTGAATGACCTCTGAGGTTTCCTGAGCAGGCCCTGCCTTGTAGACCAGACCTCGGGCCGCCTCCCAATTTACAGAAGGGGAAATTTCTCAAAACTGTTGGAAACGTGATTGAATTGGCAAAAGTACATGAAAATAGCCATATGAATTATAATCGTAGATCACCATTGTATTTTGTGCCAGTATGCAAATATAACTTTCCCATGGGGGAGTGGGGCAGGGGTAGATAGAAAAACCTTGAGACCCTCCACCCAAGAACTAAAGCTGATGGTTGAGTCATACCATCTCTTCAGCTGGTGTTCTTTCTGAAAGCTCTAAACTTGTATGGTGTTGCATCTCTTTCCTGATATGCTTTAAAAAACAAACAAACGAACACTTCTTCCTTCAACTACTTACTCTTACTCAATCAAATGCCCTGTTCATACAAACTTGGGAGAGGCCATAGGAAGGCCTGGACTAGGAAGAAATGGGGAGACTCCGTGTTGTCCTTCCGGGCTTAGTTGCCCTGCTGGAGATCTGATGTTTAAAGGACTTCAGAGAACCAGACGCTCCTCCAGGCAGTTTAAGTGTAATCGAAAGTATTTGAAAATATTTTTGAAAGAAAAAATTTTGCACACACACACACCCTCACATTGGCCAGCAAAGGAATGTATCTGATAGAGGAAGTGTGCAACGACTTACCAGCAATTCCTTAGTGTCTGTCTGGCACCAGCATGTGGGCAAAGGGAATGCAAAACAGTTATCCAGCACCGAGCTTTGAACTGGCTATATGATTAAGCACATAAAGCTTATACTCAGTGCAGACATACTCAAGCAAGGTGCACTGAAGTTTTTAATTGATTTTGAGGGTTTTTTTTGGTTGGAATAAAGCTATATTTCCTAAACTTCAGCAATTCTAGTACCAACTTCTTAATTTTTGACATAACCATGCACTCCCTTTAAAATTATTTTGATGTTTTTCTTCAAATATACTCATTTTTACATGTAAACATAATTTTTAATTTATTTTTAAACATAATTATTTTAAAAGGAGACTTTACATCACAACCATAAATGGAAAACTAACATCACTTGCACGATGGAGAGTAACCATAAAATAAAATGAAACAAAACAATATCATAAAATTTAATATTGATTAAAAATAAAGAGATAAAAGTAATGATAAATCTAACCTTTTGTTTTTAAAAAATCACATGTAAAAGCAAGTTTCTCAATAAGAATGAGCCTATAGATATTTGGCTTGATTTGTTAGTTTAAGACTATGCACTTGTTTTTTATTTTCGGTGTTTATCAGACCAGGAATCTCAACTCATTAGTAGCCATATTTAGAATGGTTAAAAAGTGCAATGACTCCTCAGAATTGATGACTTCTGTCCAGCTGCGAGCTAGGAACTATAGTCCTCTTGTGGGCCCAGGAAGGAGAGGGCACCCAGACATGGTGAACCCCAGAAGTCTCTAGTGCAAATCCCTTTCATTATCTGGCCTGATGTCTTGACACTTTCTCCCCTAAATTCAAGGGTTTTAATTAGGAAACCAAGTCGACTGTAAATGCTACAGTGAGTCTAAGTCTAAATGGGCTTCCTCCTTTGTGAGAGGCCTGATGAGGCAACTCTGAGTGCAGGTCTGGGGAGCAAACACCCCGAGTCACTCTGTGTCCACTCACAGGTAGAAAATACCAGAGAAAAAAATAAGTCAGACAGATAAACGCAGGAGAGTTAACATTTGTGAAGTGGAACTTTCAGAGCCGGGAAAACAAGAATGGCAAACAAAGATGGAGAAAGAATGCCCTTGAGCTGAAGATGCAAGTCTTTGGATTGAAACACCCACTTGAAATAATTATCTCACACACACACACCTAGTCTGGTGAAATTTCTTAATTCAAAGAATAAGGAGGAAAGGAACAAGTAGGTACCACCTTTTCATCTAGAACACAGGTTGCTAAAATAATGTCTTCAAAATTCTAGAGAAAATAATTTCAAATGTGGAATTCTATAACCAGTTTAAAAAACCTCATGTATTAAAGCAAAATAAAAATATTTTTGGACATGATAGTACTCTAAAAGTTGAGCATATACTCTTTGGCAGGGAGGGGGATTACTAGAGCAAAAGTGAAAAACCCAGAAAGAGGAGACATTGACCATGGGAAACAGTGGAGCCAACCCAGCTGCACGACAAAAAGAAACCTCAATATAATAACCGTACAACTGGACACAATCGGTTCACACTGTGGATAACTGAAAGTCAGACGAGTGCTTGAAGAATACCTTTAAGAATTACAGAAACTGGATGATTCATAACCCAGAAGTATAACCACATACTCCTGGTGGGCTGAAATTATATCTCCTCTGATCAATAAAAAGAAAGACAAACAGAAATTCTGAGAAAATTAAAAGTCTGTACAAGAAAGGTATAATCATGAAGAAACTTAAAATTCAATGTGATTTTTTTTTTAGGGTAAGATATGAAACACGAGATGCTTGCTGCCAAGTGCCGCCACACTGCCATGACGGCCTCACAGGCCACCCGGCTGAGCTCATTCGCTCTCGGAGTCATTCATTGATTCAGTCAACAAAGACTTGTGGGTCACTCTCTGAACCCATTCTCTGAATTCACTCAGTAGTCACTCTCTAATTTGTCCAAATATTTACTGAACATCTACTGAGGTCTGAGACCTGTGCTTGTCACTGAGGATAAAAGATGACGAGAAGACACAGTCCCTGCCTTTTTATGGAATTTGTAATCTAGCTCTATTTTACCCTGATGCAAGTGACACTATTTATCTTGTAAGTTAGTTTATTATTATATGAATAAATATTATATCTGTCAAATGTATAGACACACATACTGTTTGTCATGGCAAGTGTACAGTATATCTTACAGATACAGCTGCACCTGTGAAAAATTATGTTTGTGAAAGGTTATTCAATGAAACATTGTTTGTCATAGAAAACAAAATTTTTTAGACCTAACTGTCCACCAAAGGAAGACATTAAATGAATTATGAAAGAGTCATAGAGTGGAACACCTTTCACCTGTAAAGTGTATAATTAAGAATCTTATATTTCTATATGGAATAACCATGAAGACACATTAAGAGAAAAAAGGAAGGTTCAGAAGAGTATAGATACATACATATATACACATATATATGGCATTCTATCATTATTATGGAAGAAAAAATAAAATGGAATTCTTTGTATACACATGGAATTTCTCTAGAAAGACACATGAAAAACTGGTAACTCTGGTTGCCTCTGCTACCGGACGTACTTGGCCGGGGGTCTGGACAGGAAAGACTTCACTGAATACGCTTCATTTGAAAGATGTACAATATATTACCTCTTTTTAAAGATATAAAAGCTCTTTATAATAATAAAGTATTTAAGTAAATGGATGACACAAAGAGAGCAGCCAAGAGAAAAGTGGGCGTGGAAAGAGTCGGGGCAGAGATAAACTGTGGCTTTGAAACTAAAAGAATCCTGGTGGAAGCGAATGGAAGCAGCGGGCGCGGTGGCAAACGCACGTAGCCCGAGGCCGAGCCTGGTTTCCAGCCTGCGGCTGACCAGCCTCAGTTCTCTCATCCGTGTTAATTCCTGTCCTGCCCAGCTTATGACAAAGATAGGAGAGCATTTTGTGGATGCAAAAATGCTAACACCAATACCATCAGGTATTATTAAATTCTTGTCGAACTCATACAGTGCCACCATGACCTTTGAACTGCGTTTCGGTGGCATTGCCAGTGGCGTTGGGATCTGTTTCAGTGTCCCTAAACAGAATACACCTGAATAAGGGAAAAAAAACCTTCCTCCACATAATGGTATTGGTTAGATATGAATTCTTTTCTACCTTAGTTTTCACAGTGGAACCTCAAGTTCATTGATAAGAAACCATCAACATTCATTCTCTACATCCTTTATATTTTATTAAATCTCAATATCATAGGCCAGTGATTTTCAACCTTTCTCATCTCACAGCACACATAAACCAATTACTAAAATTTTGCAGCTCAACAAAAAATATATTTTTTGCCAATCTGACAAAAAAATAGGTATAATAGGTTCATTCACACTGGACACTATTGTTGTGTTGGCTGTGGTCATTGTTTTCATTTGACAACCTAAGGGAAAAGAGGTTAGCGCCCCCTGACCAAACAGTCAGGTACTGCATGTTTTAAAAATTCTTGGAACACACCGGATTGAAAATCGCTGTCATAGGCCATTGTGTGAAGCTGACTATTCAAGACGGTGGTGTCCTGGCTCCTTACCAGGAACTTACTCCTCTGCCACATAGCTCTATTTTTAAACAAAAACAAAAAGCAAACAAACAAACAAAACCAAAACCCAGCAGTTAAGAAACATGATAACTTAAGAGCTCTCATTGGAATTTTAAACTTCCACTAACTTACCAAATAAGAGTGGTATGCTTTCAAGACGTCCTTAGAAAAATAAAGAGGCTACAAAGTGTATGTTTCTCTTTTGAAATAGCATATTTCCACTACCAATAAGGACTAAGAGATGCTCTCAGCCATCTTTCTTTCATGTGGTCACAGCACAGCCACAAGTCCTGTAGTATTTTCTGAACGTCCACCATGCATAGCGAGCCACGCCAGCTCTCCTCACTATTCATAGCCAGCAAGCAAGTGGGCTGTGTAAGTGGGCTTTCTGTAAGTGGGCTGCCGCGAGGCTAACTAGCCTTCATAGGGAGTGAACCCTGGACCCAGCACATTCTCTTTGCTGAAGAGTGAATTCCCTGAGGGCAAGGACTAAATCACAGTGTCTGACCTCACAACACAAATTGTGTGGGCCTATAAAAGCATATTGAATGAATGCACTCCAATTGGCTCTCTAGCCAAAATGAAAATGAGCAACATTTACTTACCATCTAATTCTTTTAAGTGACAGTGGGATGTTTGAGAAAGTCCTATTGCCTAAAGTCCTATTGCCGAATAATCATCGTTATTATCAGGAAACAAATGACTCACAAAAGAAATCAATGTGCTAGCTCTTTTTGACTTGTTACCCGATCACTGTTTATTTACTTTTTGTTAAGTATGATTTTCTTCCACATCGAAAAGGCTATGAGTCAGAAATTCTCTTTGTAAGTTCACTTTGGCTCTTCTTCCAAGAGTAGATTTAATTATGAAGGGTTTTTTAAAAGAATATAATATATTATGAATACCAATAATCAAAAGCTAAAATACTTCAAGATCATAGAATGCATTCAATTTAAGTATAATTTTTTATTGTGCTTCCTGATTACCATTTCAGTATTGTGAAAACATCAATAAAGAAGCTATTGCCTTGTTTTTTCATCCTAATACACTTTTTATTTTTATGTACATTTCTGATGGCCTAGGTACAATTTATAGTTCTGTTTATAGTTCTGTTTCTTAAAACTTTTTAAGCATTTGGTGTAAATGGTACTAGAATATTCTACTCATCTTTATTTCATTTTGCATGAGAGAACATTGGGAAGCAATTTTGGTAGATTTTAAACCCATACTTACTTTTGAGTTTTTTTAATCCTCACCCAAGGATATGTTTATTGATTTTACAGAGAGAGGAACAGGGCGGGGAGAGAGAGAGAGAGAAACAATAATGTGAGAGAGAAACATCAATTGATTGCCTTGGGTACACACCCCCACCCCCAACCAGGAACCAAATGCACAACCTTTTGGTGTGCTGAAGAGCATTCTGACTGACTGAACCACATGCTCAGGGCCACTTTTGAATTTTTGAGATACCTTTCTAAAGAATCTGACTCTTGGAATGGTAAAAACCTTAAAAGGTTATCTGGTCCAATCTGATGTTGAAATGCCCTCTGTAGCATTCCTGACAAATGGTTGTCCAATGTTTGAATACTCCCAGTGATGGGAAACTCATCACTTCCAAACCCGCCCTTCTTTGGGCTGCTGAGCTGGAAAGGTCTTTCTATAATTTCCGTCTATGGATGCTTCTTTACATCTTGGGCCATACAGAATAAATCTGCTTTTTCCTATACATTAACAACTTTAAGGTTTTTGCAAACATTTGCCCTTTATCCTCCAAGAATTCTCTTTTCCAGACTAAATATTTAGGTTCCTTCAACTCTTCTTCATATGATGGCTGTGGAACCAAACTAAAATGGAGTCACTTATGTCAGGGACAAGATGGAGACAGTCGACGCAGGCACATAAAGGAAACTTAACCTAACCTTACAGGAATTTACAGCTCTTCTCAGAAATTAGCAGAGGACACCAGCCAATCCCCAAACTCTAGATCCATTTACATAATTTCTGGACTCCTTGTTCCCCTGATTCAGCCACCCTGGCCCAAAGAAGAAAGAACACTAGGCAACAAAGCTGAAAAGGTCAAAGAAAAACTTCCCTCTTTATCCCCTCCTGTAACCCTGAGTTTCCTGGCTTGCGGGTCGACAGCCTTACAAAGACAAACTCATCCTTCTGTTGTGTCTTACTCAGTGTGCAGAGCTTGGTTTTTGACAGAGTAGCTCTAGCCTTCCATCATTATATCCTGCCTCCTCTTAATTTGTTTCAGTTTATCTATAGTACAAAATCGTGTCTAATAATCCTGTACCAGAAGAGGACAATTATTTTAATGGAGTGGGTTTTATAGGATGACTTTTTAGCATCAAAATACCCTGAACAAGGGCTTTTGATTGTAGCAGCACAATGGACTCAACCACGGCCCTTAGCAGAGCCTGAGATGAACTGCCGAGGAGAGGCAGAGTGGCAGGAGCCCAGGCCAGCAGCCTAGAGGCGGGCTCCCAGTCAGGGGCGTGCCGCTGACCCCTTGAGCCAGTCACCTCCCCACTCTGGGCCTCATTTTCTCCTTTGCAAAATGAGATGGGCACTATATAACCCCAGAATTCTAGGGTTCTGCAGAGGTGTTTTAGTGGTTCCACAAATGTTTGACTTTTATTTTAAACCCTTTATTTTTAAAACTGTAATAAAAATATGTACAGTCAAATGTGTCATATATGCCCATTTAGCTCATTGGAGCCAACCACCATTTTGTAGACCTCAGACTAAAACCAGCTTGGTCATATTTTTATATTTTTCAACTACACCTAAAAGTGTCTTTGGTTAAGAAGGGTTTGTTCAGTAGAGCTTTTTTTAAATTCAGGCCTGTGTGTGTCTATTCATATGAAATTGTCCTAGTGAGGACATGTATGCTGCCTTTAATCAATGCCAGGCAAGGCTCAGGCCACCTGCTGGGACACGTTCTCTTGTCACACCACAATAGTGCAATCACAAAACAGCCAACCAGCTTTAGTGCTCCTTAAGTTTAGGCTATTATTTGTCTGACATTTATAGTTATGATAAGGAATGAGAGATATCGTGAGTATGTCTACTTTGAAGCCAAAATTTCTTGCTAATTCTTATGAGCTCTAGAATCAGTTTTGGCTGGAGAATACATTGAATTTGCAAGTCTGAAAAATTATATTCTTTGTACTACTTATCTGCAGAATTTTCTCATTATTATGCAGCTAACTTTATTAAATAAAGAAAAATAATAGTGGTACTACTGGTTAAGATGGCGGTGTAGGTATACATGGCTCACCTCTTCACACAACCACATCAAAATTACAACTTAAATATAGAACAACCATCACTCAGGAACAACAGAAATTGAGTTGAATGGAAGTCTGACAACTACAGATTTAAAGAAACCACATCCATCCAGACTGGTAGGAGGGGCACAGATGCAGAATGGGCTGGTCCCACACCCACATGTGATGGATGAAAATTCAGGAGGGATATCTTGAGAGCAAGGAGTCCCAACCCTATACCAGACCCCCCATTCTAGGGTCCCAGTGCCAGGAAGACAAATCCCCACAACTACTGACTGCAAAAAACAGTAGGGATTGAGCTGGTGGAAGAAACTGCTGGAGCCCCAAGAAGTTCCTCTTAAAGAAACCATACATGGACTCACCTACTCAGACTCACTCTCTCTGAACTCCAGCACTGGGGTAGCAGCTTGAAAGGCACCAGTGGCATACTGGGAGAAACTGAAGTGTCTGGTATCAAGGTGAGCAGAGGCCATTGTTCCTTTTCTAAACTCTTCCCCTACAAAGCCAGTAAGCTGGTGCCATATCTAAGACTCCATCAACCTGGCTAAAATGGTTTGACCCGCCATGAAGATCCCCAGAGACTCCTCATCGCCCAGTTTACAGGCCCACCCAAGCTACTTTTCCATATGAATGGTCTTGGCTCCTGCTGCACAACTTCCTAAATCCTATCAAAAAAGCAATAGATGGCCTCAGTGAGCCCCAGGCCCAGCACTGGCAACAGCCAGCCTAGATTCACAGCTTGGCTTCTCCTGGGAATCTCCAAGCCCAGCACAACTAGATGCCATCTCAGATTGCTTTATAGCTCAGGCAGAGTGGCCCCAGGCAAAACACAGGCAGGGGCTGACCTTAGCCTGCAACACCCAGGAAGTGCCAGAGCCTGTGCACCCAGTGGACAGCTACAGACCACGTCAGAGCACCACCACCCTGCTCCTGCACAGTTGATGCTCCATGGATGGGGGAGGTTGGTGATCAGTGGTTATAGCTTACTGACCCAGATAAACCCCTCCCATGGATCTGCCAACAGCAACCAAGGCTCAACTGCAAGAGGAGGGTGTACTAAGCCCACACAAAGGGCACACCTCCAGTACCCAGCTTGGGTGATGGGAATGCTGTGCCACTGGACCCTACAGGATACCTACTACATTAGGCCACACTACCAAGACACAGAGTCAAAGCAGTTCTATCTAATACATAGAAACAAACACAGGGAGGTTGCCAAAACAAGGAGACAAAGAAACATGGCCCAAATGAAAAACAGATCAAAACTCCAGGAAAAGAGCTAAATGCAATGGAGATAAGCAATCTATCAGATGCAGAGTTCAAAACACTAGTTATAAGGATGCTCAAGGAACTTACTGAGGACCTCAGCAGCATAAAAAATATCCAGCCAGAAACAAAGGATACACTAATTGAAATGAAGAATAATTTACAGGGCAACAACAATAGAGTGAATGAAGCCAAGAATCAGATCAATGATTTGGAACATAAAGAAGAAACAAATAACCACGTAGAACAATAAGAAGAAAAAAAAAATCCAGAAAAGTGAGGATAGTATAAACAGCCTCTGGGAAAATTTCAAGAGGTCCAACATTAGCATTATAGGGGTATAAGAAGGAGAACAGAAAGAGCAAGAAATTGGAAATCTATTGGAAAATATAATGAAAGAAAACTTTCCTAATTTGGTAAAGGAAATAGACATGCAAGTCCAGGAAGCACAGAGAGTCCCAAACAAGATGAATGCAAAGAGGCCCACTCCAAGACATAGCATAATTAAAATGTCAAAGGTTAAAGATGAAGAGAGAATCTTAAAAGCAGCAAGAGAAAATAAGTTAGTTACCTACAGGGGAGTTCCCATAAGATTGTCAGCTGATTTATCAAAAGAAACTTTGCAGGCTAGAAGGGATTGGCAGAAAATATTCAAAGTCATGAAAAGCAGAGATCTACAGCCAAGATTACTATATCCAGCAAAGCTATTATTTAGAATTGAAGGGCAGGTAAAGAACTTCCCAGACAAGAAAAAACTAAAGGAGTTCATCATCACCAAACCATTATTATATGAAATGTTAAAGGAACTTATTTAAGAAAAAGAAGATGATCAAAACTATGAACAATAAAATGGCAAAAATACATATCTATCAACAATTGAATCTAAAAATCAAACTAAGCAAACCAGAAGAACAGAGACAGAATAATGATAGGGAGAGGGTTTTGATGGTTGCCAGATGGTGGGGGGGGTGGGGTATGGGGAATGGGTGAAGAGGTGAGGGGATTAAGAAGCACAAACAGGTAGTTACAGAATAGCCATGGGAATGTACAGTACAGCATAGGAAATGGAGAAGCCACAGAACTTATTTATACACATAACCCATGGACATGAACATTTGTAGGAGGTTGCCTGAGGGAGTAGGGGTGCTTGGTGGAGGGGACACAGGGGGAAAAATCAGAACTGCTGTAATTGCATAATAATTTATAATTTTCATAAAAGAAAAATAACAGCCACTGAAGCTGGTACTGCACTGTAAATGGAATCCCAGCTCCTCCTCTTCTTATTTACGCTCTCTTGGCCAAAACTGGGATTTTACGGACCTGACTCCAGAGCCTGTAATCTCGCCACTGTGCCCACCATGCAAGCGCTGCACCCCCTCATGTGCTCACAAGATACAGGCTGTCATTTACAAGGCAGTCCGAAGTGACCTTTTCAAGGTACAATGTCAGAGGCTTGACTGAGCCCTTTCCTGAATCTGGCAAGACATCTAGCCCATATTGGCCTTCCAAAGTCTGTGGCTCAGAACATACTATGGCCATACTGCGTCCTTCACCATGTTCTGTACCAGGAAAAGTGGGCCACGTGGGCGAGCCTGTGAATGCCGCCCATCTACCTCTGGGGGCTCTGCTGTAAGCTGCCCACCCCAGCGCACAGCATCCTGGGCAGCAGCCCTGCTTCCAGGCTCTCCTCCCCCTGGAGCCGTGACTGCTGGACCACAACAGAATCCTGACGGTGCTCTGCCAGTTTGGCTTGAGGACGGTAACAGTCCCTCCTCTTCAAGATGGCGGCTTCATCTGGCACTATATGGATTACAGGAAATAATATACACAAAGTGCTGTCACGTGGTAGGTGCTCAATACCTATGTTATGTCCTTTTTTCTTTCAGATGCTGGGTGTTTTGACATACTCAGAGGAATGCTCATGTACAAGGCAGTATGTTGCCTCAAACAAGTGATACAAACAGCATATACCATAGGACAGTGGTTCTTAACCAGCAATTCATATCAACATCCACTGAAAACTTTTCAAAAAATGTCTTAGACTTGGTCAGCACCACCAGGGTAGGGCTGGGGCTTATGAATATAGTATGTATTTATTTGCTATTTAAATAGGTAACACATGTGGCGGATTTAAAATGTGAATAGTATAAAAGGGTGTGGAGTGAGAAGTAAATCTCCCTCCCAGTCCCGGTCTGCCTATTCCTCTCCCATAGGGCATTCATTTTTTTCAAAGATATGCCTTATTTTTTTTCCAGCATTTTTTCCTCTGTGTTCTTTAGATTGGATAATTTCTATTCTATCTTGTAGTTCATCGAATTTTTTTTGTCATTTTAATTCTGCTCTAAGCCCATCCAGTGATTTTGCATTTCTAATGTTGTATTTTTTTAGTTGTAGAATTTAAACACTTGGTTATTTGTTAATAATTTCTATTTCCCTGATGGCATTTCCAATTTGCTCACTCATCTGAACAATTTTCCTTTATAACCAGTTCTTATCCCATGATACACTTCCCCTGAATGACAAAAATGTTTTTCCACTTCTATTTGATTCTCAGATGGATTCCCTGTTTATGTAGAGAATGAAGAATTAGACCCAGTGATCTTCACAGAAAAAAAGACTATTTCAATCTCTTAAATCCATTTATTCACCTTACAAGCAATTTTGAATTTGTCTTTACTTAAAAAACTGATGTTTCATTTTGACTGTGTCATGCATCGAATGTAAGTAAAAAGAGCATATCTTCTGTCAAGTGATTTGAGTAAGAATACACCAAAACATGCTGCCTTTTGCATATTTTTAATTGCAAATATATTTTTTTAATCCTCAACCAAGGACATTTTTTCATTGCCTTTTAGAGAGAGAGAGAAACGTCAACCAGTTCCCTTCTCATACGCGCCCTGACCGGGGATTGAACCAGCAACCTGCTGTGTGCCCTGACCAGGAATCAAACTTGCTCCTTTTGGTCCATGGGGCATTGCTACAACCAATTGAGCCACACCGGCCAGGACTAACTGGAAATATTTTTTAATCGGTCCCCATCTCCTCATTGTAGAAGCTGTACAACTTGCAGAGCATGAACTCAAGGGATCTCCCGAGCTGCCAGCGGCAGGAGCACGTTTTTGCCTGCTGTCCCACAGTTGCTAGAATAAAGTCCGCCCCTGAGTCTGTTTGGTAAGAGTAAGCAACTCTCCCCCAGCCACTCATGCACTGAATTAGGGGAAACACCTTCCTGCTGTGGAGGGAGGAGGATACAGAACTTCTGTGAGAATGATGCCCAAGGAAACAATTTCTTTTTAAAGTTGATCGTAGGGAAGTGCATAACATATCGCCAGTATGGTATGTTATATTCACTGAAAACCGCCTTTAAGATGAAGTTAGGCCAACATTGAGAAAAGCACCTAAAATATAACCATTCTGTAATCTTTGCTTTTATTTTTAAGCAAATAAATGCCAAGAAAGTATTTATAAATATGATTAAATTGAATTGCATTTCCTAATGAAAATACCGGAATCTTCCAAGAAAAAAAGCTTTTTTTCCTTAAAGGGTATTTGTTTCTCATTTAAATTTTGTATTTAACAGATTTTATGTAAAGGACACCTTCACACCGAGGCAGGGAATGCCTGGGTATAGCAGTGGCCTTTGTTCTAGATGAGGGAATTATGAAACACACCGACTAGGTCTGAAGATCGAGTTTCCAAGAGAAGAAGACGGTAATGGGTGCAGGTGCAAGCCAAGCCTCTCCTGAGGTTTGAAGGACCACCCGACCCCATGAGTTATGAAATATATTGATGAATTAATATTGCATAGTAAAAATTAGATGTTAAATAATTGTTAATTGTGTTAAATATTCATTGTAAACTTGCTAATTGCATAAATAGCAACTGTTTTCTAATGTCCATTTTAAAATACAGTTTAGAATGATAAATATGTGTTTATGGTTTATCAATGCCTATCTGCTAGCATTTATGTGGGCCAAGCAAAGACAGATTAGGCCAAACCCTGGAAAACGTAAATATATTTATTCTCCTTTTATTCTATTGGCATGACCTTGTGCTCCTTACAATAGTGTCTGCTGATAAATCTCAGCAGACACCATTGGGTGCCTCTCCGAATGTGAGTGGGCCTCCAGTAGCCTCGAAACCCCCAGGTATGGGTTCTCAGGCCCCATGACAAACCTGCTGAATCAGAACTTAGCTGAAGAGACACTGTCCCTCCAGCAGTGCCTGCTTTCCTACCCGTGGTCTTCCTTGGGTTTCACTTTTCACAGGAAACTGAACATAAATCTCAAATTGTCTTTGCACTTGGACCAGTTTCCTTTGTTGATCTGATACAAGAATAGCTTTTTGTACTGTGACGGTGAGTTTATTGAATAGATCCCTTGTATTTTAGGAGGAGAAATTTAGTGCCTCCTTGCTCACCATCACTACTGGCCCTGGTAGCTCTGAGGATAATCCAGCTTGGATTTCACCCTGGAGGATTAACATTTCATAGAGCACATAAAGCCACTTGAAAGTCAAGAAGAGGCAGAGTGAAGTGTGTGCTGGGCTCTTTCGGTTTCTCGTGCTTGGCCTTTTGTCAGGCACAGCAGCTGAGGCTGCCGAATTGGAGGAGTAGCAACATTCAAGGGTCAAACCAGCTGCAAGGTGCTCCCCTAGAGGATGGAGCGAAGGCTGCTGACCTACCTGGGTCAGCCATGCTTAACGCCACACCTGGGATTGTAGGAGAGAGATTTAGCCTCCATTCTCTTATGTTCAGTACCTGGGGGTCTGCAAATTAAACCGATGAGGATTAGCAAGAGGAAAAGCATACAATTTTCTGGATGTTAATGTTTTACACACATAGGAGCTTCACAAAAAAGAAGTGAAAACTCAAAGAAGCAACTAGACTTGGGGGCTTAAACACCATTCTAAGAGAGGGCACTAAATATCGGAAAAGGACAAAGAAAAGGGGATGCAGGTTTTGCAGTGATAAATTGTGGGAATGTAACTAAGACATATATGGATAAATTAAAGGAAGATGAGGGTTGTTACAGTAAGGGCTGTTTCTGCAGGCTCATCTTGGTGTGACGCCCCCCCCCACCACAATCTCTAGTGATAGGGATCAGTCTCCTCCTCCTAGGGCAGAGGATTCGCCTTCCTCAAAAGAGAATGTATGCTCTGCTTATAGGCAGGAAAGGGGAGGGTGGAGAACTTTTTCTGCATGCTTTTTTCCCTCAATTACCAGCTCAAAATTATCCTTATGTCAAAGTGGCATATGTTGGGGCACCATATTATGATCCCCTTGGGGTCATCGCTGCATACAGCTGGGGAGAAGCTGAACAGCAGCTGGCACGAAAGGATGAGTTTAGGCAGTTTCTTTGAGTTCTAACTGCAGCCCCATGCAGAGCAATTGGCCTGTGCTTGGGGGTGGCCTGCTCTCCCCACTGCACCAGCATTGCTGTGGACTAATCTGAAAGCAGCTCTCTGTCTGACCTTGGAGGAACTATAGGTGCAGGATTGATGTGCCCACCAGGTAGAACTGCTCTGCAGGAAGATAGGATCTTAGATGGTGAAAATCAAGCCTCACTGTTCAAAGGATTGAAAATGAAATAAGTAATTTTAAGAGTTTTGTGAAATATGTGGTTATGCTATATCCGCAAATGATTCTTATACTATGAACAGCAAATAACAAGCAGGATCCTATTTGAAATCTAAGCTGACCTAAATTCAAGGGAATCATTATAGTCCACCAGGGGGCACTGTGGTAACAATCTAGTAACTGGTTTATAAAATAATAGACTAGCAAGAAGGGAGGGAATTTGTGATTCATTTATAAATTTGTGAGGAGAATCTCTGAGCAGAAACAAAAATCAGATGCCACTTTTACCATAGGGATTTTGTCCTTATGACACAAAAACTACTCAGGCGGGGTTTTTTTTCAAGTTGGAATGACATTTTAAAAAATGCAAGTTGACTGACTTGAACAAAATGGAATGGCTTTCAGTCAGTTGCTATGTTGTTCTGTTGCTATGTGGTCCAGCGGAGGCCACAAACAGAATCAAGGAGATCACATTTCCTCTGCCTCAGCCATTGGACAAGTTTCATACCCCTAAGAGTCCTCTCCTGCAGTTGTGCCCAGCGTGACAGTTTGTGTGAGGGTTTATATTGGGAAAGATAATAATGTTACAGCTTGTTTTTTGTGTTGTTGTTGTTTGTTTGTTTAATTTGTTTATTGTTTTTATAGAAAGAGAGAGGAAGGGAGAGAGAGAGAAGAACATCGATTTGTTGTACCGCTTGCTTATGCATTCATTGGTATGTGCCCTCACCGGGGATACCCAGGCAGGGCCTTTTTTTTTTTTTAGAGAGAGGGAGGGTGAGGGAGGGAGAGAAACATCAATCAGTTGCCTCTCACACACACCCCAACCAGGAACCGGCCCGCAACCCAGGCACGTGCCCTGACAGGGAATCGAACTGGCAACCTTTCACTGTGTGAGACAACACCCAACCAACTGAGCCACACTGGTCAGGGCATGTGGGTGACCTCTTTAATCCCCATGGCAGCCCTATGAGTTAGGTCCTACTATTATTTATTATAATTAGACAGATGAGGAAATTAAGGCCCATAAAGGATTTCATGCTTGCCCATGGACATGGCTAATCGATGGTGGAGGTGGGATTCAGACTCAGGTAGATCAGATCTAGATCTAAGTCTGAACTATTTCTAGGTAATTAATGGCAAAGACAGAACCAAAACTCAGGTCTCTTAGTTACAAATGAACAAGTGAGTTTACTGTTGATGAAGATGTGTATGGGCAGGAATGGGTAGAAGAAAACTTTAGAAGAGGGCCGAGGGGAAGACAAAAGGACTGTGTTTGCAAAGAGATAGATTCATGCCAAGAAATAAGAATATTCCAGGAGGAGCTGGGATGTCTCATATATGCCAGTTATGCACAGCGCCAGAGCAGCCGAGATGAGGGAGATTTCCCCACCACCTCCTGAAATCCGCAGGGCCCCAAGAGGCATAGACGGGTGGACTTCCCAGGAGAAGCTCTCTGAAGACTGCTTCTGCCTTCAGGGCACAGAAGAGGAGAATTAGAGTTCAGCTTAGCCCCCGGAGCCTTTAGTCAAGTACATCCCCAAATTATAAGAATAATTATCATTGCCACCACTTGAGCGCTGACATGCCCCGCACTGCGCTAAGCAGTTTCCTTGGCCTAGCTCACAGAATCTTCATAACAACTCTATGAGGGGAGTACCATGTCCACCACCTGGGAATTTAATGTCCTGGCCCTGCGTGTAAGGCATGTGTAGATTATGAGCCAGAATGTACGTCCTGTGTACAAATTGGATATTTTAACCACCACCCCCCTTATCTTTGAGCCATATAGCCAATTTTGTTATTAAAAGGCAACCACTTCTGAGGAAGGATAGCAGATTGCTTATACCCCTCTTCTAAAATCCCACTCAAGCCCTGGCTGGCGTAGCTCAGTGGATTGAGCGTGGGCTGCGAACCAAAGCATCGCAGGTTCAATTCCCAGTCAGGGCACATGCCTGGGTTGCAGGCCAGGTCCCCAGTGGGGACCACATGAGAGGCAACCACACATTAATGTTTCTCTCTCTCTCCTTCTCCCTCCCTTCCCCTCTCTAAAAAAAATAAATAAATAAAATCTTTAAAGTCCCACTCAAATGTCAGGAAAATTTATATATATGGAGAGAGAGAGAGCGCGCGAGCGTGAGAGAGAATGTAGCTAAGAGAATTCCAGACATATTTAGAAGATGGAGAGAATGGTAGCTGATTTGGTGGAACTGGGGTACACTACCTGGGTGCTGCCAACAAGAAGACCAACAGGCAGATGGGGACTGGCCTTGTAGAACTCTAAGTTCTGAGGACTCGGAGACACAAGATCTATAGATGGTGGAAATGAGGCATGGCACTAAAATCCTGGGCCGGGGAAACGTGTGGGGGGTTGGCCTGCCTTCCTTCTTCTGCTTTTGTGAGTTAGCAGGCAGCCCAGGCAGCTTACCCAAGCCCTCTCCACACACCCATCACATCCCACCCACCCCCACTGCCAGCAGATCTGAGTGCTTTCTGGAAAACTGAATGGCTCCAAAGAACTCAGAATTCTGGCATTTTAGAGTTCCACCCTAACTGAAAAGCCAGTTTACTGACCAATCATCTCGTAGCGAGTCCTTCCTGTGGACAAGCCCCACACACTCCCTCCAGCTTCCATCCATCTTTTCAGTTAATCGGGCTTAGACAAGAATAAGCAGCCCAGAATCACCAAGTATTTCAGAAACGTGTTCAAACTGCAAGATGGAGACCCAAACAAAACAAGACAAAAAGCATCTAGAGGAAACAGAGATGATTCAGGGAGCAGGAAAAAACTGCGAAAAGAAAAATCCTTGAAATAATTTTTTCACAGAACTAAAAAAAGATAGTATGTCCATGAAACAAGTTGGATGTTATTTTTAAAGGGATTAATGAGAAAACAAGAATGAGATACTGGAAATATTTTTAAAGCAGAGTAAGCATAAAATACTTGCTTAATGGGAAGTTTAGATGATAAAGTAGAATGAAAAGACAAAGAAATTTAAAAATAATAATAATTGAGGAAAAATGAGAATGAGGCCCAGTCCAGGGAGTCCAGTTTCCAACTCACAGGAATCCTATGAAGAGAAAACAGGGGAAAAAGAAATGGAAGGAAGGAAATTCTAGTAAAAACAATACCATTTTCCAGAACTGAAGGGCATGAGTCTCCAGTTTGAAAGGTCCCACTAAGTACCTGCCACAATGAATAAAGACTCCCACCAAGACTTGTCATCACAGATTTTAGAATATCCTGAATAAAGGAAAGATTTCCAAAGCCTCCAGAGAGAAAAAACACACAAAAGATCAAAATAGCCTTAGACTTCCAAATAATCATACAGTGGTTCAAAAATAATAGAGCAATGCCTTCAAATTTCTGTGTCAGAATGATTTTCAGCCTGGAATATTTGTAACCAGATGAACTCAGATGATCAATGAAGTGTGGAAGTGGAATAAACCATTGCAGACAGGTAAGGACTCAAATTTTACCTCACATGCGTATCTGCTCTTCAATAGCTACCGCAGGATGTACACAGCCAAATGAGGAAGCCACGGAAGGAAGAAGGGGTGGAACTAGGAGCCGTGGGATATACAACAGGAAGGCGGTGAAAGGAAATGCCAGGATGACAGCTGAGGGAGAGCAACCAGTCCAGAGGGGAGCAGGGGGCAGCAGGATCCAGGAGGGAGGCACCAAGGAACAAAAGAAAATGACATGTTTGGGGATGTAGAAGTAGTATCCAGAAGGTTGAAGCACTTGGAGGAACAAATTAGCAATTGGCATACAGAATGCCAAGGAAATAAAAAACAAAAATTAGTTTCAGGAAATAAATGAAGCAAACTATTGTTTTTGTAGTAATAATTACAAAAAGCAATTATTAGTTCCAGGAAAATAAACTCATGCAAAAGACCCAATGTAGAAGTGAGCCTGATGCATTCAAGGACTAGAAAGAAGAGTGAGGCTGGAGCAGAACTGGGGAGGGGACGAGACTAGGAAAGGCTGTCAGAGAGGAAAAAGGGGCCAGGATATGCAGAGCCTGGGACTGCTGCAGGGACTCTGGCTTTCCCTCTGCATGGGATGGGAGCTGCTGCTTGGGGATTTGCACCAAGGAGTGGTGTGATCTCACCTATGGGACAGCCGGATAATTCTGCCTGTTGTGTTGAGAATAAACCATGGGGAAGGGGAGAAGAAGAAGCAAGGTGCCATTGCAGTTAGAAGGGCCATTGCAGCGATCAAAGTGGAAGACAGCAATGCTGGCCCAAGAGGAAGACAGAGGCTTGGATCGGGGTGCCGGCATTGGGAGCAGAACAGGTGGTTGGATTCTGGGTAGACTTTGGAGGGAGAGCCAAGATATTTCTTGACATATTGGATGTGAGGTATAAAAGAAAAAGAGAAATCCAAAATGCTCTAAGATTTCTGGTCTAAGCAACCGGAAGGATGAAGTCATGGTCAAGTGAGATGGGGAGCCCACAGTTAGAGCAGTCGTCCCCCTATCTATCGCCAATCCAGCCCAGCTCAGGGCATAAAACAACAGCAATCATTTATTATTATTAGTTCCCATGCCTGGGCTCAGCTAGGCATGTTTCACTTGGTGGGGGCGATGGTTACCGGGAGAAGATTCACCTAGCTGGGAGTGGACTATCTGGGGTTCCTCAGCATCTCTCTCTCTCTCTCTCCCCCCTCCCCCACCCATGATCACTCCACATGACCTCTCCAGCACGGTGGCTTCAGAATAGCCAGACTTCTTACATGGTGGCCCAGGGCTCCACAGGGCTATGTCCCAAGACAGAGAGGGAAGCCATGTCTTCTTTTGTGGCCGACCATCAGAGGCAGCACAGTGTCCCTTCCCCTGCCATCTACTCCTTAGAATCGAGTCACCACATTCAAGCAGAAAGAGGGTCAGGCTCCCTCCTCTGGATAAAAGGAGGGTCAAAGAATTTGAGAACATGTGTTAAAACCACCACAGCAGGTCTGGGGAAGAAGATAAGATTCAGCTGGGGAACATTTTGAGTTGAGCACTATTTGCATAGTAACAATGAAGAAAACACAGACAATTACTTTAATCAAAAACTGTGATGTGACCCCATGGGGGGGAACTGAGGAAAAGGAAGTAAGTGATGGGTCACCAAATTGTGGAAAATCAGTGAATGTGAACTGAGGGAAAATCGGGAAAGAAGAATGAAACAGCATCCATTAGAAAGGTAGGGATAAATAAATACAAAGGAAAATACACAGAAGGAGGAACCATAAGGATGGTTCCTTCCAGGGAGACAGATGGGGTGAAGGTGTGGGAGGGGGAAGGGGACTAGTGTTTTCAATATCTCTTCCTGTACCGTTCAACATTTTAATCTATGTATATGTATTGCTTTGATAAAAGAGCAAGTTTGAAAAGAATGTTAATTTTAGTGAAATCGATGTTGTACATGTGTGGAAAAGAATACCGATCCACACGGCAAAGGCAGTCTTAGAAAATTCCCGACCCACTGCCCTCTCCGCTGCGCACCGCCTCCTTCACAGCTCTGGCCCGAAGAGTGGCGAGAGCCGCGGGCACAGTGCACTCTGTGCTGCAGCCGCACTGACCACGCTGCTTTCCAACTCTCAGATCACCTCACTGACCCCTTCCCCAACCCTTCCAGGCTGGTGACGCAGGGCTGATGCCCATTTGAGGAGAAAACTATGGCTCAGTGAGGCCCCATATTCATTAAAACATAGACTGGAGCCCTGGCCGGGTGGCTCAGTTGGTTGGAACATCCTCTGTACACCAAAAAGGTTACAGGTTCAATTCCCGATCAGGGCACATACCTAGGTTGTCAGTTCAATCCCCAGGTGGGGTACATATGGGAGGTAACCAACTGATGTTTCTCTCTCTCTCTCTCTCTCTCTCTCTCTCTCCCCCTCCCTCTCTCTAAAATCAGTAAACACATCCTCAGGTGAGGATTTAAAAAAAAAGTAGAGTGAAGACTAACAGCCCAGTCCCCTGGTTTATGGTTTAATGGTCCCTCCATGTTAAACGTGGAGGTGGCATCACTGTAGATTATGCTGGCAGAATGGGCTGGGGGTAGGGGCGGGAGAAATGGAATGTTCTTGGAAGGGAAGTCCATCACTCTAAATTCAGTGCATCATTTTTCCGGAATAAAAACACACCTGTTATGAAAGCCACTGTCCTAACAGATACTTGATACAGCAACTGTGGTGGCCCCTGGCTGAAAATACTCCATTTCCCCTTAGTCACTCGTCTCAGGTCAGCGCAAGCCTGGGGGATAAAGTGACAGAAAGAACAAACAGAACTCCTATGGAATGAAAGTCCTTGGCCCAGAGGAAAACTGCAGCGAGGGGCAGGAGGCACCATTCTGGGCATAACCTTGGCTTTTCTCTTCAAAGTGAGCCCCTATGGAGTACGCCTGGCGTGCAGGGGGAGCAGAGGGAAACACAGCAGCAAGAGGCAAGATCGAGGTGAATCAGTTCCCCTGCAGACCAGGAACCACCGGCAGAGCTAATCAACCTGCTGATTTGTAGTTAGTTACACAAAGAACCCTGCTCTAATTACGTCCACGCCCTCATTAAAGTGATAAAGTGGCCTGGCAAACTGTGTCCCCCAAATCTGCCAACACGCAATGCAATGGTGACCATGATGATGGAGCACTGTCAACAGGTAGGCAGGTGACCCTGCCAGGGTCAGGTCAGCAGAACCCACTGAGTACCTACTGTGTGCAAACTCCATCTGAAGCCTGGGATGGCAGTGCAAACAGACAGGGGCAAAGCTCCATCTTTCTCCCCAGGGCACTCACAGTGGACAAACTCCAAGTGACTCAGGAAGCCTTCCTCCACTTTCCTCAGCAGCAGTTTGCTGTGATTCTGTGGCGTGGTTAATCCAGTTTGCTTAACTCCTCCAGCACGAGGCCTGATTATTTACTCTGCTGCAGGCAGCATTTCAACCCCTGGGAAGTGCTGCCCTGATGATCCTTCTGTGGGTCCCTGAGCCAGTGGGGGGTTTCACACTGAGTGCAGATTCCCCGCAGGGATTCTCAGCATTTCTCTGTTGTAATCCAATTTGATTTTCTTTTTTTCCCCTTGAACAATAATGACTAAGAGAAAGAGACCAGAGGTCTCCCTATGACACAAATTACTGTCCTTCATCCCCGGCAGTGACACTGCACTCTGGGGGTTGAAATCTGAGCCTTCTAACCAGTGGTGGTTCAAGTCCAACCTGGAGAAGCTAAGTTACAGCTTGTTACCTTCGGCCTCATTTATCAACCTCTGCTGAGCAAGCAAATACCGACCGGAGCATAACTCTGATGCCAGAGCTGCCTCCCATTGCTGCTCAAGAGTGTCTGGTAGCTGGAGTTGAAGTTATCCTACCTAAGAATGTCCCACTGGATAGAAATGCAATGACACCTGATTAATTCTGAAAGTAAGCACTTAACTTCAGAAACTTGGTCCAGGTCCATGAAGCCCAGAACAACGGATCCATTCAGCCAGTTCTTCCTGTATTCACCTGGCACTGGTGACTTGGTACTGGCCATCTATCCAAAAAATACAAATGGAGAACCTACTATGTGTCAGGCATGTGTTGGGCCCAGGGGAGCCAGCAGGGAGCCAGGCCCCCGCCACCCCCCCTCCCGGCCCTTGTGGAACGTGTGATCTAGTAATAAAAGAAGAGTGCCGAGTGATGGGACAAAGCAACTCCATGGGGTTCTGGGAAGGGAGATGGGGAGGCTGTCCATTAAGGGCTCCCTGAGGAAGTGATGTTTGGACTGAACAATGAGCACAAAGTAGGAGAGATCCAGGTCCACGGTGAAAAGGGGATAGGGAAGGACAAGAAAAGGATAAAGGTGAGAGTTGGGACCGGAGACACAAGACCAGGTCAGGTGGCCTCCAATGCCCTGTGAAGGAACTGCTAACCCTAAAGACAGTGGGAACCCACTCAGCAGAGGCGGTGTCATGGTGACTTTCCCGATTCACGAAGGGCATTCTGGTTGCAACATAGAGAATAAATGAGAGAAGGCCAAGAGCACAGGCCTAGAAATCAGGTTTAGGAGTTAACTGTTCTAATCCAAGTGAGAAGTGATAGGAGTTAGATAAGGTTATAAGGCAGAGCAGATAGAGAAAACTGGAATCCAGAGATACAGAAATCTTCCTCAAATATAAAGAGCTCTCAGAAATCAAGAGGAATAGCCCAGGCTGATGTGGCTCAGTGGGTTGGGCATTGTCCTGAAAACCAAAAGCTTGCCAATTTAATTCCCAGCCAGGGCACATGCCTGGGTTGTGGGTTCAGTCCCCAGTTGGGCACATGCAAGAGGCAATGGATCTATGTCTCTCTCACATCGATGTATCTCTCCCTCCTTTTCTCCCTCCCTTCTCTCTCTAGAATTATTAAAAGAAAAAATCAGGAGGAATAAGAGAGAAATGGGCAAAAGACCTGAACAGAGAGTTCGTAGAAAATGATGTACAAATGGCCCATATGTATGAAAATATGCTCATCTTGCCTCCCTTTATTTGATTCCTCATCGTAATTTACATACGTTTTTACAATGTAACAAAGGAAACGAAAATATGCTCATCTTCACCTATAAGGGAATTACAAATTAAAACTACACTGACGCCCCTGTCACCCACGAGGCTGACAGAAGCCTGACAGCACTCAGAGAAAAAGTGAGCTGGGGAAAACCAAGTGCACTCACACGTTCCTGGTGAGGCTGCAGAGTGATGCAGCACCTATGGGGGAGTTAACAACATCCGACAAAACAGGTGTTTACCTTCTACCCAGCTGTCTCGGTTCTGAGAGTTAACCCTGCAGACGCCCACCCACACATGTGAACCAGACTGTGACCAAGGCTGACCACTGCAGCACTGTTTGTGACAGCAAAACACTAGAAACAATCTAGATGTCCTTCCGCAGGAGACTGGTTGAAAAAAGGAACCATCCGCACAATGCAGGGCCATACAGCCAGTTTTGAAAGAGGGCGATCTCTATGAAGCAACTTCTCCTGTTAATAAAAATAAAAATCAAGGTACGAGGAGAGTGTATGCTGGTACCTGCTTTGTGTAAGGAAGAAAGGAAAATGAAAACACAGGTATGTACTCCTTGGTGCTGTGGAAGAAAGGAAGGGAGCGGGGAGGAGGGTGACAAAGAGGGAAAGAAAGGCAGAGCTGAGGGAGGACGGCCGGAGCCCGAGGGGGGAGCAGGAATGGGCGGAGGGCCGCGGATGGGAGTAGTCCTTTCCGTAGTTTTGACCTTCGAATGAGGAAAAGAATTTATATATTCAAAAAATAAAGCCATGGAAATAAACCCTCCATCGAATATGAAACAAATGAACTGTATATCAAATTCATAACATTACTTCAAAGAGAAAAAAACAATACAAGAAACTTTTAAAACCAGTGTTCTGTGCACCCTAAAAAGGATGTGTTTCTAGGGGGAAAGAGGGCTGCAAACAAATCCTGAACTTGACTTAGTGGGTTTGTTATTGGCAATGGTATCAACTGTAAAATTACAAAACTATTGTCTGTGTATTGTAGAATAGAAGAAATATGGAAATACAGGGGTGGGCAAAGTAGGGTCACGGTGCCCTTTTGAGTTCAAAAAGCCATTGCAATAATCACAGGCTGTATGTCTTTTTCTATACAAACAACTGTAAACTACTTTTGCCCACCCTGCATATTAAAATTATTGGAAATAAGGACTGTTGGAGAAACAGAAATATGAATACAGAACACAGGAAAGTACAAACAAATTCTGTGGTCTTGGATTTATACTGGTGGTATCAGCAAGCTTGGAGGCATCTCTATACAAAATTTTGTAGCTCTGTTCATTGAAAGGGCCCAGAAGCATGACACCCAGTGCAAAGAACACACCTAGTTACTGGATCGTGATTGATAAATACAATTCCCCACTAGAAGACACCAGGATTTCTTGAAGAAATGGCTGATTCCAGGGTTAGGGCAAAGAAAGTAAAAGGTGAGCCTGGAACATCTTGTGCCAGAAAGGAGGTGTGGTAGGCGCCCCAACCGTCGTCAGACCTCCCGCAGCCAGCAGTGCTCCCGACAGGAGGTCAGGAGAGTGTCTGCCACCTGGGCTGTGCTCCTGCCAGACAGGTTTCACTCCGATCTAAGCCTAAACCGGAGGAAACAAACAAAAGCAGGGGGGGGGGGGGCAGTCTCCAAGGCAACCAGCCTGGGCTCTCCAAGAGTCAAATGAAAAACAGAGAGTAAACAAAAAGTGAGGGGTCAGTTCTATTTTTTAAAAGATTTAAGAGACACAACAACCAAATTCAATGTGTGTAAACTGGACTTCTGAAATTTTTTAATAACCATAATAAATGTGGGAACATTTAGAGACATTTAAATATAGATTGTACATTAGATGAGTAAATGTCCCCTTTCTTAGGTGAGCTAACATATTGCACTTACATAGGAGAACGTTCTTATTCTTGGGAGGTATCTGCTGAAGTATTTAGGGGTGAGTGTCCTGAGATCTGTGCCTTATTGCAAACGACTCAGAAAAATGGAATCAGACAGAACTCCAATGTGGCAGAATGTTAATAAAGCAAAGAAATACACGTTACTGAACTCTTCTTTCAACTTTTCTGTAAGTTTGAGAATTTTCAAAATAAAACCTTGGGAAAAACAAAGTGCTCTCATGCTTGAGCTCAATAGAAGAAAAAATCTTGAAAAATCCTGTTGGCAAGGGTTTTGCAAATGCCTAGTTCACGGTGCATGAAGGGAAGTGAGCTGCTTTTGTGGGAGCTCCACAGTGCCCAGGGGCAAGGTGACATCCAGGCCTCCAGGGTGGATGACAGGTAGTGACGGTGCTGCCATTTGCCAAGGGAGCAAACATGGGATGAGGAGCCAGTTTTAGAGGGACACGGGAAGTAAAACATTCAATTCAGGCACTCATAGACTCCTAAAGCCCACGCCAGCCCCAGGTATAAACCCCTGGTGCAGAAGACAGACCAGAGTGTCAGATATAGCACAGAGAGGCCATGGGTGGAGGAAAGGAGGCATGAAGGCAAGTGGGTAGGGTCGAGGATGACAGGAAGAGGGGTCCAGCAATGCAAATGCCACCGAGGCATCACACATGCTGAGGACATTTGTAACTGTGATTAAAAATTGGGTTATTAAAAAATACAGATTTTACCCCTGCCTACATGAATCAGCTCAAGGGATGAGGGTGGGAGTCAAGATGGGGGCTGTCTGACATCAAAGCAAGTCCAAGAACCCAGAGGTGAGAGATCGAAGGCTCTAAAGGCAAGCCCAAACCAAATCTTAAAAGCGAGAGGCATGATGGGTAACAAGCATACCAAGTACATTTCTCATCCAGCGGAAGCCAGTGGTCCATGATGATCGGTGGAGGTGCCGACGTGAGAGCACAGCAGGGAAAAGGGAAAGGGGGCCCAGCTGGCCATCTGGCCAGGCACAATCAAGTCATCAGAATGAGTCAGTCACCTGTCTCCAGTCTGAGAAACTGACCAACTTAATCAGCATTTTTAGTCTGCCATCCGTTTGCCTGGCGTCCTATAGACCTTGTACAGCAGAAAATAAAACAGTGCTTCGTGCTCATCTCCTCCAGTTTCGGAGAACTGACCACTGCAACTGCGAAAGCTGAGCGCTTTTTCATCACCTAACACATTTGCAAAATTCATTGGCTTTAACAAATCGCTCCCCAAACACCTGGCCTGTGCGTTCTCCTCTAACCAGCATGTGCTACATCACATTCAGAAAGTGCTTATAAGCTGCACTTGCCCTGAGAAATATCCATCAGCTGTGAGAAAAGCTAAAACCCATCTTGGCTCTGGTGAAACGTTCCCTTCAGGGAAACACACAAGCCGATTTGGTCAGACTTAATAAGTTTTAACAAAATCCAGGTGAGGAAATCTATCTGGAAAAAGAAGAATCTTACAAGCAGCTCCAAGAAATGATTCTCTCAGGAGAGGGGGAGAGGAAAAAAAAAGATGTGAAAGCATTTATACCATGGTCAAAGGCAACCTGAAATCAGGTTTCACAAATGGGGACTTGCGTGTAACCCTGGTCCGCTACAGTGGTTTCCAAATGCCTGGAGATTGTGTGGCTTTCTTGCACTTTTCCTTCATGGCTGGAAACTCTCAGGCTTTGTCCTACAGGTAATCGAGTTTAAAACCCATCAAATCTGAGCCCTCCCCAAAGACCACAGACAACCTCATAGAACCTACTTTAAAAATACCTAGTCTGCATTATTCTGACTGCGAGACACGAGGGACCCTATCCCTCGAGTTTAAGAGAAATTGTTTCTCATTCTGGCAGGATCAGTTCTATTTGATGTGCAGAGGTGTGAGGCCACGTCTGCAACTCAGGAGAGCTCCATTTAACATATGTGAGTACTCAGTGACATGTAGGCATGTTTTTTATAGAGCCCCTGTTCCCAAATTGGCTTTAGGTTTGAAACCCTAAGCTTCAGTATGACAAAGGATCTTTGCTAAGAGGAATCACCTTCCTGAGTCTCCCAGAGGCAAGAGCCGGAAAGGGGGTGGTTCCCACTGTGGGAGCACCTGAAGGACTGAACCAACCAACCTGCTGGGCCCCTGCTTACCCACCCAGCTAGCTCTGCACGTTCCTCTCGCCACCCCAAAAGAGCTCTGCCCCAACACGAAACACAGTAGACACACATGTGACTCTGGGAAGGCACACGGTTGCTGGTGTTTGGGGCCCATTGCATGAGCTGAGGACACATCCTAGCTCCTTAAAGGGAAGTTCTGGAAGTTCAGGGCTAAAATCCAACCCAATTAGGAAATGGTTCTTGAATGAGAATAAACTAATGGCTGTGGCTTTAAGGACTCTAAAGATGTTCTATTAAAAGCTTACCACCAAACAGCTGTGAAAACAAACCAGTGTTTCTGGATGGGCTTTCTCCGCGTGCAGGACCACCCAGAACCTGCCGGGTGGACCACCGCTTATCACAGATACGTCAATCAGCATCCAGAGACAGATCCACAAGGGGAACTCACTGTTCACACTCCCTCCACAACGGAGTGAGCAAATGTGACTCTCAACCTTCTGGACAAGTGATTGAGGTACAGAAACAGTAAAGGGGGTGCGTAAGTAGATTTTCATTCAGTATGTGTGCAGAATCTCTCAGCCACAGGACCCATATCCCCCAAACAGAAATAACAAACCTGATTCAAAGTTTGACACATCTTTTTATGTACAAATGGTCAATGGTACAGATGGCATTACTTTTTATAAATATCGGCGGCAAATCCCCTTAAAAAGCTGTGAGTAAAAACTATCTCGCTACACAAAGGGCCTGTCCATCCCCAAAAGTGTCAACAGCAGGAGAGCCTATTCTTAGCCAAACACTTGTGGGGCCTCCAGGGAAGAGCAGGAGCGCCTGGGGACCAGGCAAGAGCCTTCCCATCTCCCTAGAGAGCCGAGGTGACTTGAAGGTCATCTGTTGCCCAAGACCTGGGAGGAATTAAACTCTTTCTTCCCAAGGCTTCGGTCTTCTTTGTCAGGCTGCTGATTAAGCCGTCTCTCTGTTTCCTGGCAGCAGCCCAGAGGGAGGGAGGAAAGGAAACTACAATAGTGTGAGGAAGTAAAAAACTCTGGGTATTTTGATTAAAAAAAAAAAAAAAGTTGGTAATCAATGCAACCCTGTGAAACCAGATTCACCAGAGGGAAAATGTGATTTAGCATTCTGGAATCTATAGACAAGCACTTTTTTAAAAGAAAGATAATTACTTAGCACCAATCTCTCTCTCTCTCTGGTAATTTTCCCTTTGCTTCGAGCCCGGGGCTGTGATCAACGCGGTCGGAGCCTGCTCAGCAGCGCTGCAATCAGTGACACAGCTGGGCAGGAGGGGGCGCGGCCACACACCGCAGAACAAACAGCGCTCACGGCCGAAGCACCCGCTTCTGGAGCCATCCTGACTCGGGCGACACAAGCGGACCCACGGTCTTGCCATGTAGCTCTCTAAGCCCAGGGGGCTTCACTCAAAGCGACGCAGGTGGTTGTACAGCGACTGGACATAAGTGAAGACACACATGGGGTCCGGCTTGCGGCCCATCACCATCATGTCCTCCACCTCGATGAGGCGCTCGCAGTTGGCCAGGTTCCTGAAACACAGAAGCCCCATCAGAATGACGGTCCGCGCAGTCAGCCAGGCCGATGGCCATCCTCACCGCGTGGAGGAGAGGACTCTGCCTGGAGCTGGAGGCTCGCAAGTGCGGCCCAACACAGAACTCAGGTCGCCGCAGCAGAACCTCTGGAGTCAGGGAGTCTCACCCACTGTTTCCCAACCCCCCCACTCAGGAAGCACCCACGCAACTCACTTTGACTTAAGCAGACTTACGTTAATGTTCAGACAAATTAAATTTCACATTGAAATTCCACTAAATTAAATTCCACTATAAACACAAATGTTATTAATTTAGTCTAATTGTATTAAACACTTAAAAATTAAATTTAACTAAAAAATCCAACATATATCAGCAGTATATGGAAAATCAGCATAAACTACAAAAATAAACGTACGGTTAGTCCTTATTTAACATCATGGACAGGTTCTGCGATGTCAGCAGTGATGGGTAATGAAACCAACTTTGCCGCAGGCTAACTGATACAAACTAGAGTTCAGTCCCTATAGCTTCTCATCAATGTTACAACAAAATGACGTTGAATGAAAGGTTATTCAAGGATTCGCTGTAGAAAGAAATTCACCCACATGCCTCCTAAAACTGTTTCTAAACTTTTCTTTACCATGACCCATGGTTAGATTTTTCATCACAAGTCAGCACACATACATACATGTGGAAATTAAGTTTCATAAAAATATCCTTTCTCCTACCAATATTTTATTTCTAATATTTCATCTCTATTTCTCCCCTCCCCATTTATTTTTAATGCTGGTATGAGCCACTAAATTGAGTTTACTATGTATTGATGGGTTACAACTCGAAGTTTAAAACATTGCCAAATTACTATGGCTTTACAGTATAGTTTGATATCAGCTCTCATGATTCCTCCAATTTTGTTCTTCTTTGTCAAGATCACTGTGGCTATTTGGGGTCTTTGTGATTCCACATATATTTCTGGAATATTTGTCCTAGTTCTGTGAAATACACTATTGGTATCTTGATAGGAATTGCCTTGAATCTATAGGTTGCTTTGGGTAGTACAAGTATTTTAATGTTAGTTCTTCCTATCCATGAACATGGTACATGCTTCTACTTCTATCTCCAATTTTCTTCAGTGTCATAATTTTCAAAGTACAGGTCGTTTATATCCTTGGTTAATTTATTCCTAGGTATTTTTTTATGGAATTGTAAATGGGATTGTTTTTCTGTTTCCCTTTCTGATAGTTCATTATTGATGTATAAAAATGCCACTGATGCCCTGACCAGTGTGACTCAGTTGATTGGAGTGCTGTCTTGTAAACAGAAAGGTTGTGGGTTTGATTCCCAGTCAGGGCACATGCCTAGGTTGCGGATTTGGGCCCTGGTCGGGGTGCATATGAGAGGTAGCCAATCGATGCTTCTTTTCCTCTCACTCCCCCTCTCTTCCCCTCTGTCTAAAAATTAATAAGCATGTCCTCAGGTGAGCATAAAAAATGCAACTGATTTCTGGATATTTATTTTGTATCCTGCTACTTTACTGAATTTATTTATCAGTTCTAGTAGTTTTTTGGTGGAAACTTTAGAGTTCTCTATACACAGCTCGTGTCATCTGCAAATAATGACAGTTTTACTACTTCCTTTCCAATCTGTATGCCTTTTATTTCTTCTTGTCTGACTGCTGTGGCTAGGACTTCCAGTACTATGTTGAATGAGAGTGTTGAAAGTGGACATCCCCCTCTTGTGCCTGATCTTAAAGGAAACACTTAGTTTTTGCCTGTTGAATATGATGTTGGCTGTGGGTTTGTCATATATGGCCTTTATTGTGTTGAGGTATGTTCCCTGTGGTTCCACTCTGCTGAGAGTTTTTATCATAAATGGGTGCTGGATTTTAAGCTTACCCTTTGGGACAGCATGGATGGACCTAGAGAGTATTAAGCTAAATGAAAAGAGCCAGTCAGAGAAAGACAGGTACAGTATGATTTCACTTATTTGTAGAATCGAATGGACAGAATAAACTAACAAAGTGGAGACAGACTTGGATACAGAGAACAGAATGACAGCTCTCAGAGGGGAGTCAGGGGGGCTAGATAAAAAAATGAAGGGATTAAACAAAGAAAAAAAGACTCATGAACACAAACAACAGCATGGTGATCACCACAGGGAAGGAAGGGGAGTGGCGGAGGCGGAAGAGGGTAAAGGCAGGTAAATGGTGATGGAAGGAGACTTGACTTGGGGTGGTGAACACACGATACAACATACAGATGATGTGTTACAGAATTGTATACATGAAACCTGTATAATTTTATTAACGATGTCACCCCAATCAATTTAATTTAAAATTAATGAATAATTTTAAGGAACATTGCCTGCAACCATGTTGTCCCTCTCCACGCCCCAGGCCCAGTGCCTCTTGCCATGGGAACCACTGGTGTAACTTCTGGTCTGCAGGTGCCCCTGCACGTGGAGCTGGGGCCGCTCACTGGGCTGTAAAGAAAGCTGTTCCTGCCACCGTCCCAGCTCAGAGGCGGCTGAAAGTCCCGGCTTCATAGAAGCAGGATGATGAGCATCCACAGTTAAGGGACATCACACTGCCTCTCGGCACTGAGTCTTGCAGTAATGGCCGACATCCCCTGGAATGCCGAGCGACACTCCCCCTGGGCACCGGGTGCGGCTGACCTGGCATTATCCCTCAACCAGAAAGGCAAAAACGCTTGCACTCGGCCCAATCATCAGTGTCCTTCCTTCGAATGCTGTGTGCACTTTTGTAGTTCCAGGGGTCCCCAGTCTTTTTCACCCCCTATCACTAAGTGCATGACTGGTAGGGTTCCTGTCCCACCTCCATCCTTACTAGCTACATGACTTTGGGCAAGAGACTTGACATCTCCGGGCCTCGGTTACCCTATCTGGAATAGTAACCACTTCATGGGACAGCATCAGGATTAGTGAGCTAACCCATGCACACAAGATGGAACGGTGTCTGGCCCATGGAAAGAGCTCAATAACCATTAGAGATGACTGTTGCTGTTTCTATTATCATGCCCGAATTTGAAACCTGGGTAGCCGAGTTCAGATCCTGGCTCTACCAGTGGCTTCACCTTTCTGTGCCATTTCCTTGGCAGAAAGTTAGGCTTCCCCTCTGCTCCTCTTTGGGAGGTGGTGTGTCTTCATGTGCCTTGTACACCAGAGCCCATGAACCAGTCCACATGGTTCGTGTAGCACCTTCTCCCAGTCCCCACCGAAGCCTGGGCTCGCATACTCCAAAGACAAGGACCGTGACATTAGCACAGGGCCCAACTGGCCTAATGCCAGGCCTCCTATCAGAAACTAAATGTCAAGGCGAAATGGAGACATCTGTCCCAGATCCCATTGCCGCCTCCCCCTTGGTCTGGAGCAGGCGACCTGTAAGAGAATCCAACAGCTTTGTGGGGTGGCGTGTGCTCTGGCCCAATGAGCAGGCACCCTTGCTCCCCAGGTCGGGCCAGAGCAGGGCTCAGTGTCAGGAAAGTCGGTGCTCTGACAAGGGCAGGCATGCAAAGGTGCTTTGTCAATGGTCAAGGTCTGAAAATCCAAGTTCTTCTGAGAGTCCTCCGGGGACCTGAGTTAACCTCCCTGAGCTATCACTTAGCCTCTGGTGCCCTCCTCCTCACCTGCAGCTCAGGGAGAGCACCTCCCCTCCCCTCCCAGCCTCCCAGGGCTGCTGTCCGAGGGTCTCAGGAGTGTGTGAGCAGGCTCTGCACCTGTGCCAGGTACCAGCCCAGAGAGTGTGGCCTCGGCAGTCCCCCATCAAATGTGGCAGCGTTAGTACCCTGAACCCAGCCTTGGGAGAGAACTGAAGTACCATCCTCCGAACAGCCCCACCAGAAGCACCAACCGTCTCCGGGAAGGCCCTGCCCTGGCTTGCTCACCTACGGGTCCAGGGCAGGAGCCTCATTTCCTTCAAGGACAATTCGAATCCCTCTGCAGGTGGCACTGGCCATGAGAAACTTTTCCCTAAATTTCTCATACTCTTCACACTTTACACTTATGGGTCTCACAAGGCTATTCTCAGGTTAATTCCATGCTCCCCCCACCTGCCCCACCACACACATATACCACAAAGCCCTGTTGGAAGATAATCTTCATATCCATGTCCTTCCCTGAAACTAAATATTCTGGTTCCCTCACTGCCCCCAAAGGGTGCCTGGGACCCCGTCAGCTGAGTCAGTTCTAATTTCTTTCCTGTCCCCCTCAAGGAATGCACCCAGAATTGCTGGCACATCCCAGGTGCTGTCCAGCCTGTGCAGGGAGAGCGAGCTGACCCCCTTCTTTATTCTAGGGGTTGCACTGACGCTCAGAGGAATGACATCCCTGCCCAGCCAGCGAGTCTTCAAGATCAGAGTGGCAGTCAGCACTAGTGCCCAGGCCTCCCCCTGGTGTCACCCTGGAGTCACCCTCTCCTGCCCAGGTAGAAGCAGGGGGCAGGGTGCTGGGCCACATCTGCCCAGTCCGTACCCCAGCGACCCACCCCAACAGTAACGACGAGATGTCCAGAAGCTGCGAACACAGCTTACGAGACAGAATATAAGAAAAGAAAAATGATGATAAGCAACTTTTGTAAAAATATTTAAGTCTCAAATATAAGAGGCCCCAATTGCCTTTTAAATTAAAGAAAAACAAACCTGTTTTTGTATAAATGATACAAGCTTGTTTTAAGTAATTCAAACAACATGGACTAGTCCAAAGGAGAAACTACAAATCACTTCAAATGTCGACCGTGTAGCAAGAACAAGAGTTAACATTTGTGTACTGGCCATTTTAAATGAGTTTACTTAGCCCCACCTTGTTTGGGGTCAAAAGGGGTTTAGGGGGGTTTTCTCCTACTCCAGTCTACTGTGATCTTCGGCTACCACAGGGCGGGCCTGTAAGGGACGGGATGGGGGAAGGGTTATTTTTATTTATTTAAGCCTTCTCTAAGACCAGGATTCCAGGGCCCGGACTGCAGCCTCCTATCTGGTTTTAGGAAGAGACACATGGACACTACAAATAGCCTGCCAGCCCCTTCTGCTCAGCGTAACCCGAGTGCAGGGCACATTCCCCACAGGGCAAGTGGGCGCTTCAGGCCGCATGTCTGGCTCCATGGGAGACACGGGAAGCAAGGTGCAGAGGGTCAAGTGCCCGTAAAAGGGGCTGTTCCTCCAGCTTTCCAAGTCCTGAACACCTGTCCCCCTAAAGCAGCTCATTCTGCTGTCGGCACCACGTCCGCGCACAGATTAGGCCACAGGGAATCTTTGGGAGCGTAACTTACCCGGGGGGGGGGGGGGGGGGGGGGG
>CM052545.1:65609367-65629422 GCA_028533065.1 Trachops cirrhosus
GTTTTTTAGCTCCAGCCTGCCACCTGCGTGGCTCTTGACGGCTTCCAAGCGCCCCGCGTGTCTGCTGGGCTTTGGCTGGCAAGCCTAAGGGATGTCAGAGAAGACACTGGTTGACAGTGTCCTCAAGCAGGTGTCCCTGTGCTTCTTCCCAGCTTCTCTAACCAGCCTATCGTAAGTAACTAGGGACCCAAGCTGCTGCCCTCCCAAGAAGCCTCAGACAGATGGGTCCACCTTCCCAGCCCTATCCACTTAGTACCTCTGAGATAATCTCCGGGTGACTCATGAAAGGAGGCATCTCCCCAGACTCTGAGCAAGTACTGGCCCCCTCGAGTCAGCAGAAAAACAAAAACTCATGCCAGAGGCCTAGCGGACCATCCTCCACTCACCCCAGCTGGGAGCAGACCCAGGCCACAGGAGGGAGGGCCAGGCTTTTCAGCCCCACTGTTTGCTCTGAGGAGGAGGGAGGCGAACTCTGGAGCAGGGCCCACCACTGCTCTCCCTGGCTGGGAACAGAAGAAAAATCTGTTTGGAGTCTGGAGGCTCTGCAAGCACAAAAATCATGCTGGGAAAACACAGCCACAAGTCGCTCTGGCTCTGGCTGCCAAGGGAAGTTGTGTTCCCTGTGAGCTGGGGTGCCGGCCACCACTGTGGCCCAGGGCCTCCCTCTCCTAGCCACGGGTCCAGGGCTGAGGGTGACTATGGCAGCCAGGGCTTGAGCTGGCACCACCTGGCCCACTGGACTTGATGGAAAACTCTGAAAGCCAAGTGTGGCCTCACCCACTGGGGTGGGTCTTGGGGTGCCCACGGCAGAGACCTGGCCCTGTAGACCCTGATTCTGGACTGTCCCTGTTTCTAGGCTTCAGAAAGCTGGGCCCCATCCTGGGGAAGCACCCCTCCCCGACATCATGCACTTGGCTCTACTTCACCATCGTCTGGATCCAGTTGCGTAACACGCTCCATCCAAAGCTGTTTCTGCAATTAGGATGACAGCTAATCCCAAGCAGCCAAGAAAGAGAAGGCTTTTAAAGTATACAAGCAGTTCTTATGACCCCAAGGGGGCCAAAAGTCCAAGCGCGTCATCCGAGACAACACAACAGGGGCAATGCTCATGTTCCAACAATTCAGCCAGGGAGCAGCCAGCAGCCAGGTCTCCATTCTGTCCCCAGGGCCTGGGTTGCTGTTCGGAGGGGCGGCTGCCTTGGCTCCAGGCAAGCCCTTCAGGACCAAGTGTGGGTCTCATCACCTGCTGGCTCGGACTCCTTCCCTGGCTAGCTCCGGTGGGTGTGGGGGATGGGAGGTGGGGCGGGAACGGAGTGAGGAGGCCAGGCAAGGCCCAGGAGCGGCCCCTCCCTCTCAGTGAGCACAGCAGAGCACCCCCCAGACACAGGCACTGGGCACACAGACCTCAGACAAAGGTTGGCCACAGAGGCTTAAGTCACAGGCACAGAGGCAGGTGGGTGCGCAGGAGAGGAATGAGAAATGTATCCTCCAGGAAATACTGCTTTGGAGACGCCTTCCTTCCCTCTGGCCTTCCTTCCCTTAACTCTACATGGCTCAGCATCAGGCAGCCCTGACCACCCTCATCAGTGCCCCATGCCTCGCTGGGCTCCAACGGACCACAGCGATGGCCCCCTGCCCTCTGCCTCCTGCCTGTGTCCACCCAACAAGAGGCCCTGGTGTGGAGGCAGAAGGAGGGTGAGGACAGCATTTTAAGCACACCCCAGCTCCCTCCCTGCCAGGTCATTATGAGCTGGTCACATCCACTGCCCAAAAGCACAGCTCCTACCAGCCAGCCCTCTGGACACAGCTATGCTCCCGGTGGCTTCGGGCTTATTGGCCCAAGGGCACTGCATTGCACCTGGCTCCTTCCCTCACTCCTGCCGCACCTTTGTGAGGAGTCCCTCACTGACTCAGGATGGATGCACCTCCGCTTCGCCATGCCCCTGATGCTCTGGGGGTTGCCCTCAGACAGTAACCAAGTCCCCAACTGACTTCCCACTTGCCTCCTGATCCCAGAATTGCCCGCACCCCATCTTCTCCCAATGAGCGGGGCTTAAGAAGGTAGGTGGTTTCATATAGAACACTAGAACAACGTTTAGGGAAGCAAAAATCCACTTAAACATTGTTTTAAACAGATGTTTTAAAAACATCTCCAATGTTTTTAAAATGGCAGATGTTATTCGGTTTCTGGCTGATCAGCAGCTGTGGCTCGTCCACCTGCATCTTTCCACCAGCCCCGGGAGGACGAACTCCGTGCTCTGAGGGACCTCATCCCACTGCCCACCAAGCCCCGTCTGTGGCTGGTCTCCCAGACCACCCCCCAGAGGCCAGGCACCCAGGACAGAGCCTGGCTCCACCACCAGGCTCTGCAGTCTCCCCACCTACACAGGACGCAGACAAGCTGGAGGGCCTCAGGGCCTTGGCTCTGTGGACAGCTGCCCCGTGCTCTGCCCACCCCTATGCTCCACCCGATAGAAGCCGGGCTTGGGGACCAGGCCGGGGCTGGTAGCCCGTGGGACTGCCATGTACTCACTCAGCCATGGTGAATGCCAGCTCGAAGTTCTTCTGCCGCTGTGTGGGGCTCAGGGTGCTATAGTCGAAGGCATCGGGGAAGAATGAGTGCACCAGGGCGCAGAAGGCCATCCCGTCACTCCAGCTAGAGGAGAAGTTCTGCAGGTCCACGTGCTGCACGCAAGGCAAGGTCCATGCAGGCAGGTGAGGGGGGTATGGCCCCACCTCACTGCCCTACCCAACTCACCCCCCACAGGCAGATTCTCTCAGCCCCTCCCCAAGGTCCACCATTCACCCAGCCCAGTCATAGATGCAGTCGCCAGACCTCACCCCATTAACGGGCACCAGACCAGTCTGCACAGGCCCAGGTACAGGACTCCTGGGTTTGCTGGGGGCTCACTGGGAGGTACAATTTCTCTGGCTCCTAACCTCCGCCCCCACCTGTGGTTCTTGCTCTGGCCAGGGGACCAAAAGCAGAGGGTGCTGCTTAGTCCAGCCGCTGGCCAACGTCCCAGGAGCCGGGATGGGACCCTGGCTCACCTGGTAGCCGAGAGTCTTGTTGCGACACCACTCGAGCAGGATCTGCTTGATGCTGCTGGCGCTGGCCACCCCAAAGCTCTGGGACCGCTTCAGCTTGGCCCGGGCCTCACCTTTTCCCCTGTGGAGAGAGCGCAGCCTGCCGTGGGAGCCATCCCTCAGCTGCCATCTCCTCTGAGAGGCAGCGGCGGTGGGGGAGTTCCCAGCCATCCCCACACCACTGGGAAGTGACCCTACTGCTCTGCTCCCCCAGGGGCGATGCTGTCAGTACACAGCCCCCCTCACCTCCCACGGCCACGTCCAGGCATGAGCCCCACATACTGGCCACACAGCTGCCCTGGATGGTATCCAGCAAGACCACCGCCCTAGGTGCCCCTGAAAAGCCCCTAACACCTATCGCATCCCTCCTCCTGAGCCTCCCTCTGAGGCCATCCACGTGCAGATGGCTCTTTCCTAGCCTAGAAAGGCTAGCCCAGAGGTTCCCTCCTCTGGGCCCCAAGGACACACCCTAACAGCCAAGGTGAGGTTGTCTGGGCCACTGGGGACATTCCCTGGGTCCATCTCTCTCACTGGGGTCATAGCCTTTGGAGTCAGCTCGGGGGGCCTTCATTACCACCAGCTGGGCTGCACCCTGCATGCGTCACTGCTGGGCACAGACGGAAGGGTCAGACAAACGTGCAAGGGTGAACCCCGTGTCTAGCAGGCAGCTCCAGACCTGATGGAGGACCACAGGGCACTTGGGTCCTGTGTGCCCCTTCCCCACTCCCGTGGGAATCCCAATCACCTGCCTTCCTATCTTCCTGTCACTCCCAGAAACCAAAGGGGCTACAACTCAGGAGGAACTTGGGTGTGAGAGTAGCCCATGAGCCCTCTCTGGGAACCAGGGAGAGAGGAGGGCTCTCATCAGGCCTTGCCTGGCTCCCTGGCCCCCAGCCCCTGCTGCGGCCCAGCCCTGACCTTGTGTCTTGCCCAAGAGTTCAGCCCTTAGAAGGCCCCCCCCATATGCTGTGCCTGCTGGACCCCAGTCTGGTCTGGGTCTGGGCCTGGGCCTATCGGGGAGCCCAGCCTGGCCTGGGGACGGTGTCCGTACTTGCCCACTGTATCCTGCTCCCACTTCTCAAACAAAGCCTTCCGGGCCTGCGCACTGGAGGTTCGGGGCAGCGTCTGCGACCTCACCAGCTCCCGGCGGCTCTCCCCCTGCCGATGGGCCTGAGTGGTGGCTGACAGCTTCGGGGAGGGGGGCGACTGGGGTGGGGTCACCAGAGGTGGGCTGAGGAGAGAACCACCGAGTCACGAATACAGGTCCAACTGTTACTAGGTCACACAGGCTCCTCCTCCCCACTGAGTGTTAAATGAGGCAGAAATTGGGGGCAGGGGTGGGCTCTGGTGGCAGGTAAAAAGGAGAAAGCACCGCTTGCTCCAGGCTCTGACCGGTTGGGCAGGTTTTCTGAACTGGCCAGCCCAGCCAACTCAGGGAGAATGGGCCCCCTCACTGGGTGAGGGTGTCAGTGGGAGGCGGGCAGGGGGCATCCTCTCAGGCAGCAGGTGTGCCCAGAGCCGTCCCACCAGAACCAGACACCCCTCCTCCACCTTCAATAGATAAGACCCCCTTTGTTTCTGCCTCCCCTCAACAGTTGACCAGCAAGTCACAATTATTATTAAAAAGAAAAAAAGAAGCAAGCCAAGCTAGTCCCCCACCCCCATCTCCAATCACAGTCCAGCTGGCCTGAGGGGACACGGGGCACCCAGAGGCCAGGAGGAGGCCTGTGCACAGGGCAGCCCCTGCGGGCCCACCCCGGCCTGCGGCCTCTCCAGGTACCATCTCGGTCAGGAAGCTTTCCTGGGCAGGAAGCTGCCCAGCTCAGAGGGACGCTAGCCAGGGTGGATCAATAAAGAGGAGAATGGAGACTGGGACACCTCTCCCATCTTTTGACAGACTTGCTTTGAAGGGTCCATCGATAAAGCAGCCTGCAGCCACGCTTCTCCAAACAAAACTGTCCACTAAGCCCCACCGCCTCCGTACGTGCTCCAGGCCCACCCAGCACCCCTGCTGCCCCAGTACTCTGGAGGCGACAGGCCAGGGCATGCGTCTCCTCATGCAGGGGGTGCAAGGAGCTCCTGCTGGTGGCTGGGGCACCCTGGGTCCAGGGCAAAGCCCAGATGACCCCCAGGGAGCGATGACTCCACCCACCAGGAGCATGGCTGAACTCACCTGTCATTGCTCCTGCCTGTTGTCACTGCACCATAGCCAGAGCCCAACAAAGGCCGTGGGAGAGAAGAATTCTTCTCTGTGGGACAAAGGGAGGGACAGAAATAACCAACCCTGGTCTCCGGGAGGGCCACCCCTGCCTGCCTCCCTCATCTGCCCGGCCCTGCTCTGTCTACCCAGTGCCACTCCATGCACAGGGAGGACCCCTGGGCCCAGCCAGCCCCGCCTCGGCCAACAGCTGAAGGGAATGGAGGCCGGGAACTTAGAGCAATGACCTTAAAGGGCTTTCAAAGGGTGCCCACCTGCTCAGGAGGACACAGGGCCTGGGGCCTCCTGCACTGTGCATCCAGCTAACGCCCTGTGCTGGAGCACTCATTTTCGAGGCCCATGCGGCCCCAGCCTGGTCTACCACTGAGGCCCGACCACAGGCCCAAGCCAGGCCTGGCAGGGGTGGGGGGGGCTATGCCAAAATGGGCAGGGCAAAAGACCACCTTCTAACTTTTAACCACAGCCTCAGCCTATAATCAAGGCCATGGTTGTCCCCTGCAAAGGACGATGCTATTTCATGGCCTCTCTGGGAGACAAGTCTGGCAAGGATGGGCCCTGCAGGAGGGTGCAGACGGGCTAGAGAAGGGAGTCGCTGTGACAGGCAGGGGAGCTGGGGCCTGGCCCCAGATTTTCTGAGTCTCTGGCTAACCGACCCCCAGCCCCTGCCTACCCTTCCAGGTCAGAGTTGGGGTCTGCCCCCAAGCCCCTGCTCCTACCACTGGGACTGGGAGTCCAGGGTTTGGTGGCTTCACTGGGGCTTGAGCTGAGGCCCCCCAGGATGGCAGCAGACGTGGGCGAGAGAGCCGTGGCGGAGGTCTCCCCAGCAAACCTCTCAGAGACCCGAGTGACAGCCATGACTGGCTGGTGGGGTGGCCCCAAGGAGAGGCTCATGGGGCGAAGCTTGGGGACCTCTGGTGCTGGGAGGGTCTGGGCGGCCTCAGGGGTTCCATCACCTGGACCTGGAACATGTGACAAGAGAGGGGACAGCAGGTGTCAGCCATGGCATCCACAGGGGCCTTAGACGACCCAGGAGGGCTCCAGCCACCCTGAACCCTCCTCTCATCTCTTCCAAGAAGGCCTCCCTGACCACTCTAGCCTCCCTGTCCTCCCCCAAATGGGGACTTCCCACCACTCCAACCAGAGCGGACATCTGCCCCAACTTCCCCTTACAGCCAGGCCGGTGAGCACCCTCTGCCATCAGCCCACCCTCTGCCCCGCTCAGGCTGGGACAGCTCCTGGGACAGGTCCTGCTTGCACTCCTCCAAAAACAGACAGAACTGTCTCCTCGGAGCAGACAGCTCGCTGCCTTCCAAGATCTCCCACTTCCCCCTGTGCTAAAAAAGTCTGCTCCACCTCAAATGCAGCTGCTCTCCTGGCAACCTCTCCACAACTGTAGTTTAGGCTCAGGTCCCCCCACCCAGCCAAGGGATGGCCGGGCACAGGTGCACAGCTGCCAAGACCCCTGAAGCTACCCATCAACCCCCTACCTGCCCCTGGCTGGTGCCCGTTCTCGACAATGCACGAGTTTGAGGTCCTCCTCATCTCTGACTCGCTGGCTTCATCCTGAAGATCCACACTCTATGGAGACACAAACACCGCAAAGGCCCAGTTGGCTGGGCCCGGCTGCCCACCTCCCAAGTCAAACCCCAAAGCCCCTCCTGATTCTGGCAGGGAAAACATCATCCACTGGTGAGAGAGCTGGCCCCAAGGACACACCGCAACAGGCCAAAGGTGCTCAGCCAGCTGGGACGGACCCAGCCCCAGCTATTGAGCCCCTGGGGTCCTAGGAGGCCAGTGCTTCACTGGGCCGAAGGAGTATGCGCGATGGTCGCACCCCTACCCCAGGTTGGACCAGCTGACTGGGAAAGGGAGAGCCTGGCTCCGGCTCATCCCAGCTGGGCAGGCTGGCGAGGTGGCCTGTGTGAGGACAGCTGACACCCAGAGACGTACATAAGCTTGCTCTGAGCCAGCAATGGCACTGCGGCCCTCCTGATGAGGCCTTCCCACTGGATGCAGGGTCACAGGGTTTGCCTGAACATCTGGAGCACAGGGCTCCCCCATCCACTCTATGCTGCAGAAGTGGAGGGGTGCAGAGAGAGAACCAAGACCAAGAGTCATCGGAGAGCCTGACATCCTGGTGGTGCCACCAACCACCAGGTGGCCTGGGTCTCAGTTTCTTTGTTTGAAATATGGGAGTAGGCTATGCAAGTGCCATCTAGGCACCTACCAAGTGCCGGTCCTTTTTTCTGGGCAGGCCGCTTACACCAGCTTGCTTTTCTGCCCTCCCACATAGGTGCTACCGGCCCCATTTTACAGAGGGGACCCGAGGGCTGAGAGAGGGAATGTATACAGTGTAAGGCTACAGCCAAGATTTGTAGCCAGGAAGGACATTCTTCTCCTCAACTGTGGTCCTGCTCCTCTCGCAGTGAGGGAAGGTGGAGGCTCAGAGTGTCTGTAAGGCCACTGGGGTCTGCTGGCAAGAAGGGAACCAAGGCAGACCCCTCCCAGGGGTTCTACTAAGAACCCACAATGGATGGCTTGAGAGAGGTAGGCTGTATCTCTCCCTAGATGCCCCCAGGCTGGTCCCCTTGTTTATAAGATTCCTAGGTGGCAAAAGCCCATCCTTGGGCCCCAAAGGCTCAGCTACTCCTGCAACCAGTGCAACAGGTGGCAAGCCTAGCATGGAGGAGTCAGGGCAGTGGGGGAGCCCGGGCCATGAGCAGAGCGGCCGGCGCCAAGGCAGCATGAGAGTGCGTGCCTCAGACAGACTTCCTCCAGCCCAGCAGGGCGGGGAGGGCTTCCCAGAGGCAGGGGTGCCCGAGCCACATCTAGAGTGAGCCAGGTGGACAAGGAGGGGAGGCCATTCCCAGCAGAGTGACTAGTGTCTGCAAAAGCTGGCGGACATCAGGGCACAAAGCATTCTGATCCAGTGGCAACAGAAGTACCACACAGCCCAAAATGCCAGCCCCAAGAACTTGGACTTGACTCCTTGAACAAGAAGGAGCTCAAGGTCATCACCTTTGTGTTTTTAGAAACATCCTTTAGAAGCCAGGACAAGACTAGCATGGAAGAGGGAAACCAGATGGCCAACCGCCTTACTAACCTCAGGTGGGGAGTGGGGAGGGGAGATGGGGCAGTGGGAGAGCAAAGGGCAAGAAGGACTCAGAGCTCTGGGGAGTGAGTAGATGTGGAAGGAGGAAAGGATGCCACTCCTCCTCCCAACCTGGGCTTCTGGCCTGAGTGACTGCCTAGGAAGGGAAGGGGCGTTGGTGGGGAAACAAGAACTTCCACTTGGGACCTGACAAAAGCAAGGTACCCTGGGACATCAGGGAACGGAGGTCAGGAAGTAGCTGGATATTTGAGCGAGAAGTTTAGGAGGGAGGACAGACAAACGACGAAGAAGCAGGAGTCTCAAATCCAGAGCACAGCAGAGGAAGAGCTGGCATGGGGCTGACGGGGCCAGGGATGAGGCTCCGTATCCATCCGGGGGCGGGAGAGGCATCTGCAGATGAGAACGAGAGGAGCCCTTGGGCAGGTGGGAAGGAAACCAGGAGAATGTTGAGAAAGGCAGGTGGATGTGTATCAAGAAGCCCGGTGTGTTGGAAGCAGCCAAAGGTGGCCTCAGGTCAAGGAAGAGAAGGCCAAGATAAGATCTAAAAAGCATCCATCGGGTTTAGCAAAAAACAGGTCACTGGCACTGTTTAGGAACTGAATAGAGGTGAGGTGGGGGGAGGGCACAGGAGATGGCCCCAAGCAGAAGGGGGAGGGGGAGACCTTGTAGTAACTTTAGCCATGAGGGGAGAGGGACAAAGGAGTTTGAGGGGTTCTTTCAGAAGAAGGGATAGGACATTTATAGGCTAAGGAAAAGGCTCCAGCTGGCTGAGGGGCCCCTCTGCGGGTGGGGTCTCTGGGAGAGTGAGAAAAGACAGGACTCAGAGCCTGGCCCTGGAAAGGGTGTGACCCTTCAACTTCTGATTCAGGAGGACAGAGGGGGAGGGGCCAGGCCTACTCCAAGGAACAGTGGAGAAGGTGAGGGTGCATCTCCTGGCAGCCCAGCATGGGGAAGGCACCCCTAGAGCCACACCATTGCTAACCTGAAGCCAAGTCCGCAGGAGGTGGACAAACAGTCCATCCTGAACCCCAGCCCCCACCTATCACCTGGTTCCACCCAGCTCTGGGGTCTCCATGTCCCCCCACCCACCCTGCTCTGGTCCAACAAGTTCCACAGGTCCAGGCAGGGGCCTGGAGTGACAGGCTGATGGCGAAACCATTTTCCCAGGAATGTGGGTCTCTATGGGGTGGGGGGACCCCCACAGACACCTGCCCCTGCAAGTTGTAGGCCCACACCCCCCATGATGCCTCAGGGGACCAGACACCACAACCAGACAGGAAGGAGGTTCTGGACCAGCTGGATTCCTGCCAAGGGGAAGGGCATAGGGCGAACTCATGCTGAGGGGACCCCTTGTGTCAGGTGGTGGCTGAGCCCAGACTCCCAGGTTCACCTGCACCTCGCTCCTCCTCCATCTCTGTGACTGGAGCCACTCCTCACCCAAGGAGCCAAGGCGCTATTCTGAGACCAGCCTCCAACCCACCACCACACAAGCCCAGGGCAGAGAGGGTCACCCCTAGCCTCACGCAGAGACCACAGGCACTGGCGGAGTCAAGGGCTGGGACTCTGGTCTCCTACCCCACAAAGCGCTCTGGCCTTGCAGAGGGCAGCGAGGACAACTCAAGACAGACTCACCTCCCAGGACCTAGGGCAGGCTGAGCCATCCTAGTCAGAGCAGGGGGAGGAAAAGGTGTGAGTAGGGTATCCACCCTAGCAGGACCTGAGCCTGTCAGCCAAGGGGCCGAACTGGGCTGGAGCAGCATTTCTCCTTGTCCCCAAGCCCACCCATGGAGGCTTCTGCTTGTTCTCCCAGGGGTCTTCCTTTGGTGGGGGTAGCCAGCCTCAGCTATAGGGAAAGGAGCCAGAAAGAGACCTCTGTGTGCCTGGTGGAAACCACTGGAGAGGCCTGGGGACAGAAACCAGTCCTGTTGACCTGGCTCTAGCACCCCCAAGCTCCCCGCCTGGGCTTGTTTTCAGAAAGGGAGGCTCCCTCACAGGGCCTAGGAATGTTAGGGGGACAGGCGGGGATGTGATAAGTCTGATTTCAGAGATCCTCTCACTGGGGAAGTTCTTAAACACTTGTAAGAGCAGGAATAGTATTTCAGGCACCCTCGGTACTGCCTGACCCCACGCAGGCTCACGTGGGGACACGGGAGCCCGTGTGTATGCCCAGCACGGCCCACGTTTGGCCAGAACCCCTATTCCAAGTCCGTTAACACGCCTGCCCTCCTACTTGCTCACACCAGTTTTAAAGACTCAATTCAAACTTCTCCCCAAAGCATTTAACTCCCTTATCACACAATGTGTCTGGGAAAGGAAGGCAGATAAGGCGAGTCTGGTTTCTTTCATGGTCGGGCCTGACACCTCACTCCTGGCAGTAGTTCCTAAGGGACTTCACTACCTTGGCCATGGGGGCCCAGTGGCTCCAGCTCAACCAAGAGGACATTTCCAGGGAACAACTGTGGCCCAGCCTCCAGGGCTTGCCCTGGCCTCAGGCTGCTGCCACCCACTGCGGCCCCCAAGCTGACTCCCTCCACCCACCAGACCACAGCTGTGGCTCTGTGGGCTCTTTTGTGAACAGTTTAGGCTGATGTCACTGTTAAAACTATTTACCCCACTCAGTGGGAGAGGCCCTAGTGGGCCGGGCCAAATCCCCCTTGGTTTAGCTGAGAGGATTCTGAGGTCTAGCTGAGAGATGGCCCCAGAGCCTCACAGCAAATGTCCCCAAACCAGCTCTGTCTGCTCCAAGGTCTCAGGCCTCCCACACGAGTCCTCCCTGGTTATCCCCACCCAACTGCCCTGTCCTCTCCCTCCTCCCAGAGCCTCCCTGGCAGCTCTTCTGTCTACTTACTACCTGGCTCCCATCAGACCTGTCTAAGCCAGATGAGCAAGGTCCTTAGCAAGGTCAAGGTTTGTGTACTCAGAAGCTGATTACATGATCAACACTTTCTGCACTGAGTTGGGGCATATTTACATGCTGAGTAGGGCCCACCTCCAATCCTTGTGGTCTCCACTTTAAAGCAGCAGGGTGCAAAAGGGTCTCCGAATCTTACTGCTTGTTACAGAGGGGCAGCGTAACACCAGCCTCCACAATGCCTGACCAGAGCCACCACTTAGAGTGTGTGAATGAGACCCTCACACTCAGAACGCCCCTGTGACACAGACGGCAGGGATGGGGGGTTATGAGGGGCCAGGAGAGCAGCAGCCCCTGCACCCAGCCTTGACCCTGTCCAGCCTTGCCCTGGAGCCCTGATTCCCTGTTACTGACCAAGCACCCGGTTACACACTGTTGGTCACAGCACATGAGCGGGGACTTGCGGACGGCTCTACACAGCCCCCTTCACTGCCAGAAACTGGTTGGAAGCCTGTGTCAGGGCTTCTGAGAGGTGTGTTTCTGAGAGGGAAGTGGGGACCAATCCTGTAGTCAGGTGAGGGGAAGCTGCCTCAGGCCCAGGAGCCACGCACAGGAGGCTGCGAAGCCTCTGACCACACTGGAGGCCCTGGCCATCCTCTACCCACACTTGCTGTTCACCTTACCCCAGGCCTTTCTCAAGTCCACAACCAACTCCCCAACCCTGTATCCATCCTCTTCCCCCAGTCACTGCAGAGTCGCTGCTGACCCCCAACTTCTCCCTGAGGGCTCTCCCCTCTCATTTCGAAAGGTGGGCTCTCCGGGGCCTTTTAGCTCTCTGGCAGCTCCCTGTGGGAGGACATGCAGGGGCTGCAGCCCACGGCGTCTGCCCAAGCCTCTGCCCAGGGCTCCTGCCCACCATCTCCTTCTGCACAACTGAAGACCTCACCCACTCTAGAGCTTCGACTCCCACTCTACCATGGTATCTCCCTATGGCCTTGACCACTCTTAGTGCAACAGATCCGTGACTCCACGGGCAGCTTCGCCCTGGGTGCCCTGCTCCCTCACACTCAGCACGGCCCAAACGAAGCCCCCCATCTCCACCAGATCTGTGACCCCGAAGTCCCCCAGGCAGGGCCCCTCCCTCCGCCTCCCTGCTCACATCCACAGACTCTCGCACCCTCCTGATTCTCCCTCTGAGATCCCGCTCCAAGGCAGCCCCAGCTCTCCAACCACCCTCCAGCCACCCTCCAACCCACCATCCATTCTTGAGGGAGCCTGCCAGATACAAGGAGGACCCCGTCCTTCCCCTGCCCGGTGTCTCTCACCCACCACCTCCACGTAAGAGGACTAGTTCACCTCAGGTGATCATGGTCAACTCCCACTGAAAAAGTTGGATGACTGGAGGGAATCCTCCCACATATGTACATGTGTACATGCATATACAAGTATGGCTCTGGGGGTATTGTTGTTAAAAGTTGGGCAGCCGCTTCCATGAGCAGACGAGTAGCAAATGCAGGGTACAATAAAACCTCAGGAGTAGCCCATGGCACAGTTTATTAGGCACATGTGAGCCCGTGGTGGTGACTATACCATGGGCATGTAGTGTCACGCTCATAGGACAGAATTAAATGTATCCATATTTCCAGACACTTCACATGGAGCACTGGGACACCCGGGAGCTCTGCCACCAGCACGTTTAAGTGCCTCTCACACCCCGGGGACAAAGCCCAGCTCCCTTTGTTCAGCATCCAGGGGGCCTCCACAACTTGTCCCTCCACTCTCATAGCCAGGGAGTCTTCTCAGTGTTTCAGAGGATGCTGCACAGCCCCTACAGCACCGAGTCTACACCAGCAGCAACAAGGCCTGGGCCTTCCCCACGAGCCTCCCTGGGACACCCGCTAGGAAGGGATGATTATGTTTGGGGCAGAACATCTGTTCTGGCTGCCTGCACTGTTGGTACTGCTCTGCCTGGGGCTATCTGCCACTTAGGCTGGGACCTCCAGGGGCGAGGGCTAATCTGATCGCCTCCCGCTGTCCCGCTGAGGTGCAGCCCCACCCACACAGGAGACCTGATGGATTGAACCTAGAAGGGGCAGCAGGTGCGGTGCAGACTACTCACACCCAGGCCCTGGAAACCCAACCCCAGAGCACATGCCTGAGCAGAGTGGAAAATCTCACCTAAATCTGCACACACCATGGAAACATTCTAACCGGCCACTCCAGAGGTCCCCATGCTCAGGGTATTGACTGGCCCACACCGCCTCTGTCCCACCCCCACGCGGTGAGGGCCTGTGGCCATCACTGAGCTCAGGAACCTAGACACTGCTCAAGGCTGGTTTCTCCACCTCTCCCTTCATGGTAAGGATTTGCCCCCTGCAGAGTGAGTTCCTAAACAAGGCTGCCTGGCTGCACCCGACCAGACTGCGTCCTCCCCTCCCCCCAACAGGACTTGAGTTCTCAATCTGGGTTAATTGATAACTGGAACCGTCAGGCCTCAGTGGAGCGGCAACGAGCGGGGCGCGTGAATGGAGGTGGGGCAGTAGGGGATGCTGACCATTCCAACACACCGGCGAGTCCCTGGGCGGTGTAGAACGATCAGAGGCCGGCTCTCAGCGCCCAAACCCTTAGTGTCACAGGACAGCGGGGAGAGGGAGAAAAAACTCGGAGCAAACAAGTCCCGGCTCCATGAAAGGAAGGGGGCCCGAGACAGGTGCAGCAGGCCGGCTAAGATAGTGCTTCTCTGCCCTCTACAACTCCGAAGTGGCAGTCGGACTCCCACCACCACGAGTCCTCGCGGTCAGTGGAGAAACTGCCCCCAACACTCGCACTCCGGGCGGCTGGAAGACACCTACGGAGCCTCACTCCCCAGAGCTTGCGCCCGCGCTTCCCGAGGCTCACCTGGCTGCGGCCGGACAGCGAGAAGGTGGCGTGGCTTGCGAAACGTGCAGTGCCCAGGCGGGGAGCGCGGTCCGGGACAGAGGGCGCCGGTGGAGGGCTGGGCGTGCCTGGTGTGCCGGGCGCGGGAGATAGCCCAGTCGCCAAGCCCAGTGCCTCCACCTGGCGCGTCAAGCGCTCCAGCTGCGCCTGCAGCCGCTGGTTGTCGCGCTGTAGCTCCGCTACGGTGCGCGCCAGCGGACTGGCCAGGCGTAGCGCATCGGCCACGCGCCGCTCCACACCCCGCTGCAGCCCCTGCATGTCCTCGTGCAGTGCGCGCACCGCGCCCTCCAGCGCCGCCTCGTAGCGGCCGAGCGCCTCGCGCACCGCGCGCGCCTCCGCGGCGTCGGGGGCCGGCTCCATGGCCGAGCAGGGTACGTAGGACTGAGACCGAACCTGGCAGCGAGAGGAGCCAAACTCCGCAGCTCTCCGCTGTAACTGGCAGTCAGAAGCTGAGCTAGTCCGAGGGGCGGTGGGAGGGGCGGGTGGAGGGCGGGGCGGGCCCCCGGAGCCCCGGGAGCCCCGGGACTGGGCGCAGCACGGCGGCGGGGGCGGGGCTTCGAGGGCGGGCCTGGGGCGCGGAGGACTCTGATGCCCCCTCCCCAGGAGACCTGAGGGGTAGGTGAGGCGCTGGGGGCCCTAGGAGACACCTAAGAAGAGCTCGCTCCGCCTCTCAGCTCCTCCGGTGCAAGTCGCGGGGGAAGTGTTGAGTCCGAATCCCCCTACCCCGGAGTAGCAGCGTGCGGCCTGGGAGAGGTGCTGAGGGCCCACCGGAAGAAGGCCTTGCCCTCCCAAAGTGGACTTTACTTTGGAAACCACAGACGTGGATTATGCTTTCCCTAGGCGTTCTCAACCCGCAGGTCCCGGGCCCTACTGGGGGTGGGGACTTCCCGACTGGTCTGGGAGATCTGAGAGCAGCAACAGCAGTCCCCAGCACTGCCCCCTGACACCCATCCTGTGCTCGGCACTGCCTTCTCTAGTACTTGGGCACTGACTCACACAGGCGCACGCTCACCTGTGGGACCTTTGCCTAGATTTTTTTGCACCTGTTATAAGACCTAAGCGAGAAAAAGAAAGGTGGTGAGCTTCCCTCACTGTCTCTCCCCTCCCTGCCCCACTCTGTGTAGCAGGAGCTTGTGCCCTTCCCACCAGCGAGCGGTCAGTAGGGGCCCCAGGCTCACCAAGGGGCTCGGTGTTAGGAGATCAGCAGAAGCCAAATCAGGCAGAGAGGAAAGGGCTTAGGGACTAATCTCCAAATCCAGGGACGGACGACTTTGGGACTAATCACCCCCTCACTCCATTAGAGTCTGTCACTAGCCTCTATCCATAGGCCAGGGCTCCCACCTCTGTTCCCACTCAACAATACTTTTATTCCTGAACCCAGATTTTCCTCACTCCCAACACCCCCCACCCCTTCACAAGAAAAGGAGGAATGGAAACAGTTGTTCCTTTAGGATGATAGGATTATGGGCACAGATACAGTAAATTTCCATGTATACTGTATTGTAAAACTGATTTAAAATGAAAATGGACACATCCCATCCTTGTCTGTGCAAAAAAACCTTTCCTGATTAGCCTTCTCATGCTCAGGCCTGGCTCACCTAAAGGATTCCTGGTGGCTGGGCAGGCACAGCCAGATGACTGCAGGAAGGAGAGATCTCAAAGGCTTGGTCCTGCTGCATTAGGCTTCCAAAGATGTTTGGGGCCACAGACCTCCTTGACTGGCCTGTAGTGCCCCAAAGGAGCTGGATCAGCCTAACAGATGTTGAGTGCTGATCCCCCTTCCCCCTCCACCTTGGGGACAGGAAGCAACGCTAGGTTACCTAATCCGAGCAGCCTTCCAGCAATTATTTCATGAGAAAGTCAAGTGCCAAAAGGCGTGCATGTTGCATGTGTGTGTGCATGTGTGGGTTCCAAATAGCTGCCTGGACAGGGTAAGCCAAACGGCTCCCTGCATGCTTTCTCTGGGTAGACTCTTTGGTAGAGGCTGGGAGAGCCACTGCTGCTGCAGCTTCTGCCCAGATAGCACTTGCAGCTCCTACAGGTCTGAGCTCAGGAGCCAGGAGTTCAGATACCCTGGTCTTAGGCAGAAGAGCCCACTCCCTTCCTTTGCTGGACCCAAGGGACCACCATGTGGGGGAGTCTTGGGAGGGACTGTCCAGCTGGACCCTTGGCCCCATAGCCAATGGGCCTGTGGGCATGGGCCTGGACCAGCAGCATGAGGGGTGGGATGGCTGTCAGGGGTCCAGCCTTCTCTCCTATTCTCCAGGGGAAGGAAGGCTGGCCAGGTGTCTGGGGTGGGGACACTAATGGTGTGGAAGAGGTGAGAGATAATAGAGACTGGCTGCCCGGGTCCACCCACACATCCCACCTCACATAGGTTCTGGTCCCTCCTGACCCACCACGAGCAGATCTGAAAGGGGCTGCTTGGGGGCAGGGAAGGGCTCCATCTGTGGCTGAAGTAGGGACTCCATCAAGGGCAGAGATGGGTTCCCTGTGGGTTCTAGGAAGGCAGACAGTCCGAGAATCAAGCCATCCCCCTCATCTCCTCTCCTTTGGGGGTCAGACCATTGAGTCAGCTGGAAACAAACCTAGGAGATAAGGAGAGATGAACCAGAACCCGAGGAAGATGTGCAGAGGGGCAAGGGGGCAGGCAGGGGGGAAGGGGACAATTCTGGGATGGTGGTGGGGCATGAAGACCAGCACCACCCGACACTTGGCTCCATGCCGTGTGGAGAAAGGCTGCTGCTCAGCTCTAGTCTCCCTTCCCCCACCCTCCAGCTCAGGTCCCGCCCAGTACCAGGCTGTGAGGGAGGTGAGGGCTGATGGGCCTGAATGAACTCCCTCCACATTCACCAGCCCTGATGTCAGCAAGCCTGCCAGGCTGCCTCCCACTGGGTCCTGGGGGCTCTGGCGCCTGCCCTCCCAGCTCCCTCCCAGCTCCCCCTCACCTGGCTCTGACCCCTCAGCTGCCTGCCGGTCCCTAATCTGCTCTGGTTCTAGGCTAGAAGCAGGATGTGTGACAAGCCTTCCGGAGTTCCCCCGCCAGTTAATCCCCTCGTGAGATCAAATCCTTGCCAGGACAAAACCATTAAGTCAAGTTAGGTAAAGTCATGGACCTGAGATGGGAAAACTGAGGCTCAAGAGAGACAGGGACTGACCCTAAGCCACACAGCAAGGCATACAAAGACAGAACCAGAACCAGGGCCCCAGCCCCAGATTTGAGACACTTCTTCCTGGGTGCTGTTGCCCCAGCATGCCACCCTGGGGCAGCAGTCAAATTCAGCCAAGTCTCAGCAGGCCCTCCCTGCTCTCAGCTTGGTTGGAGGTTCCACTCCCGTGGAATTGCTCCTCAGAGGTCTCCAGGCCCCCATCCCATGGGCCTGTGGCAGTAGCCCCTAAGGGCCAGTCCTTCCTCTTCCTCCCTCCAAACTCTCACCTTCTTGCTCTTTCCTCCCTGGGGAACTTCCAGAATGACTGTTCTTTCTCCTAACCCTTTTTTAGAGATAGGGAAAGGGAGGAAGAAAGAGAAGGAAAGAAACATTGAGGTGCAAGACAGACATCGATTGGTCGCCTTCTGTACGCTTCCTGATTGGGAACAAACCCACAACCCGGGCATGTGCCTTGACCGGGGGTTGAAACCGCAACCTCTCAGTTTGTGAGACAATGCCCAACCAACTGAGCCACACTGGCCAGGGCCACTCATCCTTTAACTATGGTGATCCCCAGCACTCTGACCTGGGCCTAACCCCCTTTCACCTGCACACCCTTCCCAGGGTGGGGAGGTCACCATGCTGATGACTCCCACTTCCCCACCTCTCATCCACCCTACTCCAACCCACTGTCCTGAAGGACCCACCCAATCCCCAGACTCCTCAGGTCCTGAGAATGCACACAGCCATACAGAGTGAAGGCAGGACATGAGAAGTGGGATGGCTCGGTCCTCCTCAGGCCTCTGCCCACCCACCTGGCACCACCTCCACCCTCTGCAGCAGGTCCATGAGCATGGTGCGGTGCTTGCACATGCTTGCATGCTGGTGTCAGACCCCACCCTTGGAGAGCAAGGACTGCCTGCCTCAGCTGTTCATTTATCCCCACACCTGGAGTGCAAGTAGCTTTAGAAAGTGCTCGACAAACATTGGGTGATTGAAAACCTGCGGAGAGGGGACCACTGGAAAGCCAGTGGAACCAATAGGACTACCAGATGGATGGACAATGGGAAGGAAGGCAAAGATGGCTTCAAAATGCTAACTCGGGTATCTGGGGGCAATGGAGATACCACTCACCAAGACAGGTCACAGGGTGCATTAGAGGGCATGGGAAGCCATGGGGGTGGTTCACAGGTGCTACACAGAACCTGTCTCCAAGGTCAAATGAGCCTTTGCACTGGGTCAAAGACAGCTGCCAACCTCACTGGTCAGCTCACCCCTCCGAGCCTCTCTTGCAGGAAGGGCTCAGGTTGGACCATCATAGCCAGGTCAGACCCATTTTCTATCAGGCCCTAATTGGCCCTACCACACCCCCAGGGCAGCCTGAAGCTTGCTGGGGCAGCTAAGAGGCTTCATAACTGGGAAGGTGCATGGAAGCAGCCATACCCCACTCCTTATTGTCCCAGCTGCAGGCACCCAAGAGGAGCAAGCTAACGAGGATTCCACAGAGCACACTTCAGGACTGGACACCCTGGCAAACATACCATCCCCCCTCCCGTCTCCTCCCAAATCCTGAAATCCAGCCTCTGTCCTGGAAACTGTTGCCTTGTTATGAGATCCATAGGGGTGGGGACGCAGGGCTTGTATTTATCTTTTCCTGCCAGGTTGCTGGGTTCAGGAGCCAAGAAGCGTGCTCAGGAGGGAGTCAAGAGCTGCGGTGGAGGCTGTGCTGGAGCAGACCCTGCAGGGTGGGTGAATCTTGGAGCTGCCAGGCCTCACCTCCAGCCAGGACCCAGAAGCGGGGCTCATGGGGCTCTGCCCACTGCCCCACCACTGGGAGCAGAGCCCCTGGGGCCGATCCTGGGCAGTGGGGAAGAGACGTCTGCCCCTGGTCACTCCAACTCCTCCCTACCAAACCCTTCTTTAAAATTCGTCCCTCCACCCCAGGGCCACTGTGCCAGACACACATGTAAACTATTAGTGTTCATCTTTTCCCATGTATCTGAGGGTTTATCTGAGCATGAATTGTGCTTGTACATACGTGTGTGGGGTATCTGTGTAGAGGGAAAATGTGGGAGTTACAGTTCTAAGACCGGCACACATATATGGCATGTGGGGTGTGTGCACATTTGCAAGTACCTATGTTTCCAGGAAGGATACTTGCGCATTTGCTAGTAGTGATGAATGTGTTTATAGACACATGTATGTATGCATGCCTGCAGTACACGTCAGCATGGACATCAAGACGTGCCCTATGCTGTTGATACCACACACGTTTATATATGTATGTCATGTGTGTACGTGTGCTTACACATGTCAAGTGTCTGTGTGGGTATCACTGTGTGAGTATGAGTGTTTGTGTTGCTGACTCTTTTTTTAAATATTTTATTGATTATGCTATTACAGCTGTCCCATTGCCCCCCCTCCATCCCCCTCCACCCAGCACACCCTCCCGCACCCACATTCCCCCCTCTAGTTCATGTCCATGTGTCATAAGTTCTTTAGCTTCTACATTTCCCATACTACTCTTGCCCTCCCCCTGTCTATTTTCTACCTACCATCTATGCTACTTATTCTCCATAACTTTTCCCCCTCTCTCCTCCTCCCACTGCCCTGTTGCTAACCCTCCATGTGATCTCCATTTCTGTGGTTCTGTTCCTGTTCTAGTTGTTTGCTGAGTTTCTTCTTGTTTGAGGTGTGGTTG
>CM052545.1:65629922-65832643 GCA_028533065.1 Trachops cirrhosus
AGATTGGGGAAGTTCTCCTTTATTATTTGTTCAAATAACTTTTCCACATGTTGCTCTTCTTCTTCTCCTTCTGGCACCTCTATAATTCAGATGTTGGACCATTTAAAGATGTCCTGGAGGTTCCTAAGCCTCTCCTCATTTTTTTGAATTCTTATTTCTTCATTCTTTTCTATGTGGTTGTTTCTTTCTTCCTTCTGGTCCACTCCATTGATGTGAGACCCAGCTTTCTTTCCATCACTATTGGTTCCCTGTGTATTTCTCTTCATTTCATTTATTGTAGCCTTCATTTTTTCATCTAATTTATAACCAAAATCAACCAATTCTGTGAGCTTCCTGATCACCAGTGTTTTGAATTGTGCATCTGATAGGTTGGCTATCTCTCGGTCACTTAAAAGGATGAGTTCTGGGGCTTTCAGTTGTTCTTCTGTTTGAGCCATCTCTCTCTCTCTCTCTCTCTCTCTCTCTCTCTCTCTCTCTCTCTTTAGTCAGGTTGTGCCTGTTTTGTATGAGGGGCGGAGCCTTAGGTGTTCACCAGGGCAGGGCAACCCAGTGGCTGGGTTGTGACGCTGTATGTGGGGCAGAGGTCTGAGAGGGAACAATGGCACTTGCTCCACTCTCTGCTGACTTCAGTCCCTCTGCCGCTTCCCCCAAGCAAACTGGGCCTTCCTGGTGCTGACTCCCATGTGGATGGGCTTGTGCACCCTGTGGGTCTTTCCAACAACCTCTCTTGTGAGGCTGGGAGTCTCTCCCTGTGCCTTAACCCCCACAGGTATTTTCAATCAATGTCCCAAGGCTCTATTTCCCAGCACTGGGACCCTGGGCTGCACACAGTGCCTTACTTTGCAATCGCTGCCTCGCTGGGTCTGCCAGACACTGCTTGCGTGCCCACAGTCCGTCCACTTCAGTCTTACGTGCCCAGTCCCAACGCTCTTTGTGCCGCGATCCCTCTCCACCTGGCTGCTCAACTCCATCCCTCCTACTGCTCTGGATGAACGTGTCTATTTTAACTTCTTGGTTGTCCGACTTCCATACAGTTGAATTTTCTGTCAGTTCTGGTTGTTATTCTATTTCTAAATTGTTGTTGTCCGTATATTGGTTGTGCGAGGAGGCACAGTGTGTCTACCTATGCCTCCATCTTGGCCAGAACTCTCTTGCTGACTCTTTTACCAGACCTGAATGTCTGTTTCTACATGGTACAGAAACCACAGATTCTGGATACTCTGCCAAGACTCTTGCATATAAAATTCTAAGGGTGGCCCTGATCTGGGAACGTGGTAATACAAAGTAGAACTTCCCACCCTTCTGGACCAACATTGGGCCCTGTTGGTCCTGTTAGTGGTGAAGAAGCAGCACCAGGTGTTAGGCCTCAGCTCGGCAACCTCAGCACTTAAGTTCTGGCTAAGAAAGAATTTGCTCCTGGCCGATGTGGTTCAGTGGGTTGAGCACTGGTCTGAACCGAACGGTCACTCGTTCGATTCCCAATCAGGACATGTGCCTGGGTTGCAGGCCAGGTCCCTGGTTGGGGGCATACAAAAGACAACTGATAGATGTTTCTCTCTTTCTCCCTCCCTTCCCCTCTCTTTATAAATAAATAAAATCATTTTTAAAAGGAAGAATTCAGCGGTAAGACTCAAACTACAAAAGAAAGTTTGTTTAGAAAGTCACAGAGGTAGAAGAAGTGAGCCATAGAAAAAATGGGCACAGAAAACAAGTTATAGCAAAACAAGGGCCCTGGGAGCTAAGGCAAGAGAAGAAAGAAAAGCCAGAGCACGAATCTTGGGGAAAGAAGGGGCTGGGGCAGAGGCTTGGCATGCTCATGCTCCACAGAGACCCAAGCTGGTCCTCCATCCTGAGGGCTTTTATCTGAGGTTTCAGGGGAAGATCTCTATAGAATACGCATCAGCTTTCCAGGTATGCCCCCTGTGGTCTCCACTGACGGGTCTGAGTCAGAGGGTCATTAGTCAATGCAGCTGGTCCCGATGTTAGCCATGGGGTCATTCATCTGATTTTGCTGCTTCTCCAGGCCTGGAGCTGAAACACAGCTGAAGCCGAGATGTCATCTTCCAGGAGTTAATGCTTAAGAGAGTGGTGTGCAAGAGCTTGTAGTTTTGTCCATTGCTAGACACCTGGAGCTCTCTGCTCTGGGAAGCCCCTGCATCTGACCCATCATTCCTGCTTTGCCATGCCTATCTAACTGCCTACCACAGTCCTAATGAAGGAGGAATTTCCCACAGGCCTCTGCTAAAGCCCAGGCTACTCAGAGAGCAAACAGCATGCATCCCTACGTGAAAGGGCCTCTGGTTCTCTCCACAGAGGTGGGGGCTGCAGAGGGTGTGGAGTGGAGACTGCTGCTTCCAGCCCAGATAAGGCTGTTGGGCTTTTGGGCTCACATTTTCCATTTCCAGGACCCTCTGCCTCAGGTCCCAGCCCCTAAGCCCTGGCCCATAGCCAGGAGAGGTCTCTGCTGACTCACCCCAGTCCCCCACTCCCACTCTGGAAACAGCGGAGACCAGAAGGGAGACTGAGGTCGGGAGAGGCATGGACCCCACCAAAGCCACGGGGGACTGGGGAAGTGGCCTCTGGGGTAGGACAGGCCCAGCCTGAGGCCCTTACCATTAATATCCTGACCTTGGGCCTCCGGAAGCCCACCCAGAGATAGGAGGAAGGAAGATAGGCCCCTCCTCCTATAACAACAGTCCCTGCCTATGCTCGCTGTGCAGCTGGCTGCCCCAGCACAGAGGACCCTGAGACCCAGAGGGGCAAGCAGTCACCTGAGAGCAGAACCGGGCTCACACTCAAGGCTCCCTCTCCCTTTTCCCTGCCCCCTCCACAACTGCCCACCCAAAGGCTTGGCCCCTCTGGCCCTGCCTGGCCTGCCTCCCCTCCCCCTTCATGGGCTATTTATAGGGCCTGGCTCAGTGGCCTCCAGGACTAGAGGAGCCAGAGCTCCAAGGCTAGGGCTCACCCGGCCTCCCCCAGGGGCCCCTGCAGGCTGGGCAGTGTCTGCTTTCAGTCCAGCAGAGCAAAAGGCCTGTCACTCAGAGCAATCAGTGGGGGTGGGGAGGTCAAGCTGAGTCGGGGGGCTGGGCTGAGGCCTGATCCTGGGGGGTCCACCAGGGCCTTTTGCAGTCCACAGCCAAGCTGCACTTCCCCTGAAGCATTTTGGTGACTCATGGGGGCTGGAGGCTTGTCCCTGAGGTCTCAGGGGGCACCAGCCCCTCCTTGAGAAGGCAAAGACTAGCATCAAGCTTCCACCTCCTTTGCAAGCCCCCAGAGTCACCTTTCTCTAACCAAAGAGTCCCTCTGACCCACGGATTCCCTCCACCAACAGGGGAATGCCCAAGGGTGCCATTCAAGGTCCTTCCAGGAAAACTCACAAAACTCACACTTCTGCAGTTATGCCTGAGCTGGCCTCTCTGCCTGAAGTGTCCCTTCCACTTGCCATCCTGTCTGACAAACTCCTGCTCATTCTTCAGCTCTTCAGAGCCCATCTTTAATGCTGCCTCCTCTGGGAAGCCACCCCTGATGAAGCCATCACTGCTCTTCACCTCAACTCCCTGTCCCACCATGACCTTTGGAAAACATCCTTCCCACCCTTCCCTGGTCTCCCGGGTCTCCCTCCTCCAGCGTGGGGCTTGTGTGCCCTTGAGTAGTGACCTCTGTTTGGATGTGTCTGTGAGACTCCCTGTGGCCCTCAGGCCAGGGACTCCAGAAAGGCCAGGACCCCATCTCCTTCATTCCTCTACCCTGTGGCCCAGGTAACAACTCCTTCAGCCAGGATTTGTTGAATGAGCGAATGAGGGGGGAGGATGCTGAATAAATGAGTGTGTGAACTAGTGATCAAACAGGGAATGGCGCCGGAGAGAGCAAGGCATAAAAGACCCCTTCTCTATCTCCTGAGTACCAGAGTGACCGCCTGGTGTCTCAGTGGGCAGGAAGGCATGGAGCAGCCCAGGCCAGGTCTCAGTGACACGGCTTAGTCCTGGGAAGCAGCCAGATCGGTCACTCTCATTCTTTCCAGATCAAAGTTCCCCCAGGGAACAGCCTGGAACCTGACACGAGTGGGGGTGGGGGTGGGAGGGCAGCTGGCCCCATTCAGGAGGAGGGCACGGAGAAGCAAGGCACCTGTCCCCAGCTCCAGGGACACCAGGCCAGCTGCCCAGGGAGGAGGTTGAACACACACACACACACACACTTACTCCAGCCCCAGCCCCTCCCTCACATAAATGGCCGCTTCAGCAGATAGGGAACCCCTGGCTCCAGGCCCTTCTGTTCCAGACTCCCCAAGGACTCCAAGCCCCCCAGGAGCCCAGGGGCTGAGCTCCTTGCATTTCACCCTCCATGTCAGCTTTGACTCACCTCTGCTCCACCTCTCAGTGGTTTCCATCTCAGTCCCCCTCCAGGTCCATCTCTCTCTGTCTCCCAGTCCCTGTGCCTGTTTCTGTCTTTGCACCTTTCTGGCTTAGCTCTCTATATTCTCTGCATTTTTTTATTGCTTTGGTTCTCGAATCCATTTCTTTCTATTTCTCTGTGTCTCCCTGTACACAATAATAATGTTGGAGTGCTGTGTTAGCCTTTCTTCTAAGGGGGAGCTGTGTTGTATTCCTCTTCCCTCTCTGGCCCTGGTACCTACAGTCTGCAGTGAAAAAATTTTTCTTGATGGTGAGACAGGGGTGGGAGAGGATGAGAGAGGACAGAACCCATTGCTCCTGCTGCAACCAGGCTTTCCTGGTGCCCGAGGGCTTCTCTGAGCCAGACCTAGGCCAGCCCCACAGCCACCAGGGCAGAGTAATGAGCAGGCAGGGAGGAAGTGGGCAGAGCCGGTCTGGGGCAGGAGGCCGAGTCACAGGGCCAGGTCCCTGAGTCTGCCGTTCCTTTGTCCTCTTCCTCATTCCATGGCGAGCTATGGAAAGTCACACCACAGCCAGAGTTTGACTTAATGCCTCCACCCCCATGTGCAAACTAGTGTACAAGCACACACATGCAGCACAGGACTCCGAATCTCGGTCACAGCTCACTATCCTTCATATCTCAGTTGTCTTATCTGTAAAATGGGGATGATAATAATAGTATCTGCATCCTAAAATTGTTGTGAGTATGTTTAAGGCCCTTGGCAGATAATGAGTGATATATGTATATAGATATAGATATATATAAAACAAAATTAATAAATATGCATACATGCTTCAGACTCGACTCGCAAAAACTATGGCTTTCTCCATCTTCATCCTGCTGCCTCAGGCCGAGCCAGCCCCTGGTCACCAGCAGGTCCAAACAGGCCTGATGCCAGTAGCTGTAATTCAAGTTAAGGAACAGCAGACAGTCCTGGGTGTGTGCATTTCTACAGATCTGCTTGTGCAACGACACGGAGTTAACAGGGCTGCACGATATGTGGGGAAGTCATGTTGCTTCTGGGGAAAGATGGTTGAAACCATCTCTTCTGGATCCAAACACATAGACATGAGATTTAAAAAAATTAATCATCACACAAATGCAGTCAATAACAAGAGAGGGACATGTTTGTAGACAAGAAACAGATTTCTCCTTAAAAGAAAGGCAGTCCAAGGGGCCAGGAAGCGAGCCAGCCAAGTGTGTACGGTGTGGGCCACAAGATCCATGCTGAGCCAGGCTGGGGCCCAAGCCTGGATGGTGTCAGGACCTGTCCTGCCAGTTGATGACCATAAAGCAGAGCAGCTATAGCCACGCTTCAAGGTCATGGCAAAACCCAAAGCCACAGGCCTGTGGTTGGGCCCCAAGCAGAGCCACCAAGCTCCAAGGGACTATCCCAGAAATGTGTCACTCACATAATGTGGAGTCCACAGTGGACAATTCTGAGAAAACCCTGGGCTAGAGCCCAGCCACATACAGACCAAGCTGAGGCCACTAAGCACTGAGGAGACAAAAACAAAACAAAACAAAACAAAACAAAACACCGAAGCCTCAGCAAATGGAAGAAATGATAGCTGAAAAGTAAAGTTTTAGAGCAATTTGGAAAGTACTTTAAAGTGGGTATCTTTAAAGTCTTCAAAGAAATCAAAGGGGTAGCAACCATAAACCAACAAAAAAGTCATGAAATAGGAGCAGGACAAATGAAAAAGATTCCATTAGAAATATGGGAAATTAAAATCATAGGAAAAATATTCAAAAGGTAAGCTGAATACCTGATTGAGTACAGCTGGAGAGAGACACAATGAACTAGAAGACTGAATTGAGGAAATCTTCAAGAACATATCACTAAGAGATCAGGAAGAAAATAAGAAAGAAAAAAAATAGACACAAGGAAAATAGAAATAGATATATTTAGAACAGATAAGTAGAAAGAATGATGGAGAGAAATTGGTAAAGAGGTAATGGCTGAGGATTTTCCAGAAAATAAAAGAATCCAAAACAGAAATCCTTACACTGGGAAAATTTTCACCACATGCTAAGCATGATAAACAAAGAAAAATCCAGACTAGTTTCACTTTGGTAAAATTTCAGAACATCAAGGATCAAGGGGGTGGGGGGCGGAATCCTAGTACCAGAAAAAAAAAAGGTAGATTACCTAAAAACAAGAAAAAAAATCTGACATCAGCAACACTAGAAACCAGAAGACAGTAAAATAATATTTTCAAAGGGATAAAGGAAAATAAAACTTGAACCTAGAGTTGTGGACACAGCAATACTATCCTTTAGGAGTAATGGCAAATTAAATATATTTTCAGACATCATTTAAAAGAAAAGAATGAGCCTCCAAAGGAGCCGTGGTTGCAGTAAGCACAAAGGAGCAAATAAGTCAGTTAAATGTATTGGCAAATCTAACTAACCATCGTTAATTTTATTGTTTCACTGCTGGCACTAAAATTTTGGATTTCAAGAATGGGGAGCTGGGAGACAGAGCGCAGAGGGCTGTGCAGAGCCCCATGTGTCAGATGCTGCTGCTGTGCTCAGCGCATCCTCAGCTTCATCTCCAGTTCCAGCCAAAGCTGCAGCCAGCTGTTGCTGGGGGCTCAGGGAAAGGGGCTCTCTCCTCAAGTGTGTTTCACTTTCTGCTCCAAGACTTCCGGAGCTGCCGCCCCCAGAAGTGGCCCTCCACCAGCGGAATGGCAGCTGATGGACAAATGCTTCTCCCACTAACCCTGCAGGAGGACAATTTTGAAAAGGCTTCTATAAGCTCTTCAGAAAGTTCCCCACAGGAACTGAGCACAAAATGCCCCCAAGAGAGACCTCAGGAACACACCCAGTGTGGCTTTCTCTTCATCTCTCGCTCTCTGGTCCCTCTCTCCAGCTTCCTGCTGTTATTTCCCAGATTAACTTTCTAACACACAAGACCTTTCACAGGCTTTGCTTTCAAAAGGACTCTGAGCTAAGACACCAAAGTTCTTGTCTTCTTCAGAGGATCATAGAGACACAGATTATTTGTTTACTTTTTATTGAGATAATAGTTCATTAAGTTAATTTTATGGATGTAAAACCAGGATTTTTAGTATATCCACAAGGGTGCACAACCATCACCCCTACCTAATTCCAGAACATTTTCATCACTCCAAACAGATATTCTGTGCCCATTAGCAATCACTCCCCATCCCACCACTAATCTACTCTGTCTCTGGATTTGCCCATTCTGGGCATTACATATACATGGAAGCACACACTCCGTGGTCTTAAGTGACTGGCTTCCTTCACTCAGCATGACATCCCCAGCGCTCCTGTGGGCTGCCCTGTGCATGGCAGTGCTTCTCCTGCCTTCCTGGGGCCGAATGACGTCCCGCTGCTTGGCAGAGCGAGCCATGGAAGCATGGGGTTTAGCAACAAGACAATAGTTTAATAATCAGGAAATAGTACACAAACATGTTATTTAGAAACATGGCAGCATTTTTTAAAATCAGCTAAGAAAGAAATAAAAAAAGTAATCGCCTGTGGGGAAGAAGTAATGGAAAGGAACAACACACAGATATATTTCTAAACAAACCTTGAAAGAAATTAATACCTTAAACTATGTGCGTATGTAACTGATGGAAAAGAAAAATAAGAAGGCATGGTAAACAGACAATATAAAATAAGTCCAAGTGTATGAATCACAATACATTTAAATGACTTAAATTCCCTTAGTAAGAAAACTAAGCCTTTCAAAATGGATAAAATCCCACTACATTCTGTTAACAAGAGACATGCCCAAGAAGCTACTACAATGTGGGAAGATTGACATGCAAAGGATGGACAAAAATATCCTCTGCAGGCGACCGCCAAAGAAAAAGGAGAGCTGGTACGGCAGGAGTGATGTCGACAAAACTGAGTTCAGTCCGAAAGGCATTAAGATTAAGATGGGTATTTCATGCTCATGACACACACAATCCACCAATAAGATTCAGCAATGTGAGTGTAACAAGATGCCCTTTTTTGTTGTAGTAAAAAACACAAAACATAAAATTCCCCATCTTCATTACTTCTAAGTGGGCGGTTCCGCAGTGTCAAGTACCGTCACACGTTGTGCAGCCATGGCCACCACCAGTTCCAGGACGTTTCCATCTTGTAAAACTGAAACTCTGTCCCCATTAAACAGTAGCTCCCCCTCCCCGTCCCCGCAGCCCCTGACAACCGCTGTTCTATTTCCTGTCGCTGAACATGACTGCTCTGAGTACCTCATGTACGTGGAATCAAATCGTATCTGTCGTTTTTTTGACCGGCTTATTTCACTCCACATAACGTCCTCAAGGTTCACCCACATTGTAGCATGTGTCAGAATTTCCTTCCTTTTTAATGAATAATTCCATTGTATAGTTATACCGCATTTCATTTATCCATTCAGCTGTCCGCACTTGGGTTGTTTCCCCCCTTGGGCTGTTGCGAATAATGCTGCTGTGAACATGGATGTGAATGAATGAGTCAATCAATAGTCAACTAAAAGTCGCTTATTGAACATTTACCACCTTCTCGTCACCACCCGGGCGCAGGGAATACAGCAGTGAAAAAGAGGGCACCCAGCCCTCAGGAGCTTATATTCTGGGGCAGGCAGGCCATGAGTGCGCAAATGACGCAGTCCCGTGACGCCAGGTGCAGGTCCGTGCCAGGAGACACGCGAGCACGGGTCTGTGGGTCACAGACACTGGTGAGGTGGGAGCTGCGTTATCTAGGGTGGTCTGAGAAGACCTCTCCAAAGAAGGAAAAATTTGAGTTGAGACCTGAAGCCTAAGAATGTAGCTAAGACCTTTGTGCTGACGCACATTCCAGGCAGAAGCAGCTTCAGAAGCAAAACCCTGAGCCTGGATCCAGTTTGCAGCATTTAGGAGCAGAGAGAACGCTTAGCCTACAGGGTTGCACAGACCTGGGCAGAGGCTTGAGGACAGAGAGGGAAGCAGGACCAGGTGAAGGGTGGGGGAGCGGGGGTGGGGGGGCGGTGTTCTTAAGGGCCACTGGTGCAGGGTATGAGAGCTTTGGAGGACCTCAAGCAAGGGGAGGGCCTGATTTGCTTTAATGTCACATAGAGGGTGGATTTTAATGGGACCAGAGAGGAGGTAGGGATTCCAGTCAGGCATGCACATAACTCATCCCTGAGGCAGGGAAACGCCAAAACTGGTAGAACTACAACAAGTTGAGAAATCTATTAATCATAGTGGGAAGTTTTACCTCTAGATAAAGGAGCACCTCTCTCAGCCCCTCCCATGTTGCCCTGTGGTTCCCACCTTTTCCCAAGCCCTCTAGGCCATCCTTCCCCATGCCTCATCCCCAATTCTTCCCAGTACCTCCCTTTTCTTCCCAGAGTCTTTGAGCTCCCCGTCGTTCCTGTATGTCACCGCAACATCATTCCAAATCCTCCCCGCCTCCCCAGCCTCTTCCACTCTCCTCATTCACCCTTTCTCTTCTACACCCCTGCTCAACCTCCCCTCCATGTCTCTTCCTCCATCCCCCACATTCGGAATTTCAACTCCTCCCATCTCCTTAGGTTCCTCCCATTCCCTGTCCTCACCAGCAGCTCAAATCCCAAACTCACTTTCTATTGTATTTCATCCAGCTCCCCAGTCCCTTCCTGGCCCTTCTAGACACTCATTCTTTTTACACCCCAGGCCCCAGGACTGCCAACTTCCACCCATTTCCCACAATTACTCTGGGACCCCCACTGTGCTCCAGTCGCTCTGGTCTACTAGCCTGGTTAGAGACTCACTTTCTAGGTTCTCATGTGGGACCAGGAGATTATTTCCTCACTTCCCAGGGGGGCCATTACACGGAGACCCTCAGTTGGCCAGATATTAGTAAAACACAAACAAGGATTTAGGCTGCCTCCAGCCACTTCTAGACCCAGTAAGGAGGAAAGATGGGGTCCCCCCAGGCCCTCTTTCACTTCCCACCCCAGGCAGGATGCAAGTATGCTGACCATAGGGTGAGGGCAGAGCCCGTCCCGACAGCCAGGCAGCTTCAGTTCAGCCAGGGGAGGGTCCCAGCTGCTGTCACTGCACAGGCCAGGGACAGCACGGGCCGGCTGCAGCAGGTGGTCTCATACGGGGGCTGTGTTTCAAGAGGGGCTATGCTATATCAAGATGACCAGGCTTGTGCTCCCCTCCTCAGCATCCATCATCACTCAATTCCTCCAAACTCCTCTCAGCCCCTCTGAGGCAGGAAAGTTAGCACAAGGGACAGGGGCCCCGGGGTCCCCCCGTCCTCCGCCTTCCAGGTTAGGACACTACAGATGTGCCTGCTCCCCCACTGCTCACTTCCTGGGTCAGAACACTGAGGATGTGATGTGGTCGCCTGCTCCCAATTTCCTGGGGTAAAAAGTAGTTGAGACGAATAAAGACCAGTCTCAGCCACGGCTGGCAGCCATGTTGACCTACATCGATGGTTTGAGGCCACTCTGCCCTCCAGATCACAGTGACATTTCCAAGAAAACCAAAGGAAGAGCCACCATCGGAGGGGGGACCGAGATGAGCTGGGCTGACCACCACCCCCTCTGCTTCAGAGACCACGAGCCACCCCCATTCCCCCCTCACCCATCGCTGATAAAAACTTTCACTAAAGTCCCCATTGGGGTGACTTGTTCTCCGAGCTCTTCCACACTCCCCTCCTTCCTGAGTGCATCCTCTCAACAAATCTGCTGTGCTTCTCTGAATCTCTCCTTTCGTACCTGAATTCTTTCCTGCACGCTGACAAGAACCTGGGCACAGCTGCTGGGTTGAGGCCTCTCTTGGCCTCCCTGTGAGCCCTCAGGCACCCCCCACCAGCCCTTTCCCAGGCCCTCTTAGCCCCACCCATCCCCCCAGTGCCTCCAATTCCTCACAGGGCTTCCTAGCCTCTCCTTCACCCGCCATGTCCTCCAGCCCCTCCCTGCCTCCTAGTCCCCATACCTTGGCAACAAAGATGTCTAGGGACAAGGAAATTATGGTTTGAAATTTTCTTTGTCTGAGACAAAAAGCAGAATAGATGCTATGAGAACCTGGGAGTAGCAAGGGGTTATTGTTTAATGGGTTTCTGTTTGGGAGGATGAGAAAGTTCTAGAGATGAATTAGGGGGATGGTTGCACAACATCATGAATGTACTTAATTAACCTGTACAGTTAAAATGTTTTAAATGGTAAATATTATGTATATTTTACCACAATAAATTTAAATATTTTTTCTCTGGTCACTCCCAACCCCCACCTAGTCCTCTCCAGCTCCCTCTAGCTGCTATTTGGTTTCATTTTTCTTCCCATGTAATCCAGATATGCCCCCATTCCCCTAGTCCTTCCAGCCTCCCCTGCTCCCCCATCCCTCTTATTTTCCCCATTCCTTCCGTGACCTCCAGTCCCTCTGAGCCCCCTACCCACCCTAATCACTCCCACTACCCCCGGGGTCCCTAGAGCCTGTCAGTTTCTCTCAGCCCCCACAGCCCTTCCAAGTGCACTGCATCCCAGCCCCGATCATATCCACCCCCGTCCAACAGAATCTGTCACTCTCCTACCCCAGTCCCACTCAATTGCCCTAATTAGGTCAAAATTATCCATGTGTCCCAGGAGGTATTTTTCCTCTCAGAGCTTATATGAGTTAGGAATTGTGACAGGAACCTTCCAGTGGTTCAAATGGTGTGGCAGGAAATGAGCACTTGTCTCAGTGACCTTAGTCATCCCAGGACAACCGATGCCAATGACCCCCACATTGCAGAGTGGGGTGACACCACCAGGCAGGACTTACCAAGGTGTGGTTGACAACCTGTTTTTGACCCTTAGCTGAACACCCCGTCAAGCTCACAAAGGAGTTGGAGAAGCTAAGAGGGGTTAACAAAATAGAGGTAGCATTTCTTTGGAGAGATCTTCAGAATGATTCCCACCACCAACCTCCCCCCAGTAAAGGGGAAGGGGTGGGGACGAAGGTACGTTTGTCCCTTGCCACAGGTCTAGGGACAGGGGCTTCAACAGGACCACTAGAAAAGGTTGATATGTATCAGTCAGTCATTCAAGAAGCTGCTGATGGTTCCAGGTACTAGGGGTTCAGCTGAGAATGCAGTGGAGTTCCTCAGTAACTCAGAGAGCATAGTGGAATGGTCTCTGATCCATGCCTCAAAAATCTAATAAGGGGAACTTCCACTTCTGCCTGTGAAGGGTTACCTGCCTCAAGAATTGCCCCTCCTCCTGTAAACAATTAGAAATCTAGAGAAAATATGTAAAGGATACTTTCAGGCACTGAACAAGTAGCACAGGACTGAGATCCCTGAGACAAGAGAAACAAACAATGTTAACCCCCTCTCTCAAAGCCTGGAGGCAGTTTCTGGGCCACAGTACAGGGAGTGGGATCCTAACCAGAGCCCATCAGTCCCACTGGAGTTCAGAGGTCAAGGCAGCTAGAATTTGCAGGGCAAAGTCCTGAGGAGCAAGGAGTTTCCTAGAGATCTGTGGAGCACCGGGTATCTGCAGAGGGGACTCCTGGAGGTCCGGAGTAAGAATTGATATATTCATGTATAAGAGGAAATTACCCAAGGCAAGGGAAAGAACCACTATAAAATAGAAGACCAAACAATTTCCGGAGTTCACACAGAAGTGAGAATAGTCCCTATTTCCACCAGCCACAATGGAGAGACCTCGTAATAAGGCAAGCACTGCAACATTATTCAAAATAGCCAAGATGCAGAAACAACCTAATTGTTCATCAACAGATTAATGGATAAGAAAATGTGTATGCATATATAAGTAGACCCAGAAATGACAGAGATGATAGAATTAGTAGATAAAGATTCTAAAACAACTATTTTATTTATTTTTTAATTATTTTATTGTTGTTCAATTACAGTTGTCTGCATTTACCGCCCCCCATGCCCCCTCTACCCCAGCCTAAAACAACTATTTTAAATCTCATAAATGTGAGGCCTTAGCTAGAACAATAAGGCGAGATAAAAAAAGACTTATGGATTGGATATGAAGTAAAACTCTATTCACAAAACATGATTGTTCATGCAGAAAATCTTAAGCAATCTATTTTTAAAATCTACGACATGCAACTAATAAATGAGTTTAGCAAGTTCTCAGGATATAAGAATCAAGGACAACATACAAAAGCCAATTGCACCCTGACAGTAAGGTTCATTTGGTTGGGCATCGCACTGCAAAACAAAAGTTGCCGATTCGATTCCCGGCCAGGGCACAGGCCTGGGCTGCAGGCCCACTCCCCAGTGGGGTGCGTGTGGGAGGCCACCGGTCAATGCTTCGCTCTCACACAATGTTTCTCTCCCTCTCTTTCTCCCTCCCTTCCTATGTCTCTAAAAAGTAAGTAAATAAAATCTTTTTTTAAAAAGCGAATTGCATTTCTTTATATTAGCAAGAAACAGTAGAACATTAAAATTTTTAAAATGCTATTTATAATAGCAGAAAACACAATACCATTACAGTAGAAGAAAACTCAAAACCATTTAAGAATATATTTAGCAAAATACTTAACAGACTTGTACATGGAAAATGACAAAATCTTGCAGAGATAAACTAACGAGGCCCTAAATAAATGAACAGCTACACCACATTCACGAATCGTGGGAATCAACGTTGCCATCAATTCGCCCTAAACTGTAGGCTCTCACTATCCCAATCGAAATTCCTGTAGGCTTTCTTTCTTAAAAACTGATAAGGTCCTTCTAAAATTTATCCCGAAATTTAAAAAAATATGCTGAAGGATTCAAACTCCATTTTCAGACTCCCTGTAAAGCCACAGTAATCAAGGTAGAGTCTCCCCGTTCAAGGCAGACACCAGTGCCAATGGAACAGAATTACGGGCCCAAAAATCAGCTCACACATGTATAGAGTTGATCAATTTTCAAGAAATGTTGAAAAGTGGGCAAGGGATAGTTTTTCCTAAAAATGAAGCTGGAATGAAATAATTGGGCATCTGTATGCAAAAATAAAATGAACCTTGACCTGTAATTCATACCATAGCCCAAAATTCTTTCAAAATAAATCTTAGACCTAATTATAAAAGCTAAAAATATAATACTTCTAGAAGAAAACAAAAAAACAAAATCTTTATGACTTGGGGTTAGGCAAAGCTTTCTTAAAAGCAAAAGGATAAATAGAGTTTTACCAAAAACGAAGTTTTGATCTTCAAAGGATACCGTAAGAAAACCAACAGTCGGCCGAGCCCTCCCTGGTCTCCTGCCTCAGCACTGCTTTCACAGAGCACACCCCACACCTGGGTGCCCCCCTTCTTCCAGCCTCCGACCACCCTCCAGCCTATTTTCCAGGCACAACCTTCAGAACCACCTCAGCCATCCTCAGCCTCTGAGACCAGCCAACACTGTTTTCTTACCTTACTTCCTTATTGCTGAACAACTATGAGCTCCCAAATTTGTCAGAATTACTCCACCCAGGTGAATAATTCTGCCAGCCGCCCAGTCACCCTGCATCTGCGGGCCTCCCACATCCACCTCTCTCTGGACTTCTATTTTGACCAGGACAAAGTGGCTCTGGAGGGCGTGGGCCACTTCTGAGAGTTGGCCAGTTGGCCAGTTGGCCGAAGAGAAGCGCAAGGGTGCCCAGCGTCTTTGAAAGATGCAAAACCAATGCTGTGGCTGCGCCCTTTTCCAGGAAGGGCGGATGGCTCCTAAGGTGAGTGGGTGACAGGACGCCATGGAAGCCGCTGTGGTCCTGGAGAAGAACCCGGACCGGGCCCTTTTGGATCTGCATGCTTCTGGTTCTACCCGCACAGACCCTCAGCTCTGTGACTTCCTGGATGAGAAGGTGAAGCTCATCAAGAAGCTGGGTGACCACCTGATTCACTTCCACAGGCTAGTCGGCCCCCAGTCTCAGATGCACCAGCATCTCTTCAAAAGGCTCACCCTCAGGCACAACCAGGAGCCTTTGGAGCCCTGAAGCCTTTAAGGGGCCCCTTTGCATCCCCCTGGTATATGGCTTTTGCCTGAGCCTCTCCCTGAAACCACTAAGAATCCTTTTAACCACCCCAGAGCCCTGTCCCATGCATTGGACCAAATGGAATCAATAAAGCTTTTTGCAGCAAAGGAAGGAAGGAAGGAAGGAAGGAAGGAAGGAAGGAAGGAAGGAAGGAAGGAAGGAAGGAAGGAAGGAAGGAAAGGCAAGCCACAGACAGAGAAAACATATTTACAAATCATGTTTATCCAGTAAACGACTTGTATCTAGAATGTACAAGAAATTTTTAAAATTCAATAATAAGTTGTTTTTTAACGGACAAAAGATTTGAACAAACACTTCACCAAAGAAGATATATGAACAAAAAATAAGCAGATAAAATGTTGTTCAACATCATTAGACATTAGGGAAATGCAAATTAGAACCACAATGAGACACTCCTACACATATACACACACTAGAGCATCTAAAATTTCAAAAACCAATGATACCAAGTGATACCCAGAGCACAGAGCAACTGAAACTTTCATCCGTTGCTGGTAGGAGTGCAAAGTGGCACTGCTGCTTTGGAAAATGGTTGGGTAGCTTTTCATTCAGTCAGCCATATACTTACCATATGACCCAGAAATCCCACTCTCAGGAATGGAAACCTGTGTTTACACAAAGACTTGTACACAAATGTTCATAGCAACTATATTCATAATAATAAAAAATTTAAAACAACCCAATCTCCATCAATAAGTATATCAATTGCGGTATATAGATACAATGAACACTACTCAGCAGTAAAAAGAAAAACCTACTAACATTTGCAATTTGCACATGTTTCTCAAAGGTTTTATACTACGTGCAAGGAGCTGGATATGAACAGTTGCATATTTCATTATTCCATTTATAGCATGTAAAGCCTCAAACCAGGATTCCTTTGCCTAAGGCGAATGTACAGGGCCAGCAATCAGGTCGGTGGCTGCAAAGGGTCAGGGGTAGGAGGTGAGGCAAAGGGACACAGGATGATAGAAATGTTCTTTATCTTGATTATGTCTGTAGACATTAAAATTGGTGGATTTTACTTTATGTAAATTATACCTCAGTAAATCTGGTTTTTCAAATAGATTCATGACAGACTTGCTGACCTATAATGATTCTGATAATAAAGTGAAAGTAGTTTACTGCATTGGAAACTGATCCCCCTAATATCTCTTCAGAGGGGGAAAAAAGGACGTATGACTTTCCGTGATCCGGAAGTGAGCACTTGGAGAGTAAAGACCTGCACAGAGCCGTATAAAAACCTGTCCAAGAGTGCCACCTGGAGGAAAAGTGGGACCTTAGTAGCAGGAAGTTGCAGTCTGAGCTGCCTGTGAGCCTAGGAGAGGTCAACTACCAGGCCACACCAAGGGTCCCAGCTGTGAGTGAGAGCCCTGGGGGATGGTGTGGGCAGAGGGTTTTGAAGAACTTACAAAAGAGACCCAGCAGGTGAGGAGTCAGCCTTAAACACATACCAAGCCTGGGGAGATCATACAGCAGCTTACACAGTACTGGTCAGAATAAGACCTTTCTTGCCTGTTTTCCTCTCCCTTTCCCATTTCAGCTCTGGAGGAACAAACACAGCAAAGTCCCTGGCCAGTGTGGTTCACCTGGTTGGGCATCATCCTGCAAACCGACGGGTCGCTGGTTTGAGTGGCACTCAGGGAACATACCTGGGTTGTGGGTTTCGTCCCCAGTCATGGCATGTACAAGAGGCAACCAATCCATGTCTCCCTCACACAGCGATGTTTCTCTCTCTCTCTCCCTCCCTTACCCGTTCTCTATAAACAATTTTTTTAAAAAGCAGGCTGGTAGGTGATGAAGAGACTCTCAGGGTGCGTGAGCAGTGAGGGAAGGGGAAACTGGGAAGGAGATGATCAGATAGGCACATGTTCTCTCTCACGCACACATCTGCACGCTTGTGCAGTCAGGCACACTCGTCCCCTTTTCCCTGTTGCACACTGCCTACCCAAAACAGACCAGGAAGGTGCTGGGAGAAGTTTTTAACCTTAAATGAACGTTTACATTTTTTCTTTTTTATTGTGGTAAAATATAAAAAACACAATTTACCATTTTAACCACAATTCAGTGACACCAAATACACTTATTGTCCATCCATCTCAAAACCATTTTCATCATCCCCACCTGAAACCTCTACCCACTAAAGAATAGCTCTCCCTACCCCCCGCCCCCACCCCTGGCAACTGCTATTCCACCCCCTGTCTCCACGAGTGTGCCCGCTCAAGTGCCCTTACTGGAATGAGACTCATAACTGGCAGTGACCGGGAACTTCTGAACCCACAGAGAGTGTCCAGGGAAGATGTGGACCTGCCCTGTACTCAATGTGAACGGTGGCAATAACCAGCCCCACAGTACAAATTTAGTGGAGACCAGGGATAAAAATAAAATTGTGTTAGGACGGTGCCCTGTGAGTCCTATTTGTTCAACCTCACACCTCACAAACAAGGGGCTTGTTTTCCTCACGTGACAAGAAATCTAAAGACAACAGTCCGGGGTTTATAGCTCGTGAAAAAAGTCGTCAAAGCACAAGCTCCTCTTGGCTCCTTATTGCACCATCATCAGTGTGGCCCCTCCATCCTCTCGGCCAAGCTCCAGGAAGGAAGAGAAAAGGCAAATGCTTTGGGAAGAATTGGGGGGAAATTGTCACTCAATCACTTCTGTGTTCTGTGGTTCAATGCATAACCTGGTTGACAAAACCTGCTCTAAAAGATTAAGAAGCCAGGAGTGTGGTGATGTCTCTTGGAGGGCCAGACTGATCGATGATTCTCAGTTCCAAACAGTGAAGGAGTCACTCACTCAAATTATAAGACCTGGGGGCTATTGTGTAACTGGCTGAGCCTTGGCCACGCATCTGTACCAGTTGGGTAGCTCAAGGAAGAATTTGCTCCCTCTGCTTCTATAGTGGGAGAGAGTGGTGAGAGGTAGGCACTTGGTGTCTTCAGCCTCTGTCATATAAGTGGGCAATAGAGGACCCCTGTGGGCTATAGATTGGCCTCTATGGTGTTTATTTCTTCATAGTAGGCAGGGACCTGATAGCTCAAAAGACCACCAGAGGCAAACTCAGAAACCATGTTTTCAGCCTGCCTGATTTGCATACCTTGCAAAACTTCACCCCCATATCTGCTGCCCACAGATAAGACAAACTCTGCAACTATATGCTCCCAAGCCACTGCTGCCCTTCAGGGTTCTCAGACCCAGAGATGCCCCTTCTCACGCATGTGCATAAATCCCCTCTCTGAGTCCCTTCTCCTCCAAGAGGTCCCTTGCCCATTCCCCTTCCAGGTGGTACCCAGCACTGCTGTCCCTAGGAGGTCCTCTGCAGTGGGAGACTTCCCTTCCATGCAACCCTGCCCAGGCACCACCCAAATACAGCTCACTGGGTGCTACTGCCATCTTGTGGTCATGTTTTTGTTTTCCCTTGATCAGCCCCCAAATCTTGAAACTTGACAGGACTCCACACAATAGGGAGGAGTTGGGCAGGGGAATAATTCCCCTGTGGAAAATATGGATGCTATTAGGAAAGAGAATAGAGAGTAGACAGCTGAGAGCCTGACAAACCCACTACGGTGGGTACTGTCGAAAAGGCTCTTGGCGGGAAGATAGGACTGGTGCCCAAAGGCAACTGGAACACTTTTGACAAAAGATAAAAACAATGAATAAAGAGCTAGATGCTGCCAGTAAAAGGATACCAAAGGTGCTTCCTAATTCAGGTTTTCTGGTTTAAAAATATTCAGAAAAGAGCCCTAGCTGGTGTGGCTCAGTGGTTGAGTGCCAACCTGCAAAAACCAAAGTGTCACTGGTTCGATTCCCAGTTGGGGCACAAGCCTGGGTTCCAGGCCAGGTCCCCAGTAGGGGGTGCACAAGAGACAACTACACATTGATGTTTCTCTCCTTTTCTCCCTCCCTTCCCCTATGTCTATAAATAAATAAAATCTTTTTTTAAAAATAAGTTATTTCTGCCCTGGCTGGTGTGGCTCAGTGGATTGAGTGCCAGACTGCAAACCAAAGAGTCACCGGTTCTATTCCCAGTCAGCGCACATGCCTGGTTGCAGGTCAGGCCCCCAGTAGGGGGCATATGAGAGGCAACCACACATTGATGCTTCCCTCCCTCTCTTTCTCCTTACCCTCCCCTCTGTCTGAAAATAAATAAAATCTTTTAAAAAAATTAAAAAATAAGTTATTTCTAAAATATATAATAATAATAATAAAAGAAATATTCAGAAAAGGAACTGACAAATGACCTCTTACTGGAATTGAACTCCCCAAAGCCTGGCCCTAAGACACACTCTTCCTGGGAGCCAGCAGGGCCTGGAGAGCGCACATGTCCTCCTTGTCCCCCAGGTTTTTAGGGCCTTTGAGCCAGTGTCAATGTGCTGCTTCTTCCTGGCACCATACCTCCCTCCCCCCGCCACCCCCTTCACAAGTGCCTGTGATGTCTGCTGCCCTCCAGAGACTCCTAGGTGTCCATGCACCCGTCAGTGTTACTAGCTGTAAGGTGATTTTGAAGGTGTACTGCTATCCCTACCGGGTAAAAACAAATGACTTCTGGATACTCTGCTTACTGGGACAGAGAATAAAGCATTTGCCAGGGGCTGTGTTGATTTTCCCCCTATAAAGAAACACCTGGAATGGCAGCTGCAGTTTGACTTACCTCTTATTACTACAACCGACCCTTGAACAACATGGGCTGGAATTGCATGGGTCCAAATCTACAATCAGTCAAATCTCAGCAGGTCTCAGGGGGCCAATTGTAAAGTTGGCACACAGCAGGTCTGAGCCAGAGAGGCAATGAGCAGGCAAGTCAGCTTGAGGGGACTGGAAAAGTGAACTGCTGACCTGTAGGGGCCCTTCTGGTTGGAGGGAGCAGCTGGATCTGCTGGACATCCAACCTTTAGCTGTCCCCGAGCTCCTCACTGCCCTCCCCGGGCACACATACCTCAGAAGAGGTACTCAGTGAATGCCTGAGAAATGCACCTGTGAGGGTATTTTTATTTATAAGCAGCAATTCTCAAACCTGGCTACACATTAAAATCACCTGGAGAGCTTTAAAAACTCTTACAATGCCCTGGCCAGGTGGCTGAGTTGGTTGGAGCATCGTCCCATACACCAAAAGGTCACAGGTTCAATCCCCAGTCAGGGCACATATAGGAGGCAACTGATTAACGTTTCTCACATTGATGTTTTTCTCTCTCTCTGTTTCTCTCCCTTCTTCTCTAAAATCAATAAACATATCCTAGGATGAGGATTGCAAAAAAAATCTCATGATGATCCAGGCTGACTGCCAAAGATATTGATGCCCTGGGTGTGAGACTAGGGGAAAGGGAGGGACCAGCAAATTGGTATTTTTTTAATCCCTGGTAGTGATTCCAGCTGCAGAAATCACTGGACTGGGGGCCCAGATAAGGCAGTGAGTGGTTCACAGCCTTGGCTGCACACTGAAAACACCTGAGGTTTTTTTCAATTGATTTTTAGAAAGAGAGGGTGGTGGGGGAAAGAGAGAGAGAGAAACATCGATTTGTTGTTCCACTTATTTGTGCATTCATTGGCTGAGTCTTCTTTAAATCATTTTTTTATTAATGTTCAAATACAGTTGTCTCCATTTTCCGACCCCCACTTTTCCTCGCCCCACCTACTACATCCCACCTCCCACCCTCAATCCTACCCCCCTTTGGCTTTGTCCGTGGGCCCTTTATACATGTTCATTGATGACCCTTTCCCTTCTTTCCCGCATTACTTCCTTCCCCCCTCCCCTCTGGTTACTGGCAGTCTGTTCTTAGACATTGGTTGGGTCTTGCATGTACCCTGACCAGGGATCAAATTGAAACCGTGGTGTATCGGGTCGACGCTCTAAGCAACTGAGCTCCCCGGCCAGGAACACCTGGGAAGCTTTAAAGGCAATACCAATGAATCTGCAACCTAAAAAGTCAGATTTAATAATTTAATTGGTCTGCCTGGGTATTAGGATTTTACCAGGGGGTTCTGCTGTGCAGGACCGTTAGGATGAGGTTGAAAACTATTAGAATAAGGGAATGAATGAGCAATGAGAACCATCAGGATAGGATAAGAGAATGAGTAAAAGATAAGGTGAGGACGTGGATGAAGGCATGACTGACTCCGTAGTTCTGTACTCAGGCTTAGAGCCATCCTGAGTGGTGTGCACACGTGTGTGTGTGCGCGCACGTGTGTGTGTGTGCGCGTGTGGTTTCAGGGGTGGGGATTACCCACATCATTTCAGCACTGTGATATTCAGGCTCATGGAACAGAGAGCAAGGAATTCATGTGTTTTGGAGGGGCCACTTTGTCCCAAACAGTGACCTAATGCTTTAAATGTGTTTCCTGGTGAATCCTCACAGTAACCCTGGGAGGACAGATATGGTTAGGTCAGTGGCAGAAACTAGACGAGACCCAGGTGTCCCGAAACCAGTACCATCTCTGACTGCCGCTGGAGTGCCTGGCTCCACCTGCCCCGGAGCTGTCTTGGCCTGACCACCGTCCACCTCCAGAGCCTGTCTGGCGTCTAACTGAAGCTTAGCTAGCAGTCATCTCCTGGCATGTGGGGCAGTGCTGTCCAGGCCCAGAGCTGCCAGAGTGAGAAAGACCATGTAGGGGAAGGTGCCCATGACCCACTCAGTGGGGGCCTTGGTCCCAAAGAGCTTGTCAGGGCATAGCTCTAAGAGAATATGAATATTGGCTGGACAGGGGCCAAAGGGTCATGTCTGCTGGACAAATGGAGCCAGAGCCAGGAGCCCGAGGCCAGACTGGAAATGGGGCAGGAGACGGGGTAGTGGGACAAACGTACTGGGTTCCCAACGGCATTTTCTTAGGAAGGACTGGCCCTCATTCTGAGGTTATAACTTGCCCACAGAGTGTTAACAGGAAGTGAAATCGAATTATTTTATTAAACAAGAGCAGATCACCATTGGGAATCCAGTAGCCTCCCACCCCACCGCCCCCCTTGGTAGAGAGAAAAGGTGACAGCCTGCACTATCTTTGTTGGTTTCTTTTTTTACTGGTGTAAAAAATCAGAAAACCTAGAAACCAAAGGTCTCTGGGGGAAACCAAAGAGCAGGGGGGTTAGGGATGGAAAGCAGCTTGCAGTGGGCCATGAGGGAAATGGGAAGCCAGACAACGGAGACAGCAGGTACAGACGATTTTCTTGTGGATCGCAGCTACTCACAGTGTGGGATCACCTGGGAGTTGGGAAGGCAGATTGCTGGTCCCTGTGCCACACCTACGAAGTCAGACTCTAGGAACGGAGCCCAGCAGCCTGGCCTAACGAGCTCCCCGGGGGGTTCCAATCACTTTGGCACACCAAAGTCAGAGGGCCAACCCTACCTGCCTGCGAAGAGGCGGAGAGAAAGGCATGTGGCTGGGGAGCCAAGTGGGATTAAAGGATGATTTTTGTGGTCGGTGTTTTAATGTAGAAAATACTTGAGCTTTTTTAAAAAACTTCTTATTGAAACAAATAAAGGTGGATGTATCATAAATGGACAGCTGGATGCACTTTCACCATCAGCACACTCGTGCCACCTACATCGGATTAAGAAACAGAACATCACCGGCGTCCCAGAAGCCCTCTCACCTTCACCCGTCACCATCTGACGTCTAAAAGCAGGAACTAGTTCTACCTGTTCTTGTACATTGTATAAACGGAAGCGAAAAGCATGTACTCTTTGGTGCCTGGCTTTTTTCACTCTTCACTGTGTTTGTAATCATGTCCATTATCGCATACACTTGTAGATCCCTGCTTCGCACGGCTGCGGAGTATTCCAGTAGTAGACCACCCCACTCACACTACTGATAACGGGTGCATGGGCGCTCTCCAGTTTGGGGCTGTTCCAATCGGTGCTGCTGTGGACATTTTAGAACATGTTTGTTGGGTACATACCTAGGAGAGGAATTTCTGAGGAGAGAACTCAACCCTTTATAAACGTTGTTGAGAAGGAACCAGGAGAGAAGATGTGAAGCTACAGGACAGAAGGGGTCAGAGAGAGAGAGGTCCTGGGGAAATAGGAGGCAAGAGGTGGGAGGGGTTGGGCCAGAGGCAAGGAGTGGCAAGAGGTGGGGACGACGGAGTAGTGTGGTAGAGGGGTTTGCAGTTGGGATGGGTGTGGGGGCTTCTTGCTTCAGCCTTGATTTGACCATGTGAAGCAGGAAGCAAGAGAGTGGACTGCAGTGTAGTGTCGGAGGACTCGGGCTTTGAGGCAGGAAAGAGGGAGGTTTGAGGCGGTCATAGGAGAGTGGTCAGCAGAGACATGACTAGAGAACAAATGAGACTGGAGTCCGTAACTTGTCCTGCAACACTCTTTGGGATTCTGTGATTTTGCCACAGAACAGGTCCTTGGTGTGAGTCCGGGAGTGAAGGAATTTGGAAACACCTTTTCAGGCTGTGGCTCCCTAAGGGGTCTGTAGCGCCACCTGCTGGTAAAGAGCCACCTGACTGTGCCTTCACCTCCAGATGCTCCCCAGACAGAGAAACCCAGACCCCTGGAGGGGCCTCAGGCTGAGCCCTGACCCCAGCCAGAGACCAGACACCTCTACATAGAACCTAATCACAAGTTGAGCCCCGATCCAAGCAACAAAGTAACTGTAGTTCCAATTCAAGTTACACTGTCTCTAGAGTAGCGTCCTAAACAGGCCTGGGGGGCCTGGGGCCGCATCCCTTAAAGAGAGAGCCAGCAAGCATCATGGATCTCAGGGCCTATGGCTGTGGCCCAAGGACTGGGCTCCTGCTACCTCCCTGAACTGTATCCCTGACAGAGTCCCTGCCATGAGAGCCCCTAGGGCCCTGTGCCCTAATGGGACAGGCACAGCCTCCCTGGCCCCATGACTCGCCCAAACCTGTTCCAGAGTCCACAACACCCTTCCCCAAGGCTGCCTCCACCTCCCACCTGCCTGGCTTGGGCAGGGCCTCCTGAGACTCCGCTGGGAAGGCTGGCAGGCAGGGAGGCTGGGGCAGGCACTGTAGGGCCATGGAAGCCACAGCAGGGCCCGTGCTCTACCGGCAGCTGCTGCTCTGGGACCAGAGCTTAGAGTCTGAGGACGAAGAGGAGGAGATATCAGAGCCACTTGTTCCCAACCCCTGGAAACCCCAGGACTCCTCCAGGTGAGTCAGGGATGGGTCTGGGCACCTGGCAACTCAGGACTGAGGCCAGTAAATCCTTCCCTCTGGGGCCCCTAGCCAGGCCAGACTACCCTCTTCTTGGCTCAGCTTCAGGAACTTTCTGGGTGAATAGGAGGAACCCAGGCTGCAGCCCCAGACCTGGCCTGAGCCAGGCAATTCATGGCCTGTGTGTCTGAGGGGACATTTGTACTAAGCCAGCCCTGCCCGCTGCTCTGTCAAAGGTTCCCAACCCCCACCCCCTCTTGCAGGAGGCACCTGCTGAGCAGGTTGGGGCCTGGCTACACCTGGCCGGGCCCTGCTCCTGGAGCCTGCCAAGCCCTTGTCAGGCTTCTCTCCCAGCTGGCTCAACCCTGACTCTCCAACCTTCTCTCCAGAGACTGTCTCCCTAGCTGTCTCCAGTTTCCCCAGTCTTCATGTTTCTGTTCACACTGAGCCATCTGCTAGGGAGCCCTTCTCCGTGGCAGACTTATACTCCTCTTACAAGCAAGATCAACCTTTTGGGAAATATTCCCTGGATTTTCTTGGGTTCATGGGTGTCCCCCCTGCCTTGACCCTGGCTCAGGATACTCTTCTCTCTTGAAGAGGTTGGAAAGAAACTGGTGCTCGGCCAGGGGCCTGGGCACAACTAGTCGTCGCCTTGCTGCTGCTGGCCGTTGGCTTCTCCCTGGCCACATGGCAACTCCACACCAGGGGAAGCGCTACAGAAACCTTGGGCTCTGTGGCCCCTCCACCCAGTGGACACTCCCACCACCCTGGCGTATACCACCATGGTGCCATCATCAGCCCTGCAGGTCAGTGATGAGAGCACCCCGGGGGAGGGGAAGGGCTGGTGTCACTGGTCCCAGGCCCCACCCCATGACAGTCCCTTCCTTGCCGCAGCCACGTGCTCCCACCTGGGCCAAGAGCTGCTTGTTGCCGGGGGCAATGTCGTGGACGCCGGAGTTGGAGCAGCTTTGTGTCTGGCAGTGGTGCATCCTCATGCCACAGGCCTAGGTCAGTGACCCACAAGCCTAGACAGTGACCCCACCCCTGGGTCCAATTGATAACCTGGAACCCAGGCAGTCAGTTGCCCCGTCCTCAAAGCTGGTTAGCGAGCGTGACCCAAGACTTGGCCAGTAGCCCCAACCCTAGGCTGTGACCCTTGATTCTAGGCCCATGTAATGTTAACCCCTGGTGGGTCTCCAGGTCCAGTCAGTTACTCCTGATCCCAGGGTAAGTCAGTAGCCGTTCATATGGGGCTCTGAGTGACCTTAACCAGAGCCCTGACCCTGTGTGACACCTTTATCTCCCCCAGGTGCCATGTTTTGGGGTCTCTTCCACAATAGCTCCTCGGGCAATTCAACTGCCCTGACGTCAGGCCCAGCCCAGAGCCTGGTCCCCGGCCAGGGGCTGCCCTTGGCTCTTCCTGCCCTGCGCTTGCTGCATACACGCTTCGGCCGCCTGCCCTGGCCACGGCTGCTGGCAGGCCCCACCACACTGGCTCAAGAGGGTTTCCTGGTGGACACACCCTTGGCCCGGGCTCTGGCAGCCCATGGCACAAAGGGCCTCTGTCCACTACTTTGCCACTCCAATGGGACCCCTCTGGGCCCTGGGGACCGAGCCACCAACCAAAAACTGGCAGCTGTGCTACACAAGGCAGCACTTGCCCCCACCCCAGACTTTGCTTGGAATGCCCTACTGAGTCTGCTGGCCAAAGACTTGGGGATGGAGGGACACTCAGCAGAGCCCATGCCCACCTTGGAGCCAGCACTGAAGCTGCCTTTGGCCCAGGGAGTCTTGTTCACCACCCCTAGCCCCTCAGCTGGCCCAGAACTGCTGGCACTGCTGCAGGCAGCCCTACAGTCTAGAGAACCCAGCTCTGATGCCTGCCCACCACACCTACAAGCTACAGAGACCCCTGTAAGCAGTGTCCTGGCCACTGTGGACAGCAGTGGCTCTGTGCTCCTTCTCATCTCCTCACTCAACAGCTCCTTCGGCTCTCGACACCTGTCCCCAAGCACTGGGGTTCTACTCAGCAACCTAGTGGCCAAGTCTGCAATTAGTACATGGGCCTGCCCCCTCATCCTTCGTGGCAGCCCAGATGACACAGAGGCCGACGTGTTAGGGCTGGTGGCTTCAGGGACCCCCACAGTAGCCAGAGTAACAACTCATGCCCTCATCAGCCACCTGGCCAGGCCCCAAACCCAGGTCCAGCACCAGCACCAGCATCAGCACCAGCACCAGCACCAGCACCAAGCCCAGCAAGGACCAACAGAGAGCCCCAGTGTTTGTGGCCAAGGGATTGTGCTCCAGGTGGCAGCCCATGCAGAGCATGCCCACGTCTCCAGTGTACCCAGTGGCTGCTGCCCCTACCAGGGGTTCTAAAGGGACAGGGACAGAGCAGGCCCAGCAGCAAGTGACGGAGAGCACAAAGAGTGTGCATGGACTACGTGCTCACTGCTGGCTCAGGCCCTCAAACTCTGGTCTGGTCAGTTGCCTGGACTGGCTCTTCTCAGCTAAGAAAACGAAGGATAATAAGAAAAGTGCGCCAGGGCCTGGGGCCAGCCCTGTGTTCTGATCCAGCTTTGGGAAGGAAAGATGGAAGGATGCCATCTGGGCCCCATGGGCAGGGCAGGCAGAGCCTGGGGGACTGCTGGCATCTCTGCTGTCCCCTTCAGGCCACCCTCTGCTGATCTCCCTCAGTGAGGCTGGAAACAAAATAAAGGTCAAGTCCCATGGATGCCAAGTGCCATTCCTGCTTCTTGGTTAATTTCCCATAAGCCTTTGAGGTGTTTGGTGTCAGGGCTTCCCTAATGGGCAGCACAAGAAACCCCCATCCAGAGAGGCAGACACGCTGGGCTGATGTCTTTCAGCTCCCACCTGCTCTGCTCACCTCCTGCTTCCTAGGGCACCATATGTACAAGGTAACCCTCTTAATCTCACTTTCTAAAACAGACACACAGAGCAGGAAAGGGGTTGAGAGGGTGAGTAGGAGGTTCCTCAGGGGGCTGGGTACAAAAAAAGACCTGGCCACCCCACCTCCCTGAGGGCTGGCATCTCTCTGGACTACACCCTCCAGAGAGAGCTTCTCAAGTCAACAAGTAGGGGTGACCAATAGCACCCCCACATCGTAAAAGGTATCTCTGATTTAATAGACCTCTTGGTCCCACAACCTCCATCTCCCCCTGCCCAGCAAAGAAAATTCCCCCCCTGCTGAGTAAATGGTAGCCCAACCTACCCACTTATTTTAGCCCTTAACCTGTCATGCCTCTCTTTTTTTCTCCCCCCACATCCATCATCCCCTACCAGCTCCAAAGTAGCTGGAATCTGACCTGTCTGTTCTCATATTACCCTGGTTCAATCCACTATTGTCTCAGTTCTTTCTGCTTCTGCCTGTTCTGTTCACTCCTACAATCCATCTCCCCAAAAGAGCTGCAGAATAATCTTTCAAAAATGTAAACAGAATCAAGACTTGCCCCTCCATAAAACCCTTTAAACTCACTCAGTTCGCCCCATCACACTCAGAATAAAATTCATACTCTCGATTCCTTGTACTGACAGCAAAGGACGCAGACCAGTCCCGCCGCCCGCCCCCCGCCCCCCGCCCCCCGCCCCCCCCCCCGCCCCGTCCTGCGCCGCGCCGCGCCGCGCCGCGCCCCGCCCCGCCCCGCCCCGCCCCGCCCCGCCCCGCCCCGCTCCACCTTCCCCAGACGACTCAATCCAGTGCGCAGGCGCTGCGACCTGACCCGGAAAAGGCAGCCTTCAGAGCCCCACGTGTTCGTGGACCGTGGCGGAGATGGAGAGTGAAATCGTCGCTGAGGCTATGTCTCCGGGAGACGCGACGAAGAGTGGCGCTCGGCCTGCCGACCGTCACGGCCTGCTGAAGCACAGCCGCGAGTTCTTGGACTTTTTCTGGGACATTGCGAAGCCGGAACAGGAGACACGGCTTGAGGCCACGGAGAAGCTGCTGGAGTATCTGCGTGCAAGACCAGAGGTATGATGGGGGAGCCTGAAGGAGGGAACTACGTAGATTTCAGTAGACATGGGGAAGCTGGCCACAGGAATTGGGGATTGGAGGCACGTGGTCGGAACCTGGATGCCCAGGTGAGCGCAGGTCGATGGGCAAGGGTAGACGGGCGCGGTGCGATTCTTGTCACTGGTCGACCCGGGAATGCACTTGATTCCGCAGGGATCCGAGATGCAGTACGCCCTGAAGCGCCTCATCACTGGACTCGGGATGGGGCGAGAAACTGCCCGGCCCTGCTACAGTCTGGCCTTGGCCCAGGTGAGGTGGTGACTCGTGAAGGGGACTAGCTGTGCTGGTCAGAACGGTGGGGAGTGAGGAGGGCAAGTGTCTCAGTTGCAGGGGAGGAGTCAGCGGTCTCCAGCCAGAGAGGTTGGGACGGGTGACATCTGAGCTTATGGGAGGCGTCCCCACGTGGAGGTGGAGAAAGTGTGAGAGCCAGGCCTGTCAGAGAAGCCTCTGCGGATGGAGTGGGAGGTTGAGCAGTTTTCTTCTTGGTACATGGGTTGACGGCCTCAGAGGCATATTTTTCTGGGAGTAGTAAGCTTTGGAATGGGTTCCCTTACTTCTGAAATGTTTGGGACCCTCTCCTCACAAGGGCCACTCAGCAGATTATAGGCCACCTCTGAGGAACTTCAACAGCTGGAAGGACAATAAAGATCAGTCCTCAAGGATCAGCCTGAGGGGAGCTCAGAGCAGGCTGTGGGGATAGAGTGTTTGGGAATCAAGGGGCCAAAGGAAGTACTTTCTGCATCCTGGGTAAGTATGGGCAGGGAGGCAAGATTCAGCTCCACACGAGCTGCAGGTTCTGTTGTTAGTGCTGCTTGGAGCAGCTTCACCAGCATCCTTGTGGGAGCAGGGGCCCAAGGCCCCTGGGCAGAAACTGAAGGGAGTAGTGGGAGGAGGTTGAGGTCTGTTGGGATGTGGTTGGGTCACTCCTCTGAGCCCCTCTCTTCCTCCTGTCACAACTCCTGGCAGCTATTACAGTCTTTTGAAGACATCCCTTTGTGCAGCATCCTACAGCAGATACAAGAGAAACATGACCTGCAGAAAGTTAAGAAGGTGAGAACTAATGTCCCCCAGGGAGGTCAGCGGCCCTGGGATGGGGAAGACTTGGGCCCTCTCACCGGTGCCTGGAATCCTTTTCTAGGTAATGATGAGACCTGCTCTTTTTGCAAACCTGTTTGGGGTGCTAGCCCTCTTTCAGTCAGGCAGGCTGGTGAAGGTAAGAGCTTCGGGGGAAGAAGAGGTATGTGGACTGGCTTGGAAGTGGCGGGGGACAGTGGCATGTCCTGCTCATACCCTCTGCCCCTGGGTTTGTGGGTACTAGGACTCAGAGGCACTGATGAAGTCCGTGAAGCTGCTGCAGGTCCTGGCCCAGCACTACAACCACTTGCATGAGCAGCCGCATAAGGCCCTGGTGGACATCCTCTCTGAGGTACGGGCTTGCCGGTTGTGGGACCCTGGGTAGCACTAGTGGTTACAGAAACATGGAGAAGACATGAGTTAACACGTGGAAATGCTCTATAGAGCAGCAACGTCCCATAGAAATACAAAAGTGTGTAATGGACACATTTTAGTTGCTATATTAAAAAAGTAAAAAGAAACAAATGTAGTTTAATAACATAATTAGCTTATTAGGTTACCTAAATAATAATCTAAAGTGGTATTTCCACATGCAGTCAATATACAAAGTTGTACTGCTCTGACCTCTGTGGTTGAGTGGTTTGGGGCATCATCCCACAAAGCAAAAGATTGGTGGTTCGATTCCTGGTCAGGGCTCATGCCTGGGTTGTGGGTTCAGTCCTGGTAGGAGCGCATTTGAGAAGCACTGGATCGATGTTCCTCTCCCTGTCTTCCCCTCTCTAAAAATAAATATCTTGAAAAAGTTGTAGAAGTAATTTTGGGGGTGGGGGTCACATTAGGTTTTTGAAAGCCAGTGTGTATTTTACACTTACAGCAAGACTGCATTCATGTTAGCATATCCTGAGTGCTCAGTAGCCACTTGTGGCTGGTGGCTGCCATATTGGACAGCACAGTCCTAGAAAAGCACCTGGCAGGTGGCAAGTATATTAAACACATTTGCCATGGTTGTTTTGGGGCAGAGCTGGCTTCTCAGGGACCCCCACTGCCCTTCTTGGGAAATGGTAATAGACTAGTAGCTGGGATCTTCTGCTACTAAGGAAAAGGCAGGGACAGCAAAGTCCTGGGCCCCAGCTTTCTGCAACTCTGGCTGCAGAGCCAGAAGGACCTGAAGCTGAACCCCAGCTCTCTACTTGGGGCTCCTTATATGAGAAGTAAGCTAGTTGAAAAATCCCAAAAGAGGAATAATTAAAACGGTGACCCCAGGCTAATTAGCATCAGTGGGGTGCTTATTTAAAACACAGCTTCCTGAGAGTTGGAAATTTGAGCTTTGTAACAAATACTCTCTCGTTATTCTGATGCCTAGCCAGGTGGGCTGTGGCTGTCCCACCTCAGATTGGCACTGCGCCAGGGGCCTCAAGGGAGCCTTGCAGGTAGAACAGGGCTGATCGGGCTCACTTCACGGGAGGAGACGAGGGTGCTATGAGGGAGCCACCCTTCCTCACCCTGTCTCCCCACACCAGGTTCCGGACACCATGTTGCAGAAGGTCCTGCCGAGGGTTCTCAAGGCCGACTTAAATTCAGTACTTGGCTCCCCTGAGCATCTGGAGATCTTCCTTTTGGCCCAGCAGAAAGTGCCTACAAAGCTCAAGCAGCTCATGGGACCAGTCAACCTATTCTCAGATGAGAATATCCCCAGGTGTGAGGGACATGGGTGGGTGGGCTCCCTGGGGCCAAGAGGCTGCATCTGGCCATCCACAGATTTGTCGTATGGCCTGGGGTGTCCCTGCTTCCCTGGGCACCCTGACCCTTGTCTCTTTGGTGGATGCCACCTGAGTCCCCTCTGCCCTCCTCCACAGACTGGTGAATGTGCTAAAGATGGCTGCCACCTCTGTGAAGAAGGAGCGCAGGCTGCCCGCTGTGGCTCTGGACCTTCTCCGCCTGGCACTTCAGGAAGACAAGTTCCCACGGTTCTGGAAGGAAATTGTGGAACAAGGGCTACTGAAAAAGCAGTTCTGGCCGGCCAGGTGCCTGTGGCGCTTGTCCACTCTCGACCCCCTCTTTCCTGTTTGTTAAGCAGAGATGGGTTGGCAGTCCCAAAGTTCATGCAGGGGAGCTGATGGCTCTGACCAGGCTCTGTCATGCATCCCCTTAGCTACCTGTGTTTCCGCCTGCTGGGTGCATCCTTGCCCCTGCTATCCAAGGAACAGCTGCAGCTGGTGATGCGCGGAGACCTGATCCGACATTATGGGGAGCACATGGTCACTGCTAAGGTGGGTGCATCCCCCTGCAGCCCAGCACTGCCAGAAACAGCCAGGCTTTCTCCCAAGAAGAGGGGAAGGCCGCCTTAGGTGTCAGTCAACTTCTGGAAAACAAGGTTGCTCTTTGTTCCAGCATCAGGGGTCTTTCTGCCTCTGGTCCTGTCTGGTATGGGCAAGCACAGCTGCTGTTGGAAGGAGCCTGGGACCTGGGTGTCCCTTCCCTCTGGGTAGAGTGAGCTACCTCAGTCCCTCCCCCTCTTCTCCCTCTCTGAGCAGTGTTTTGGCAAGGTCAGCCCTCCTTCTGCCCTCAGACCCCTCAGCAGAGGCATTACAGCCAACAGTCTTTCCAGACTTCCATCCACCCCAGTGTGGTCCAAGCATTGTCCGTGCTTCCCACACTAAGCTGAGCACTCGACGGGACAGTTGGGTGGTGGTTAAGAGCGAGGGGTGGGGGACCAGAACACCAGGTCCCAGCCCTGGCTCCCCTGCACACTAGCTCTGTGACCTGGCACAGGTGGCTGCCATGCCCGGGGCCTGCCTCTCCTTGTCTGTGAGACAAGAGGAGTGGTGCTTCCTCGGAGTTGTGAAGGTACCCAGTTAATAATAACCGGGGCCACTTAAAGCAGTGCGCACTGCGCAGGAAGCGCAGCTGGGCCTGCTCCTATCACCAGCTCACTCGCCACCATGAGCAGCTTCAGAGAGCCACGTTCTTGGTGGAATTCTGGGGGAGGGGCAGGTCAGAAAGTAGAGAACAGTGAAGAGCACAGGCTGGGAGGCAGGCTGAGGGGGCCCACGTCCCAGGTATACCATGTGGAGCCCCCAGAAGTGACTCTTGTCAGGCCTTCTGTACTAATCTGTAAAATGACAGAAGAGGCCCACTGCAAAAAGTTGTTACAAAGATTAAACAAACCTTGACACAAAAACATATCTCTTGGTGTGCAGCACTCAGTAAGCATGCGAGAGGGGTTAGGTTGTAAGCCTCACTATGACACAGCCAGGAGCTGTCAGACGTGGGATTTGAACCCAAGTCCATTCAGTGGGCCAGGTGGAGTCTGAGCCACTGCTCTGCCGGGCCTTGAACCCAGAGAACAGCCTGTCCTGACCCACAGAGGGATGGAAAGAGGTTCCTTCTGGGGCCAGAGTTGTGGAGGGAGGCCATGAGGACAGGCAAAAGCACTGGGGTGCCGGGGCGACTCGGCCTGGCTGTGTAGGGCAGGAGGACCTGCTGGGTCTTGGTGTACCCAGTTGTGGAAGGGGCTGGCGGGGCTGTTGGTCACTGCTGTGCCTGACTCTTGCAGTTCCCAAGTCAGTTCAAGTTTGCTCCAGAGATGAACGAGTACGTTGGAACCTTCCTGGAAGGCTGCCAGGATGACCCTGAGAGGCAGTTGGCTGTGGTGGTGGCCTTCACATCTGTCACCAACCAGGGCCTTCCCATTGTGCCTACCTTCTGGCGGGTTGTGCGGTTCCTCAGTGGCCCTGCCCTCAAGGGCTATGTCGCCTGGCTGCGGGACATGTTTCTCCAGCCTGACCTGGATGCCTTGGTGGACTTCAGCACCGGCAATCAGAAGAAAGCGCAGGATGCTTCACTCCATGGGTGAGTAGGGCCTGCTGAGTCCAAAGACCGGAGCCCTCCTTCCCACAGTGTTGGGGTCCATGGAAGGGGAGGGGAGGAACCAAGCCTCTCTCTCTAAGTGGCGCCTGGACCTGACTTCCGCCCTCCAGGCCTGAGCGAGCTGTGTTCCGACTGCGGAAATGGATCATCCTCCGCTTGGTCAGCATCGTGGACAGCTTGCACCTGGAGAAGGAGGAGGCCTTGATTGAGGAGGTGGCCAGGTGTGCGACATGCTCAAACCCCATTCCCCGTGGGTGGGATAGCTAAAGAATTGGGCCTCTTACCAGTCCTAGTTTTGGTCCCCCTCGAGCCAGAAGTGTTGGGGTCCAGTTGTCTATTTAAGGGCAGACAAGCCATTTTCTTGGGAGCCCGTGAAAGGAAGGGACCCCCGAAGTGTGAGGCTGCAGGGCCCTCACAGCCTCGGGCTGGCCCCGTGTGACCTGCAGGCAGCCTCTGCACGTTGGCAAGAGGCCGTGTCAGGGATGCCTCCATAGCAGCCCCATCTGTGCTGGGGGCTCACTCAGCTCTCACTGCAGTCCCCGGGGGCCAGCCCGGGTTGGCAGAAATGATGGTGTGACTTAGGTGAGGCCACACAGCCTTGGGTCTGTCTTGGCTCTCAGAGAGGGATGCTGGACCCAAATCTGAGAAATGTCCACGCCCTCTCATAGCCAGAGTGGCTCCCTCTTTCTCCTCCAGGTCTTCCATGACACCATGAGGAGGGGCTGGTGAGAATGGGTGGCACTGAGGCAACATGGCTTGATCTCCCACTCTCCCCAGGTTTTGTTTCTTCCACTCGTTCTTTGAAACAAAGAAGCCCACATCCCAGATCCCGGAAACAGAGCAGCGGTTCTCTTTTCCTTTGGAGGGCCGGGCCCGAGAGGTGGTTGGCAATGCCTTCTTCAGGTGGGCCATGGGCAGCCTGGGGGAAGCTAAGTGTGGGCTGGCAGGGTGGGAAGGTGGCCTTGAGGATGCTTGCTCCCTCCAGTTCTAAGCTGGGAGAAATTCTAGAGCTCCTCCCCCTCAGAGTTTCAGTGGGGGTGGGAGGTACCTGGCCACATTTACTAACCCTGCCTGTGACCCTTACCCCGCCCTCACCCAGCCTGCTGCAGACGCTCAGCACACAGTTTAAGCAGACGCCAGAGCAGACCCGGGACAGGCAGCCCTGGACCTACCGCCTGGTACAGTTTGCAGACATGCTATTGAACCACAGCCGCAACGTGGCCCCCCTGACACCCTTCACTACACAGCAGCGCCAGGCCTGGGACCGGTGAGGGGTTTGATTTCCATGGGGTAATGGGTAGGACACTCTGAGGTCTGACACTGGCAGCAGTGGCCTGAGAATATGCCCATCTCACACCAGGATGCTACAGACTCTGAAGGAACTGGAGGCTCGCTCCTCAGAGGCCAAGGCCAAGGTCATTGCCTTTCAGCACTTGCTACTCCTGGTGGGCATCCACCTCTTCAAGGTATGGTAGCCGAGAAAGGAGGAGGGGTTATGGACCTGAGGTCTGGGCCACTACAGGCTCCCTCTTGGGAGGCTTGAGGGCTCTCCCAGGAAAGGCTCTGGGAAGCTGAACTGCTCAGGCTTCCTAGGCTGGCTGGTCCTGGTGGAGCTCAGTGCCAGCGACTCTTTTGGCCCTGTGGTTTCTTCTTGACTCTGAACCTTCATTTCTCCAGAGATTTCCCTCTTGTATCACATGTGGCTCTTATGAGGCTGTTTTGAGGCTTTTTTAAATATTTTTTTTTCAATTCTAGTTGATACACAATATTAAATTAGTCTCAGGTGTGCAACACAACAATTAGACATTTCTGTAACTTATGAAGTGATTCCCCCAGCGAGTCTAGTACCCATCTGACACCCTACATGGTTATTGCAGTGTTACTGATTATATCCCCAGTGCTGTACTTCACATCCACGTGACTTTTTATAACCAGCAATTTGTTCTTCTTAATACTTTCCCCCTTTTCACCCAGGCTCCCCCAACCCCCTCCCATCTGACAGCCATCAAAATATTCTCTGCTCCTATGAGTTTCTGTTTTGTTTGTACGGTTTTGTTTGTTTTTTTTAGATTCCACTTATAAGTGAAGTCATGTGGTATTTGGTCTTTCCCTGTCTGGCTTATTTCACTCAGCACAGTTCCTTCTAGGTTCATTCATGTCCGTGCAGGTGGCAAGATTTCATTCTCTCTTATGGCTGAGTCCTATTCCATTGTATGTATGAACCATCTCTTCTTTATCCATTCATCTGTTGATAAGCACTTGGGTTGCTTCCATATCTTGGCTGTTGTCGATAGTGCTGCAGTAAACATAGGGAGGCACATGTCTGTTCACATTAGTGTTTTGGGTTTCTTCAGATAAATACTCAGAAGTGGGATTATTGAATTTCTCTTTGTCTCTTGTAGCCTTTGTTTCAAAGTCTGTTTTGTCTGACATAAGTATTGCTACTCTAGCTTTTTCATTTTGTTTTGTTTCTATTTTCGTGAAATTTTTTTTCCTGTTCCTTTACTTTCAGTCTGTGTGTGTCTTTTGATCTGAAGTGGGTCTCTTACAGGTGGCATATGTAAGGGTCATGTTTTCTTATCCATTCAGCTACCCTGTGTCTTTTGATTGAAGCATCTAATCAATTTGCATTTAAATTAATTGTTGATAACTATGTAGTTAAATTCATATTTTTAATCTTCTTTAAAGAAGTTCCTTTAACATTTCTTAAAATACTGGTTTGGTGTGATAATCTCTTTTAGCTTTTTCTTGTCTGGGAAGCTTTTTGTTTTTTTTAATTTAATCTTTATTGTATTTTTGTCTATTACCATTTAGTCCACTTATACCCTCTGCCCCCAGGAATCACCACACTGTTGTCCATGTTCACAAGTCCTTTTTCCCTTTTGCTCGATCCCTCCGCCTCCTAAACCCCACCCCCACTAGCTGTCATCTGTTCTCCATCTATGAGTCTGTCCCCATTTTGCTTGTTAGTTCAGTTTGTTCATTAGATTCCACATGTGACTGAAATCATATGGTATTTGTCTTTCTCTGACTGGCTTATTTCACTTAGCATAATGTGCTCCAGGTCCATCCATACTCTTGCAAAGGGTAAAACTTTCTTCTTATTTCCAGCTGAGCAGTATTCTGGGAAGCTCATTATCTGTCCTTCAATTCTAAATGATAGTCTTGCTGGGTAAAGTAATCTTGGTTGTAGGTCCTTGCTTTGCAAAATCACTTAGAATATTTCATTCTAGTCCCTTCTGGCCTTCAGAGTTTTTGTGAGAAATCAGCTGACAGTCTTATGGGAGCTCCCCTGTAGGTAACTAACTGCTTTTCTCTTGCTGCTTTTAAGATTCTCTCTTTGTCTTTCACCTTTGGCATTTTAATTATGGTGTGTCTTGGTGTGGGCATCTTTGGGTTCATCTTGCTTGGAATTTTGCTTATGTCTGTTTCCTTCAACAGTTTAGGGAAGTTTTCTGTCAGTTTTTCTTGAAATAGGTTTTTAATCCCTTGCTTTCTATTCTTTTTCTAGTACCCCCATGATGCAAATGTTAGTTTGCTTGATATTGTCCCAGGGAACCCTTAAACTGTTCTCATTTGGGGGATTCTTTTTTCTTTTTGCCTTTCTGACCAGGTGTTCTCCACTGCCTTGTCTTCTGCGGTTTGGTTCTCTGCTCATTTAATCTATTCTTGATTCCCTCCAGTGTGTTTTTCACTTCAGTTATTGTACTCTTTATTTCTGACTTTTTAAAATGTTTTCTATCTCCTTTTTTATGTTTCCTATCCCTTCGTTAGAGTTCTCACTGAGTTCATTGAGCATCCTAATAACCAGTGTTTTGAACTCTTCATCTGGAAGATTGCTTGTCTCCATTTTGTTTAGTTCTTTTTCTGGGTTTTGTTCTGCTGTTTTGTTTGGGACATGTTTCTTTGTTTCCTCATTTTGGCAGCCTCCCTGTGTTTGTTTCAGTGTATTAGATACAGCTGCCCCCCTGCCTGGCGTGGCTCAGTGGATTGAGCGTGGGCTGCGAACCCAAGGGTCTCCAGTTTGATTCCTAGTCAGGGCACAAGCCTTCGCTGTGGGGCCAGGTCCCCAGTGTGTGAGAGGCAACCACACACTGATGTTTTTCTCCTTCCCCTTCCCCTCTCTCTAAAAATAAAGAAATAAAATCTTTAAAAAAGGAAATAGATAGAGCTTCCATGTCTCCTGGTCTTGATAGAGTGGCCTTATATGGTAGGTGTCCTGTGGGGCCCAGGGGTACAGCCTCCCTGGTCACCTGAGCTGGGGCTCCAGATGTGTTTCTCATGTGGGCAGCATGTGCCCTTCTGCTGTAGTTGAGCCTTGATTGGTGTTGGCACATCAGTGGGAGAGATTGAGCCTTTGGCTGATTGGCCGTGGGGACTGGTTACAACTGTAGTGGAGGAGCTGTGCGGGGACTGACTCCACACGGCAGGATCTGCTTTAGCCAGGCTCTGATGCCTGCTGGGTCGGCCCTTAGAGTGTGCCATTTGTGGAGGTGGCTGGGTGGTGCTCTTGTGTGGTCTGAAGCTGGCCACTGTTAGTTCTGGGGCCTCTTGGCAGGTGCTCCAATGCAGGTGAAGTTCAGCACTGGCCTTTGCTCTACTTGGGGTCACCTGGTATGAACTACAAAGTGATCTGCAGATCACAAGCCCACTTGTGTTGGGCTTGGAGGTGCCTGGGAGAGGCTAAGCTGCAAACTGAGGCCGGCTGCCGCTAGTGCCGTGCTTAGGGCTGCTTAGCAAGAGGTTCAGGGCACATCGAGGCCAGATACTACTTGTTTGGGGTTTGTGAATCTTTGAGAGACTTTAGAAAGGTATGTAGTATGAGCCAACACAAGCTATTAGTATGGAAAAGCCACTGGAAGCAGCTTGAATGAGACCAAAAGTTGCGTAGGGCGGGGTCTCGGAATTACCAGGGCTGGGGGAACAGTGTTACCCAGATTGATGGAGACTCAGATATGACCCCCACCTGCCGGTTCTGTGGAGCAGAGGGCTCAGTGAGGGAACAGCAGCCTCTGCCAGCACCTCTGTCTGGGACCAAGCTGCCCTTCCAACCCTCACCCTGAAGCCAGACAATTATATCCCTGGCACCTTACAAGCCACTGGAGCTCAGAGCAAGAAAGTCCAGTAAGTCTGTTCGTGGGCCCTTTAAGAGGAACTCTTGCCTGGGACTGCAGCAGTCCTCCATCCCTCACCCACAGTCGCCGCTGGTTTTCACAGCCAGAACTTGGGGAGACTTGTCTTCCCAGCACTGGAACCCTGGGCTGGGTAGCCCTTTGTGGTGCTGGGACCCCTCACTCGCCGGGAGGACCCCAGCAGCTGAGATACTCCTGACTTTTAACCACCACATGTGAGTGTGGGACCAGCCCCTTCCACATCTCTGCCCCCCTACCAGTATGGCTTCTTCTCTGTGTCCTTAGTTATAGGACCTCTGTTCAGCTAGGCTTCAAGCGGTTCTGAATGAGGAGCAGTCTGTAGTAATTTTGATGTGGCCATGGGAAGAGGCGAGCACAGCATTTGCCTGCTCCTCCATCTTGACCGGCTCTGAGGAGCTGGGCTCTCACGGCTCCCTCTGGCCTCTTGACTGTGGGTTTTGTTTTTGGGCCCAGCCATGGACAGGTCATGGGGGTAAAGTTTGGCCACAGTGCCCCTTCTGCTCCTTGGCAGTGGGCATCAGCACCCTGGTGACTGGGGACATGTTTGAGCCCACCCCAGACCGAGGGCATGTCAAACCCCTGGGTAAAAGGTGCTTGGCCAGGGCTCTGGGCTTCTGCTGTGGCCTTCACTGTACCACCTCTGGCCCCAACATTGAAACCCCCACTGCACTGTGAGGGAGAAGTCTGCCTGTTCAGTGCCACGGATCGCACAGGCCACTTCTAGAGGCCTCCTGAGGGTGGATGAGAAGGACAGGTGGCTAGAGTCTGGACTTGTCCCCAGAAAGATTGGTTTAAATCAGTTTAAATTAAATTAGATAAAATTGCTGTATTTTGCCAAATATAATGCACACCCACATTTTTGTGTGTGTTATACCCAGGATTATTATGCCCATGGCTTGTAATCATTATAGCCATATGTAATGTGCATCCTTATTTTTCCCTCAAAAATTTGGGCAAAAATGTGCATAATGTGCATGGCAAAGTACAGTAGTGATTATCAGTCTTTTCTGTGTAATAATATTGAGCCAGGTGTAGGAGGAAAAGTCTAGAATTGCGAATCATGAGGCTGGGGCCTGCTGGCATCCTGTGACGCAGCGCCAGCCATCCTTGGCAGGTTCTCTGCCTCTCTGCGCGCCATGGGGCAGTTGGGCTCCGTTTCCCTGAGGGCCCTCCGATCCTGCAACTCCGTTGGGTGTAAAAGGTCATCACCTCCTGGGCTGCTCCTGGGGTCTGGCTGGGGTCCTCCGTTCTGGATGGTGAGGGTGACTGGCCAAGGCAGGCTGGAGTGTTCTCAGCATCTGGTGAGAATACTCCACTTGACTAGCCCCTCCCCCGGCTCAGCAGAGGCTGGGAATGGGGCTTGGCTCCTGATTTCTGCCCCTCGCACAGTCCCCCACAGAGAGCTGCGACCTTCTGGATGATATCCAGACCTGCACCAAGAAGAGCCTGGGGGAGAAGACCCGCCGGACCCGCTCCAAGGCCGCCAGTGGGTCATTGCCCCTGGGGTGGGGGGGAGGGCATGTCCTGGGCACAACGGAGACCTGCAGCGGGGCAGTCAGAGACCTGCAGTCCGGCCCTGCCCTGACTCAGACCTCCTGCTTGCAGACCCCCAGGAGCCGCCATGGGTGGAAGTGCTGGTGGAGGTCCTTGTGGCCCTGCTGGCGCAGCCCAGCCATTTGATTCGCCAAGTGTCCCGAAGCGTGTTTAGCCACATCTGCTCCCACCTGACTCCACGTGCTCTGCAGCTAATCCTGGATGTAAGTTGGGGGCCTTTAGGGAAATGGGTCCCAGGATGTGGCTGTCCCAGCACCAGGCTGCACCGGCGCTGTCCTCTCAGCCCCTGTCCTCGCCGTAACCTGCAGAGTAGGTGGGGGCCTCACTCACACTCTGCTGCTGTACAGTCCTGTCCCAGGGCCTGCTGAGCAGTCGTCATGTCTGTCAGGAGTGCTGGCACTGGGCGTTGGTAATGTCGCCTTGCCTCCTGGCCTTCATTTTCCTCCCTTGACCTTTTGGCCAAGACTGGACTGAGCAAGGTCGGGGAAGTTAGTCAAGAGGGCCCAGTGGTCTGAGGAGAGTAAAGGGTCAGCCATCTGGGAATGCCCTGCAGGTGCTAAACCCTGAGCAGAGCCAGGACGAGGATGACAACGTGGTGATCACGGACGATTCTGAGAAGCAGCTAGAGGATGAGGAGGTACTTAACAGCAAGGGGCAGCGCAGGGTGGGCAGGTGCATGGTGTGTGATGGGGAGGGACTACACACTGGCCACCCACAGGACAAGAGCTCAGAGGGCGAGAACAACAAGAACTCCGAGAGTGAGGAGGAGAGCACTGAGGAGGAGAGTGACGAGGAGGATCGGGACGGGGACGTAGACCCTGGCTTCCGGGAACAGCTGATGGCGGTGCTGCAGGCAGGGAAGGCACTGGTGAGCAGAAGCTCAGGAGGGGCTCCTGTCCCGGTCTGTGTCTGCACGCGCCCACGAGATGCCAGGCTGCTCACTGGGCACCTGTTCCTCAGGGTGGAGCGGGTGACGATGAGGACGATGAGCTGGACGATGAGGCCATGATGGCTCTGGACCAGAACCTCGCTGGCCTCTTTGCTGAGCAGAAGCTGCGCATCCAGGCTCGGAGGGACGAGAAGAACAAGCTACAGAAGGAGAAGGCACTCCGGCGGGACTTCCAGATCAGGGTGAGCCTGAGAACCGACCTGAGCGCACTCTCCGGCCCAGTTGCCTTGTCCCTCTATACCTGACTGAGCCTACCCATCCCTGCCCCAGGTCCTGGACCTGATAGAGGTGCTGGTGACCAAGCAGCCCGAGAACCCCCTGGTCCTGGAGCTGCTCGAGCCATTGCTGAACATCATCCGTCGCAGCATGCGCACCAGCAGCACCAAGCAGGAGCAGGACCTCCTGCACAAGACAGCCCGCATCTTCACGTGAGCGCGGGTGGGGTAGGGGTGGGCATTGGCGAGTCCCAAAACCAGCGCCCAGAGGAGCACCAGGCCTTTTGGGTTTCCCACGTAGAAAGGGTGGGAGCCAAGCTTTCAGAGTGTGCCCCCTTGGCTCTCAAGGTTCACTGCTGTCCCCAGGGGCACATGTCACCCAGCAGCTCACACACAAGCCTTCATTCACCTGTCTATCCTCCCACACTTAACAGTAGCTCCGTGCTGGACCAGCAGTCCTCATTGCAGTTGGGGAACCAGCCTGGTCACCCAGTGTCCTGGGGCTTTGGTGGGGGAGGGTAGTGGGGAGCAGCTACACAGCTGGTGGATGCACCAAACCCCCTTGAGCTGCCAGGAAGGCCTCCTGGGAAGATGTCAGCAGTGCTGGGAGCTGTAGGGTTCCATGGGGCCCAGAGGCCACTGGCAGGGCAGAACGGGCCCAGAAGGTTTGCAGCTGGAAAGTAAGAGCCCTGTGGACCCCACCCTAGCAGTTCCGGGAGCCACAGAGATGTTCTTACCAGGAGCGTAGGCAGGGGGTGGAGGCTGGTTTGCCTTTTAAGAAAAGGGTGGCAGCGTGGGCTGTACTAAAGCAGGGAGCCCAGCCAGAGGGACGATGCAGGGGGCAGATACAGATCTGCCTTCCAGAGTGCAGAGAAGCTTGGGGACACAAAGTCCTCGGGTCTTGAGGTGCCGAGCACAGAGCAGAGCAGGCAGGCAGAAGGACACGAGCAGTGCTCCCCCAACTCATCTCTCACGCCAGCTTCAGGCCCCACCTTTTCCTCTAGTTTTCCCTGCCACGTGCTTGGGCAGTGTTGGGCTTATTCAGTGCCCTGCCTCTCATCCCCGCTGTGTTCCCAGCCCTACAGGGCCACGCAGGGTTCTGGGCACACAGATCCTGGTCTTGCTTCACAAAGGACCAGAGCCAGTGTTTCACAAGAGATGAGTATAGACGGGAATGTGGACCAGTCCAGGGGTGTTCGGCCCGTGGTGCAGCCTCAGCTCAGGGAGCCGGTTTCCCCTCTGGCTTGTCCTCAGAGCAAATCTGCAGGTGGCCCTGGGCCTCCCTCTGCAGCCTCAGTCAGATCCCTTTTCCTCCCTAAGTGTGTCCCTGCCTATGAAGTGGGACTCGGGGTCCCTACACTTAGGTTTGGCTCTGCTGGGTGGAAAGAGACTGTTGTGACCAGCTCCACCCCTTCCTGCCCCCCAGACACCACCTGTGTCGCTCCCGGCATTACTGCCGTGACGTGGGCAACAGCCTGGAGACTCTGTATGCCCAGGTGGAGCGACTGGTGCAGCAGGCCAGCCATCAGGCCGACTCCTCTGTCTCCCTCTACTACTTCAACGCCTCTCTCTACCTGCTCCGGGTCTTGAAGGGTAACACTGCTGAAAAGTCCATCCGCCAGACCCAGAAGAAGGAGAAAGCAGGCGCTAACACCAGCACCAAGCCCAAGGGCCCTGAGGTGAGCAGACCCTGGCCCAAGAAGGCTCAGCCTAGGAAGTCCAGGGCCAATAGATAGCAAATCCCAGCAGCAGGCCCAGACCATCTGCTGGCTTCACAGGTGGGGAGTTGAGGCCACAACTCCCCAAGGACCCAGCTTTCGGCCTTCCCTCACCCTGGCATCACACTGACTCTTTCTCAGGTGGCCCAGGTGACCAGCTGCTTAGATTTGAACCTCGTGACCCCAATCTACTCATCGGCGCTGAGCTCCTTCCTGACCAAGCGCAACAGCCCACTCACCGTTCCCATGTTCCTCAGCCTCTTCTCCCGGCACCCAGTGAGTTTGGGGCCAGCCCACCCCCACAGGCCCCCTTCGCAGCCCAGTGCCCCATCTCACAGCCCTGTCATTTCCTCCCTAGATGCTCTGTAAGAACCTGCTCCCCGTTGTGATCCAGCATGTGACAGGCCAGACACGGCCTCGCCATCAGGTAAGGGCCTGTCTGAGTCCCCCACTTGGCTCGTTCTGGCTGGGTGTTGGTGAGGCCCAGGAGGGTGGCCCTGGCGAGAATGAGGGTGAGCAGGCCCACCCCACCCCGGCCTCACTGCCCTAACCAGCCCCTCCCTCACCATAGGCACAGTGTAAGTATCGGGGTGGGGCAGCTTGGCCCCCAACACTTCCACTTCCCACGTGTCCAGAGCCCTCCAACTCTTTAGCGCTCATACTTCAACCTGCAAAGGGGAAGGCCCTTTGCTGTCTGCTTGGGTGTCTAGCTGACAGGGGCAGAGTGGAGATAGGGAAGTAGGGACTGGGGAGGCTGGAGGACAACAGCACTGAGTAGTAAAAGGGTGTCAGGAACTGTCTCAGTCCAGATTGCTACCTCTGTCCAGCTGAGAACTCTTACTCCCCCACACCCCAGGCCTCTGCTCCCTCACCTGCCTGAGAAGAGGGGACAGGAGTGGGAGAGTACAGACTCCAGAGCTTCATGGGAACAACCCAGGCAGGATGGATTCAGAGCAGCAGGCTGCCCCTCACGCAGGCTAGGGTTGTCTTGGCCTTAGCAGCTGCCCGGCAGTCTGCCAGAACTCTTGGGGTCCCCTCTGGTACCCCAAGCCTGGCCCAGCATGCCAGGTCTCCTGGTGACCACATTCCACCTCCACAGGCGCAGGCCTGCCTGCTGCTCCAGAAGGCCCTACCTGTTCGGGAGCTGAGACTGTGCTTTGAGGACCCTGAGTGGGAGCAGCTGATTGGCCGGATCCTGGCAAAGGTCACGGAGGTAACAGCCATGGAGGTCCCCTCCCACACCCCCATCAGGAATGGTTCAGAAATGGGGAGCAAGGACTACTGGGACCCCAGCCCTCAGGTGGTTTGGGGTTGCCCCAGGAAGGCATGTCTTCCGTCGGGGCTTTGGTCTCTTGTGTGGGAAAGGGCTTTGGGGAAGCGCTGCGCAGCAGCTCAGCATGGCCACCTCCTCCTCAGAACTTCCAGGCACTGGGCGAAGCGCAGACCAAGTCCGAGCAACTGAAGGAGCGGTCCTCCTTGGAGCTGCTCAACACTGTTCTACGGATTGTCCATCACGAGGTAAGCCTTGGGTTCCGAAAGGAGGTCACCAGGCAGGCAGAGGAACTAGTCTCAGCAAAGGCCTGGGGGTGGGCAGGTAGCCATGTGGGGAAGGTTCTTGATGCCAGGGGAGGAATTGGGCTGTTTTTGTTTGTGGGGCTAGAGAGCCATGGACACAGGTGAGTGGCTTGGGTAGGGAGAGAGCCAAACCAGAGCCTGGCCCTGCTGGGGTGAGAGGAGGCGCTGTTATTGTTCGTGCTCTGGTAAGAAAAAGCTGAGCAGGGGATGGGAGGGCCCCGGGTGAAGACATTCCTGGTGGGCAGCTGTCCAGAAGAAGCCAGGTCTCCAGGCCTGAGGGAGGGGCAGGAGGCAGCTGAGGGTGAGTGGTTCCCTCAGTCTGGCCCAGAGGGAAAGGTCTGGGAGCTCTAGTGTAGATACTGGTCACAACCCACATGCAGGGCAAGCTTGCTGAGAGAGTTCTTGGGGAGGGGACAGGGCCCAGGGTGGGGCCTTGCAGAACAGCCAGTCGGCCTGAGAAGCGGTGTCCAAGGTGGCAGTCAAAGGCCAGGACAGAAGGGTGTGTTGGAAGCCAGTGGGTCTCAGAGTAACCCAGTCAGATGTGTCGGGGTGGGGGAGGTGAGAAGAATGGCTTCGGCCGCCCTGATGTCATTGCATGGTGCCCCCAGAGGTGGGTGGCCAGTGCCACCGCAGGCAGGACTGAGTGGGAGGTGAGGACATAGAGATTGGGGTTTCAGGCTGTGGGGCGAGGGAACAGACATGACCCCTGGGGCTCCTTTTTCTTCCTAAGGCAAGTGACAGTGGTGATTCACAGGCAGGAGTGACTGAGGGTGCAGAAGGGGGTGTGGGGTCACTAGAGAGGCAGTAATTGGGCAAGGGTGGGAGGACCGGCGACCAAGAGCTGGGAAGAAGCCCTGCTTCCCATCTCCGCTGTAGCCATAGCTTTGCCACCCTTTACAGAAGATGACCGTGGACCTGACAGTCGTCCAGGGCGTGCTGCAGAGCCAGCAGTCAAAGCTGCAGCACAGGGTGCAGCAGCGGGAGCACTCATCCGGGTCCAGCCGCCTCTACGACCTCTACTGGCAGGCCATGAGGGTCCTCGGGGTCCAGTAGGTTCTGGGAGTGGCCCATACCTTGGGAGGGGCCAGAGAGACCCTCACGCTGCACACATCATGATGTGTGTGCTTCAGTGTTGGAGCTTTGGGGGGTTGGGTCCCATGGGACCACGGAGTTGGAGGGCACACCTGCCCTCCCTGGACACTTCCTTACTTGCTCACTTCCTCCCAGGCGCCCCAAGTCGGAGAAGAAGGATGCTAAGGAAGTCTCCACTGCCCCGCAGAACCCCATTAGCACAAAACGGAAGAAAAAGGGATTCTTGCCAGAGACCAAGAAGCGCAAGAAACGCAAGTCAGAGGGCACCACACAAAAGGAGGATGCCCAGCCTGCAGCCACCAGTGGGGACCAGCCCCCCAGCACAGGCAAGAAGAGGAAAAGGAAGAAGGCTAAGGTTGCAGCCCAGGCCCAGGTGAATGGGATGCCTGTTTCCAAGAGTCTGGCCCCAGAGCCCCCTGCCTGGAGCCCCAGCACCCCTGCCAAGACCCCAAAACTACAGAAGAAAAACCAGAAGCTGTCCACAGTGAATGGAGCCCCTCCCGTGTCCCCCACAGAGCCTGCTAGCAAAAAGCAGCACCAGAAGGAGCTGCCCAAAAAGGGAGTCTCAGGTAAATCGCCCCAGTTGATGCTGCCGCGGAAAAAGGCAAGATTGTCTTTGGCCAGCAGGAGCCCCAGCCTCCTCCTCCAGAGCGGGGCTAAGAGAAAGAAAGCACAGCTGAGGAAGGGGGCAAAGCCCTGAGCTCAGGCTCTGTCCCTCAGCCCCTCCCTGTCAGCCCTAGAGACCCCTATTTTTTCACCAGGATTTTAATAAACAAGCCACTGTGTGAGGTACTGCCTTCTGGCACTGGGGCTGAGGCCCTGCCGCCAGCCTGCCTGCAGGGCCCACTGCAGCAAGCATGCCCTGAGTCCTTGTCCGCATGGTCCTGGGGGGGGCGGGGCAGGGACGTGGGCCCTGGGCCGGGCCCTGCCTCTGCACACTGGCCGCCCTGTTTCTCAGGCCAGAGCACATCTGAATTGTTGGGGCTGGGACCTCGGCTCCCAGCCTCGTGGGCCAGGTCCAGGATTCTGGTGTTCAGGCGGTTGACACAGGTAGATGCCACCAGTGCAGTGCCAGCCACCACACTGGCTGAGCCCAGGTGTGACCACTCTTTGTGCACCACCCACCCTAGGCTACTTTCCTGCAGGAGCCACCAGGGCGTGATTTAAATAGGTTTATTTCTTCATTTACAAGAGGAATATATTTGGCTTCTCTCTTAAGACTCTGAGATTCACAATCAGCAGCTCTAAAAAATAAAGGAGCAGTTTGGCTTCCGCAAGGAAGAGGAGGCAACACTTGGACCTGGTTCTTGTACAACAAGAAAACATTGCTGGGGCCCCAGTGGAGGCTGGGGTGAGGGTAGAGGCCAGGCTGGTCTTCAGGGATCACACCCCCTTGTTAGACCCCCTCCAGGGTGCCCCAGAGCTCAGTGGGGAGTGGGTATTCCAGTAGCTTACACACCACTGAAGCCACACCAGCTGCTAACTACAGGGCAGAAAGAGCTGGCTCTTAGGGTCTCCCCCTGGCTGCAAGGGGCCCCCAGACCAGAACCACCTTGATTCCAGCAGATGTGCAGGGAGGGAGCGTGGAGCAGAGGGGATGCAATGAGCTGTGTGCTGGACGCCAAGGTCTGGTGTGAAGTTCAGCAGCTGCACCCCACACATGGCTGTGAGGGTGGGACAGTACACAGATGGGACCACAGGTGGTCGGCTGTGGGAGTGCATGTGAGTAACGGCACTGATGTTTGGGTGGAGGTGGTGCTGGGGTGTCAGCCTCTCAATCCTTAGCCTGCACCAGCTCTTCCTTGAGTCAGGAGTTCGGCAGTGGCTGCTTCCTCTGGTTGCTGCCCATGGTTTTGGGAAGAGTCCTCCTGGGCTCTGCCTGTGGAAAAAGCCTGTTGTGGGGCAGGAGGAGGTTCTGGCTTTTGTTGGGGGTCCAGGAGGATAGGAATGGGTTTTCCAGCGACTTCAAGGAGCCCCGTCTCCCAGGCAGACAGCCCCCAAATCTCAGGCCTGGGGGCACAGATGATATATGACAGCCACCAGGGTCTTCACCCCTGGTGATGCCAGCTCCCCACTGGGATGGTCCCCACCCTGGAGCCAGGCTAGGAAGTTCTCAGTGCCGATGCCAGATTGAATCTATCCACGGTCTCTGAGGTCAGAGGCCCAGCTGAAAGGCTATGGTCCCATACACCAGGGAGCCTCAGAGCCTGAAGTGACATCCTGAGGCCTGGGCCACCCCTGGGTGCAGTCTAGGAACTGTTGGGTCTTCAAAGCTGCTGTGAGTGCCGTGCCCAGCAAGCCACGTGGAGAAGTCCAGCTCCCTGGCACCATGGTCTGGAGAGGGCAGGGACTTGCCCAGTGTCATGTAAGCTTGTGGCAGGTCAGACTCTCTCCACACACCCGATGGGGGCTGCCGCCTCCTCGGGTCCTGGGGGCCCTGCAGCCCTAAACCAGGGGTGGGGGTCTGTCCAACGGTGTAGTCCCAGCACACACAGCCCTCCAGGTTGGCTGAAGACACAGCCTCCTCTTGGAGCCACGGCCACCCAGCAGTCCCAGACCAGAGATGGTGGGCATCCAGCCGTGGGTCGCATGGGAAGCTGGACAGCCCTGCGGGGCTGGGATGCTGAAGGACACCTCCCAGACTAGGTGGGAGGGAGCGTTCTTCATAGTTCCAGAGGCACCTAGAAGGAAGGGGGGCAGAGGTCAGAGGTGGGGCTTTGGGAGGCGTCATTTAAAGCTTCCTTTTCCTTGCTGTTTGGAGAAATGCCTTTCTCTGGCTCTGGGAGCGTGTGGGTCTCCTGGGGCCTGGCTGTGGGGTGGTGACCTCGGGTCTCGCACTGCTGGGAAGTGCCCCTCCCAAAAGAAGGTCAAAGTAGGAGTCAGGCCCTGGCACCTCTAGGAAACTTCAGGATGACGGAATCGGGGCAGCAGGGAGTCCTGGCCAGCTGTGGCCCTGACCTGTGCCCCCAGCGTTTCTGAGGAAGGAGGGGGGTCTGGTTTACTGGAAGAGGGAGCCTGCACCCCACCCACAGGTCCTCCAGTCAGCTTGGGCAACATTTCAGGAGGAAGGGCTGCCTAAATGCTTCCTCTCCCCTAACCCTGCCTTTCCCTCCCACTAGAGTCCCCCACATGCCCCTCCGCATGCCACCCCCCAGCGGCCTGCACTCACCGCCTCAGACCTTCATGGATGCGGGTGGCATTGCCAGCTCGTTCGCCCTGGGGGAGAGACGGGCAGGGGTCAAGGCGGCGGATCAGCGGGGGCTGAGCCCGGGCACTGCTCTGGCACATCGCATCACGGGGGCCGGTTGACCGGACGTGCTGGGCAGGGACCTCGTCAGCCCCAGAGGGAGGTGGGAGAGCCCAGGGGTGGGGAGAGGAAAGAGAGAGAAGAGTAAAGAAGAGAGGAGAAAGAAGTCAGAAAATGAGAGGAACAGAAGAGAGGCGTCCCAGCTCTGAACACCATCTCTCCAGAGAAACCTAAGTCCAGAACCACCAGGAACACCCCCATTCACTGTGGGCTCCCCCAGCTCCCAAGCCCACTCCGGGAGGGGTGGAGGCCTGTGAGCTGCAGGCTGCATGACAAGGTCAGGGAGGCTTGGGAACTAGGCCAGCACCCCAGGGGCCAGGTGACCCGCCCGTGTTCCCCTCCCGCCACCAGACAGGGTTGTGGCAGCGCAGGCAACAGGCCCGCCCTACCCCACTCACTGCTGCTCTGCCTTGGCACGGTCACTGAGGAAGAAGAGAGCAGTGGCTAGGAAGAACATGCCGCCCAAGACCACGACGAAGGGGCAGAGCATGAGAGCGTAGCCCAGACTCAAGAACTCCCAGAGCGGGGAGTCCTTGGTGCTTTGGCGGATCAGGTCGGAGATCTGCGAGGATTGGGGAGGGCGCGGTCAGGGTGGGCCGCCACCTGAAGCCCATCACCCACCATGGCCACTCCTGCCCCAGGAACTCACAAAGCCGATGAGGTAGGGGCTGCCAGCATCCCCCAGCAGGTGAGAGGTGAAGCTCTGCAGGGCCATGGCGGTGGCCCGTCTTGTGGGGATGACCACACACTGTGGAAGAGGTGACAGGTCAGAGGCCAGAGGAGTCAGGGCCACCCACCTGTCCTCATCCCCGGGGTCAGGACACTTCAGAAGCCCTCAGGCTGTCAGATCCCTTCTGCCCATGAGACCAGGCTGCCTTAGATTCTGCACTGGGCACTTGGAGGAGAGCCAACTGTGCCCCAGAGGGACACAGATTACACACAGAGTCAGGCAGCCCTGGGCCCAGAGCCCTGATCTCTCAGCCTTCGGCCCTTACCTCCCCACCAGTTAAAGATCCATCTTGGCCCCCTCCGTGAGGTTGACCTACAAGGGAGTGGGCAGCAGGACCCTGTCTGGAGAGCCTCCTCTTACCCATGGGCACCCCCGGGACCAAATGCCAGGAGCCGCTGGGCTCCAGGAACCCTTCTCAGATCCAGCAGGCCCTAACCACAGAGGGGCACAGCTCCAAAGCTGGGAGGGGCTGGCAGCAGCATGCGCAATGGGCCCCTCCAGAGGCCCTTGCCCCTGAGCTCTAGCTGCCTCAACCAGTTAGAGTGCCAGCCAGGGGACAGTCTGTGAGAGCAGCCTGGCCCCCCGGGCAACCCATCACAGGGGGCGGGGAGGAGACCTGGATCCGATGGGATGGTGTGGCCCCATTTCCAGCAATAGTCACATGGCCGAGACACTTAATAAAGTGGGACACGGTTTCCCTGGAACCCAAACCCTGTCAGCAGCGGGGGCTGCCACTGGGACAGAGACAGGGATGGGGGTTCTGTCCAGCACCAAAGGCACTTGATCCAAACAGATTCTTACTCCTTCACTCCAGGCATGTGCAGTTACCCCCCGACCCACCCCTGCCCCCCTACCTGGCTCCATGTTGAGGCACAGAGCTGAATCAGACCTCCCCCTCCCCACCCTCGCCTTCTCCAGCCCATGGACTGGTGTGGGCAAGGGAGTGACCATCCCAAGTGAAGCAGATAGGCAGGGACACTCTGGTGAGGCAAGGCAGCCTTCCTGGAGGGGCACAGCGGGCAGGGGCCCCAATGCCCGGTGGACTCTGATCTCCTGGGCTGCCCCATATTGTGGCCTCAAACCCTGAGTGTCCTGAGGGTGGCCCATGAGGAGCCCTTCAGCCTCCTGCCCCCAGGGCCATCTCAGCAGCTCCCAGACCCTGTCCCCACCCCCACCCTGCTGGTCCCTGCATTCCCTCCTCCCAGTCTTCTGACACTGACTTGGAGGGGCCCAGAGGACAGGACCTGGTGCCACCCCCAACCCTCACACCCTCCAGACTGCTGAAAGTCGCCAGGTCCGCAGCCCCCTCCCAGCTCCTCCCAGGCTGCACCGCACCCCACCCAGGGACGCAAACCCCTGCCGAGCTCAGACAGCCCTTTGTCCCAGCCTGGCTGCTCTGGAGCCCATTGTTGGCCCCGTGAAGACGGCCTCTGTCCATTGGCCACAGCCTCGGGCACTGGGGCAGATGCGCCTGGGCCCCGGACTGAGCTGGGCGGATGGCAGCGCAGACCCTGGGGGAGGACCGCTGGCAGGCAGCACCCCCTCCGTGCCAGCCTGGCACTGCCAGCCTCCCAGCCACAAACCTGAGCCTGCAGACTCCCCCCACACACATACCCACTCCTGCTCGGCCCACTGATTTCAGGCCCTGCTCCATGCAGACCCCAACAGCCCTGATCCCCTCTCTGCTTCCTGGCTCAGCTTCCCAGCCTGCCGCCCCCCAACCCCACCACCAAGTCCTGCCAGCTCTTCCTCCCCTTCCTTCACCCTCCCCAGCTGCCCTGAGAGGTCTAGAGGCCTGGTCAGCGGAGGTGACCTCAGCCTGCCTTACCATGAGGATGTCTGCAGTGATGGCCCAGTTAGAAAACAGCAGTGTCTCCCCGACAAAGATACAGATCTGCCCAGGAGAGACCAGAACAGCCATCAGGAGACTCACCCACCAGCAGCCTCAGGTTGCTCCCTGACCCCTGCTGGGGTCAGGGAGGTGGCAGAGAAGCCTCCCACCCCTCCCCCTGGGGCCTGCATCTCCTGGCAGTCAGGCTCACGAGGAATCTGTGGCTTATCAAACCAGACCCACTGCCCCAAAGGGCACCAGAGCCCTGGGCAGGGCCTGGACAGAGCAGGGCAGGCAGATAGGAGCCTTCCCGTGGGGACGGAGGGCCCCATAAATCAGACTGCATCTCCTGCGGGGCCACGCCCCCCACCACCCTGCACCCCCCACTGCACTCACATAGGCCCCCACAATGCTGCTTTTGGCGGCCACAAAGATGAGGCAGATGAAGATGGCAGAGCCCAGCATGCCCACGGCACACACCAGCGGGTCGGCTCGCTGGGTCCGAAGGCGGCACCAGCGCGTGGCTCCTGCCCCCGTCACCACACCCAGGAAGCCCGTAAAGCAGGTGATGGCCCCAAAGATGAGGCTGTGGGGACAGAGGACGGTGGGGTGTGGGCTGACAGGAAGAACAATGCTGGGGCAGAGGGCTGGCACTTCTGCCCATTGTCCCTTACCACCTGCTGCCCACCGCCCTCGCCCGGCCCTGCCCCACCTGTCCTTGGCCCCACAGGGCGGGCTGCTGCAGGTCTCTGCCGTCTTCTGCACAACTTGGGCACGGTACAGGTAGAGTGGGATCCACATGCCTAGGGCCCCTGTGGCGAAGGACACAGCCGACGTGGCCAGGGAGGAGAAGACGTAGCTGCGGCTGGGGAAGAGGTCGGGGCAGCAACACTGAGTGGGGCCAGGCCCCCTGCAGCTGGACAGGGCAGCAGCCCTTCCTCTCCGACTCCTTCCCCAGGGTCAGAAGGCCTCTAATATCTTCCCTTACAGGTTCTGGGAGGGAGAGCTATGGCTGCAGAATAATAAACACTAGTGGCCAAAATGTCACTTCCAGCACTGTTGGCAGCGGAGACAGCAGGGGGTCTGGGAGGGGGTGCTGGGTGGACCGCCCTGCAAAGGGTGCCTTCTCATCTTGGCACCCCACCCCTCCCAGCAGCCCCTCCCAGCAGCACTCACTTGCGGATCAGGGCCTTCATGTCTCGGAGCCACGAGGTCCGTGCCTTGAGCTGCCCCCCAAGCTGGTCGGCATGGCCTCTTTTAGTGGCCGGGACCAGGACGAGGATGAGTGTTCCTGTGATCATGCCCACGATGGGGGACACCTGATGGGGCACAGAGCACCAAATCAGGACACCAGGGCCGAGTCAGCTTTGTCTCTGCCACACTGGGTGGGGAGTGCAGGCAAGTCACACCTTCCCTGGGCTCTGGGTTCCTCCTCTGGGCTCATATCTGCCTAGCCTTCCTGACTGGACTACTGAGCAAAGCCACTGGGAATGAAGTCAGCTAAAAGGGCTTAGGGGTTCCAGCTGCAGTGTCCACAGCAGGGGCAGGAGGGGAGGGAGACTGAAGGAAGAAGGGAGGGTGGGCGTCAGATGGATGGAGTAGGGAAGACAGATGGCTGAATAGATGGACCGAGAGAGATGGACAGGTGGATGGAAGGATGGAAGGATGGGTGGATGGATGGTGAGTGGATGGAAAGAAAGGAAGACAGATACATATTGGACAGACATATGGAATGGTGAGTGGGAGAGGAGAGAGTTCCTGTGGACAGAGAGCCAGATACCAGCTCTGCCCAAGCCTCTGGGTCTGGGAAAGTTTCCTAAGGCAGATCCTCGCCCTGGGTGGGGGAAGCGGGGGGAGGGGAGGCACTGGGAAGGGACTGGCTAGGAATGAAGCATGAGCAAACAGATCAGGTAGGTTTTCACTTGGGACAGGCCCATGCGGGCCCCAGGAAAAAAGGCTCAGGTCCCCCTTTTGGTCTTTCCTGTGTCCTGCCCAGTGTCAGAGACAGAACCACCAGGCCCTGGCCCTCTCTCCAGACAGGGGGACATCCTGGCAGCCTGAATTCCAAGATGTCAGTTCCTTCACCAGCTGATGAGACAGGGAAACCTGCTCCCACCCCCACCAGGCCTGGGAGCCAATGGGCTGGGGTGTTCCTCGCCATTTACTCCCACCCCCATTAAGAAATTCCACAGAGGCTGCTTCCTTCCTGCTTTTGAGGAAAAAACACTTTGTCTTAAGCTTCCTCTCCTCTGCAAGACTGGGGATCTCTGTTTCCTCTGATTGCACTGTCCCAAGGCCTTGGCATACTTGCCCTGAATCCTCACCGGGGACAGGAAGTGGCTGCAGACCCTGGGAGGCCCCCCCTACACAGTGGTCTTGTCTCAGCCTCACCCCAGCACAGTGCCAGGGCTCAAAGCAGGAAGTGCCACCATGGACCTGGAATTTCCTGATATGGTGGGAGAATTCATCCTCAGCCAGGGACCCCTGGGGGTGGTGGGGCTGTTGGGGTCTGCTCGCCCCTGGGCTCCCCGACACCACAATGTGGACTAATCTAGAAGAGTGCAGGCCCGTGATGTGGGGAACCTGGAGGCCGAGGCCTGCATCCTAGCCCGAGTTCTGTCCCTGAATCTCTGGGTGACCCCAGGCACAAGCTGGTCTGGGGGCATCCTTACCCGCAAGGCCCAGTGCCAGTCTCCAGCTGCCTGCTTCACGCTGGAGCCAGTGATGTAGCCCAGGCCACTGCAGAGAAGACAGGCACAGTCTCGAGGACAGGTAGTGCTGGCGGGCAGGGGGTGCTCACTGCCTATGAAGCAGGACACCCGCCCACCTGCCCCAACTACCCAGCCAGCCGGTGTGGGAGCAGATCCAGTATTTCTCCAAGGCTGACCACCCACGTGTCCAGGCCACAGAGGGGGTGGGGGAGCAGATCCAGTATTTCTCCAAGGCTGACCACCCACGTGTCCAGGCCACAGAGGGCCAAGCCTCAGGGAAAGGGGGCGGTCGGAAGTTCAAGCAGACCTTGCCCAGATCCTCACCTGCCCAGCGGGATGGCAAAGTAGAAGATAGACAACATGAGCGTGCGTGTGTTCTTGGTGAAGAGGTCGCCAATGATGGTGGGCGCGATGGTGGAGTAGCTGGCCTCGCCGATGCCCACCAGCCCCCGGGACAGGACCAGCAGCCAGAAGTGCTGTGGGAGAGGGGGCAGAGAATGCTGGGGGTACTGTCCTCCTCTGCCTGTTCATCCTTGGTCCCCACTTTGCTCCACCCCCCAGCAGGGTCCAGGATCTAGAGGAGAGGATGGAGCCCAACCCCTGCCTCAGCAACAACTACACAGCCAGGCCACTGTGGGCCTCAGTTTCCCCCTCCATAGAGTGGGTCTGCCTGGGCCTGGAGCGCTGGGGTGGGACTTGACTTCACCAACTTGAGAATTGTAGGTCTGGTCCAGACAGGTGCCTCAGTTCTCATGAGCATGGAGGACCTGAGGCTGTGCCTTCACACCCGCTTCCAGTTGGGGGACTTCTTCCCTGAGTTCTGGCCCCACCTTGAGAGCCTCAAATCACCCCCACTCTGTGTCCCACCCCCAGGCAGGGCAGCTGGGCTGACCCTGACAGCACTGAGGATCAAGTGTGAGTGAGGAGTGCGCAGGCCAGCCCAGTGGCTCAGTGCCCCTCCCCCCCACACACATCAAAGAGCAAAGCCCCGCTGAGCTGGGAAGGGTGGGGCCATGCCAGCTGCCAGTGGTACTATGCCTTTGATGTGGACCCGTCCCCTCTGTCCCCTCAGCTGCCCAGAGCCTGAGAACCCAGCCTGGTCATCTTTCCCCGGCCACACCCTGACCACCCATCCGGCCAGCATCGCCCACATCCAGCCCTCCTTTGGGCTCTCTGCTTCCCTCTCTCCCTCTTCCCAGCTCTTCCTGGCCCTGCCCAGCCACCTCGGTGCCTCCCGTTTCTATTCACTCTCTCCTTCTCTGAGTCTCTCCCTAGTCCCGCGCCCCTGCTCCTTTTCCTGGGGATCACCTGCCTACAGCCTTTGCCTATTTTTCTGTTGGATTGTCTTTCTTGCCCTGATTGCTCATAGCTTTTCATATATCGTGGCTATTGATCCTTTATTATGTATGTCACAAATATTTTCCATCATCTGTCTTTCCACTTTGTATTTATGTTGTTTAATTTGAGGGCGTCCATGCTGTTAATTTTCCCTTAATGGCTTCTGGATTTCCCATCTTGATCAGGAGGGCCTATTCCATCACAAAATGAGTAAACTATTCTCTAATATTTAATGTTTGCTATATTTTAGAGAAAGAGCAAGAGACTGGGAGGGGGGTCCTCAGCCCTTCTCCTTGTTCTGCTCTGGTACAAGAGCAGGCAGATCAGACCTCTCTGACAAGGGACCCTGTGGCCCCCTTCCCCCCTGAGCACCCACTAGCTTGTGCATTCATTTTTGCACATCCACGTACTGACCATGAAGGAACAAGTCCACGAATTTTGTCCCACAACTTGCTTTTCCTCCCATTCTTATATTTTAATTAGATCTAGTTCATTCTTTTGTGATCAAGAGTCTCATTAGATGAAGACAGCCCATTTTATCTGGGCTTCCCTCTGCCATGCTCCTCTCACAGTTTCCCTCTTTTCTATTTCAAGACTGCAACAAATATTCTTGCATGCAACCTTGTGTCCACCAGTTGGAGTTTCTGTCTTGGGCATCTAACTGAAAAATAGAAGAAAGCTGGGCCATAGGATGTGCACAGCTAGAATTTTGCAAACTCCTGCCGTTGTGCTCTCCAAGAGTATCAGTTTACACTTCTCCCAGCAGCTTTAATAACACTTGGCATTGCCAGCCTTTTTAATAGTTGCCAATCTGATGGGTGTGAAATGGTATCGCATTGTTGTTTTAATTTGCATTTTCCTGATTAGCCCAGACAGTACTGTCTCTTCCTTCTTCCACTGCCCATGGGGTATCTTCTCCTGGAATTGCCTATCACTATCCTTTGCCCATTTTTCTACTGTGCTATTAGTCTTTTTCTTACTGCTTTATAGTTCTAGGTTTTTATTGTTTGCTTTTTACTTTACTTTGCCCTATTTGGAATTTATTTTGACATGTAATTTGAAATACAGACTCAACTTTATTTTCCCTCCAGACGGATAGTCGATTCTCCCAAAACCATGTGAGATGCAACTCTCGTCCCACACTCAGTTCCCTGGGAGGGAGCCTGTCTCACTGATCTGTCCTGTCCCTCTGCTGTGCTAGTTAGAACAACCATATTGGAGGAACTGATGGGGCAAGTCCCCTTTCACTCTTAGTTTTCACAATGTTCTTGGCTGTTCCTAGGCATTTTCTCTGACAAATTAACTTCGGAATCAGATTGCCAAGGTCCACCAAAAACTCCTGTGGGACTCGGATTGTGGTTGCAATGAATTTATAGATCAACTGGGGTGATCTGTCTGTATTTCCCTCTGCCTCTGCTCATCTTCTCTCCCTACCCTTCCCTCCCACCTACGCACCCAGAGTGGGACCCAGCACTGGCATCACGGTCCTGGACTCACTGGTCAATCCCAGAAGAAGCACTAGGGATCAGGAGATCAGGGGCCTGGTCAAGGGCAGGACAAGGTCTAGAGGGGCTCTAGAGGATTCTTGTCCAGGCCCCAATTTTTACTGTGAGTGTCGGGCTGATGCTCCAGGCTTTAGAGCTTCCTCGAGGCTAACCCTCCTTGGAAGCTGCCCCATGAAGCAATGCTGAAACCCCAAACCTGCTGATTCTCTCTGCACTCACCTCCAACCTCCTCTCAATCAGTGGAAACCTGACTCAGCTTTTCCCTTCTTCACACTCTCTCGGGTTCCTGCACTGCCCTCAGGAGGAAGCCCAGGCCCTGCAATCTGCCCTTTGAGGCTCTCCGTGACTGGGTCCCTGCCTTCCTTTCCAGCCAAACCACTGTCCTTGATTTCTCAACACACTCCACCATTTCTGCACCCATGAGTTGGCTCCCTCTGCCCATGTTCTCTTCACCTAATCTTCCTGTCCTGCTTACCCAGGTCAAATGCCACCTCCTCCAGGAAGCCTTCCCTGACCCATGGATTTTAAAAGACTGCTCTCTCTGCATTGAGGACTCCTGTTACATCTTCCCATCCCCAGCCTGGGTGCTCCCAAGGACAGAGCCAGGTTCTCCTCTTTCATCCCCCAGGCTGAAAACTCCTTGAGGACAGATCCTGGTATTTTCCCCTTCTTCCTCTACCTCCCTCTATAGTAATCATCATGCGAGTGTCCTTCCTCTGCTTGAACATCCCTAGTGATGGGAAACTCATTACCTCTCAAAGCAACATATCCCCTTTTTGGAAGACAGAATAGTAATAATGATTTGCCGAACACCTGCCATGTTCCAGGGCCTGGATATGCATTACCTCAGTTATTTCTCACAATAAATCTTTACATTAAGAAGGATTATCTCCATTGTAAAGGTTAAGTAAATTTCTCCAGATTGCAGGGCTGAGTGGGCAACAGAGTTAGGATAATCAAACCCAGAACTGTGGGAGCAGAGTAAGAAACATCTTCCTTATGCTGAAGGGATGTTTGCCTCCCTAGGGCTTTGCCGCCCACCCCCCCGGCCCCCGCCCTGTAGTTAGCGGGTTGTCAAATGAAGAGCGAACTGTGGGAGGCCCAGACAGGGGGAGTGGCTTCCCTACAGTCACACAGCAAGATGACAGCAAAGCCAGGACTAGAACCAGAGGGTCCTGACCCTTAGGCCCAGCTAGTTGCCCTGCTTCTTGCATCCTCCCCACATCAGAGGCAGCTTAGAAAGAGTCAGGGGTCCACTCTGGGGTGCAGGTCCCTCAGTTCAGGCCAGTGTGGAGAAGGCTCTATTTGCAGAACCAGTTTATAAAAGTCCCCAAAGACTCCCTCATCCCACTATCTTTGGAAGGTAGTAGTAATCAGGGGTTCAAGCAAAGGGGCTGGTCAATCTGACTGGCCACCCACTGGAGGAACAGATGGAACACTGGGCTACTGGCCAGGAAGTCTGGACAGGCCTCACCTGCTGGGAGATGAAGGAGCTGGAGAACGTGACTGCCGACCAGAAGAAAATGCCGCAGCTGAGGATCACCTTCCTGTTGAAGCGGTCGCCCAGGTAGCCAAAGACGGGGGCAGCCACCATGAAGCTGCAGATGAACACTGTGCAGGTGGAGGAGAGCGTAAGGGGTGATGCAGGGTCCCTGTGGCTGAGCCCACCTGCCCACACCACCCCGGCTTGAGGCCCAGAGCCCAGGAGACAAAGCTTGGCCTGCACCAGGGACGGAGGAAGCCACCCCACTGAGGAAGCAAATGTAAATGATAAATGTTCATGATAATGAGGACGCAACCTCCACCAGGCCTGGGCCCAGGGCATCAGGTGATGCTCCCACAACGCCATCCTCTTTCATGCAGGCCCACCATCTGTCCAGCTGTAGGGGCTCAGCGCAAAGCATCTCGTGTATCCCCCCACCCCGCCCCGCCTTGCAGGTGGGGAGAAGCTCAGGTAGAAGTGATGGCCCAAGGCCCCACCAGCAGTGAAATGGCCCAGAGGGGATTTGAACTTTGCCTGTCTGACTCCAGAGCCGGTGTTCCTTATACTTGTCCTTACTGCTTTCCTCGTTAGACTTGGAGAAGAGAGGGGAAGGGAGCTACCCAAGGTCACAGAGCAAATCAGGGCAGAGCTGGGCCTGAATCTCCAGGCCTCAAACCGGACAGGTCACACTGCCACCCTCCCTCCCAGCACTTCAAAGGCTTTCTTGACATTTGGAAACATTTTGTTCATTTGTTCCCTCCTTCCTTCATTCATGCACTCATTCATCCATCCATCCATCCATCCATCCATTCATTCAACAAAACAGATGAAAATTCCTGGCTTCTGGTCAAGATGGCAACATAGGCAGACATGGCTTGCCTCTTCACATAACCACATCAAAATTACAACTAAAATATAGAACAACCATCACTTAGAACTGTCAGAAATTGAGTTGAACAGAAGTCTGACAACTAAAGTTAAAGAAGCCACATCTATCCAAATGGGGCCAGCAAACTGGTGCCAAATCTGAGACTCCATCAACCTGGCTAACACGGTTTGACCCACCTTGGAGATCTCCAGAGACTCCACCTCACCTGACTTAAGGACCCACCCAAGCAGCTTTTCCATATGAATGGCTGGTCTTGGGTCATGCTGCACAACTTTCTAAATCCTCTCAAACAAGCAACAGCTGGCTCAATGAGCCCCAGGCCCAGCACTAGCAGCAGCCAGCCTAGATTCACAGCTTGGCTACATTTGGGACTCTCCAAGCCCAGCACACACAGTAGCCATTTCAGACTGCTTTATAGCTCAGGAAGGGCAGTCCTGGGCAAAACACAGGTAGAGGCTGACCTTGGCCTGCATCACCCGGAAACCCCAGAGCCTGCACACCCAGTGGAGAGCTACAGACCTGGGAGCACAACCACCCTCAATGGAGGGTGGAGGTTGATGGACAGTGGTCACAGAGAGTCTTTACATGTAACTGGCCTGGGTAAATTCCTCCCATTGACTTGCCAACAGCAACCAAGGCTCAACTACAAGAGGAGGGTGTACTCAGCCCACATAAAGGATGCACCTCAAGTACCTAGGTTGGGTGATAGGGGAGGCTGTGCCACTGGACCCTACAGAGCACCTACTACATCAGACCACACTACCAAGGCACAGAGTTAAAGCAGATCTACCTAATTTATAGAAGCAAACACAGGGAAGCTGCCAAGATGAGGAGACAAAGAAACATGGCCCAAATGAAAGAAAAGATCAAAACTCCAGAAAAAGAGCTAAACAAAATGGAGATAAGCAATCTATCAGATGCAGAGTTCAAAGCATTGGTTATAAGGATGCTCAGGGAACTTAGTGAGGACCTCAACAGCATAAAAAAGATCCAGTCAGAAATGAAGGATGCACTCATTGAAATAAAGAACAATTTACATGGAAACAACTGTAGAGTAGATGAAGTCAAGAATCAAATCATTGTCTTGGAACATAAGGAAGAAAAAAACAACCAATGAGAACAATAAGAAAAAAGAAGAATCAAATAAATGAGGATAGTATAAGCAACCTCTGGGACAACTTCAAGAGGTCCAACATTCGCACGATAAGGGTGCCAGAAGGAGAAGAGAAAGAGTAACAAATTGGAAAGTTGTTTGAAAAAATAATGAACATTCCCTAATTTGGTGCAGGAAATAGACATGCAAGTCTAGGAAGTGCAGAGAGTCCAAAACAAGATGGATGCAAAGAGGCCCACTCTAAGACACATCATAATTAAAATGCCAAAGGTTAGAGATAAAGAGAGAATCTTAAGAGCAGTAAGAGAAAATAAGTTAGTTACCTACAAGGGAGTTCCCATAAGACTGTCCGCTGATTTCTCAAAAGAAATTTTGCAGGCCAGAAGAGAGTAGCAAGACATATTCAAAGTCATGAAAAGCAGGGACCTACAGCCAGGATTGCTCTACCCAGCAAAGCTATCATTTAGAATCGAAGGGCAGATAAAGAGCTTTCTAGGCAAGGAAAAACTGAAGGAGTTCATCATCAACAAACCATTATTACATGAAATGTTAAAGGGACTTTTTTAAGAAAAAGAAGAAGATCAAAACTATGAGCAATAAAATGGCAATAAATACAAATCTATCAACAATTGAATCTAAAAAACAAACTAAGCAAACAAGAAGAACAGAGACAGAATCATGGATACAGAGAGTGTTTTAACGGTTGCCAGATGGGAAGGGGGTGTGAGGAGAATGGGTGAAGAGGTGAGGGGAATAAGAAGTACAAACAGGTAGTTACAGAATAGCCATGGGGATGAAAAGTCAGAGGCATGACCCATGGACATGAACCATGGTGGGGGGATTGCCTGAGGGAGTGGGGGTACTGGGTGGAGGGGGGACAAAGAAGGAAAAATCAGGAACACAGTAATAGCATAATCAATACAATATAATTTTAAAAAGTTCCTGCCCTCTTGGTGCTTTCATTCTACGAAGGAGAAACAGACAATCAAATGAAAACTATAGTAGGCCAGGCGGTGACAAGTGCTAAGGAGGGCAAAGGGCGGAAACAGGAGATAGGAAATGTGGAAAACAGATATTATAATTTTAAATAGAAGGGTCAGAGAAAGTGACATTTCAGCAAAGACCTGGAGGAGGTGAGGAAACAAAGCATGTAAATACTGGGGCAAGAATAACAAGTACAAATGTCCTGGGGCAGGAGTGTGCTTAGCATATTTGAGGAAAGGCACAGAGGCCAGAGGGCAAGAGGCCAGATGGGATAGGCCTCATGCCCATTGTGATGGTCTGGCTTCAGCAGGTGAGAAAGGAAGACAGTGGGGGATGCGGAGCAGAGCAATGACCTGACCTGGTTTTGTTCTTGCAGCACAAGGGAAGCCTCAGGGGACTCTGCGGGAATGTCACTGCAGTGGTGGGAGGAGCCTCGGAGGTCCCAGGTGGGATAAAGAGGGCAGCAAGCAAGGGCAGGCCTGGGTCACAGGCAAGGCAGCCCCCACTCCTCCCCCTGCAAGGCAGCCCCACAGCTGATGGGCAGATGGCCAGACAAAGGCTGGGAGTGGGCAGACAAGGTGGCCAGTGAGTGGCCTCTGACTGCCAGGCTGAATGTGCACATGGGCTGGGCTGCTCTGGGGCAGACCTGAGTCCCCAGGGAGGCAGGAGGGCAGGAAGTGCACTAGGAGATCAGAGGGAGGACTGGAAGGGTGTGACTGTCTCCCTTATCTCAGGGAGAACAGTGAGAGTGGGTGGCTATGCAACTGGGACCTTGGGCAGAATCAGCACAGAGGTGCACAAATGTGGGCACCCGAAACACGCTGCCTGGGCTCGAATTCAGCTCTGCTCCTTCCCAGCTGGGTGACCCTGAGCAGTCAGGGCCTCTCTGCGCCTGTCAGTGGTGTGCTGAGAAATGCTGGACCACTGGTGCTCCGGACACACGGCGTTTGCCTGTTTTCACGGTGTGAATACTCTCACCCTGGCTGATTTCAAACCACCATCGTGGCGTCAGTGCCCCACACAGCACTGTGTGCGTGGTATTCCTACCAGACAGATATAATAGAAGCGCATAACCTTAGGAACACGGATGAGAGTGAAACCTCGTGAAATAATTAGGGAGTGATGGATTGTATTTATTACCTTTGTTTTTAACCCTACATTTATTTACATGATTTAGTTTTTAATAATGGTTGTGTTTAACAACCAGCTCACATAATTCCTGAAAATCTAACAATTGACTCTCATGAGCAGGTCTGAGCCATTTCCAGCAAGCCAACTTCCCCATCTGTGGAATGAAGATAAAAATAGAAGCTCTCCAGTTGTTCTTAGCAGTAGATGAAAAAGCGTGTAAGGTGCTTTGTGCCACACCCTGCCCAGGGTGGGTCAGCCTCAGTCAACACTGGGCCCTTGTATAGATTAATCAAGGCAGAAATCATTTCCTCATATCTAGAAAAAGAATTTTTCCTGCTGGGCCTGCCTCCCAGGACCTGCCTGAGATCAGGCAGGAAAGAGACTTTGGTCTCATTAGGATGTACACATGTCAGGGGGAGGAGGGAGAATTGCTCCCTCTGTGTTTGTCAGTGCTCGGTGGGGAGCGAACAAAAAGAATCAGAGCAGCACAGTGCAACTTGCACCAGCTTAAAGGGCTAAAATGCCAGGGAACCAGCAAGGAAGGCCAATTCCTACCCGTATCGTGAAGGGAGGCTTCACGGAGGTGGTGATTTCAGAGCTGGGCATTGAAGGATGCATAGGAATCTACTATGATGATAGTAATTAAAATCAAGAGTAGCCCTAGCCAGATGCTTAGAGCCTCACCCAATACACCAAGGTTACAGGTTCGATCCTGAGTCAGGGCATGTACAAGAAGAATCAGCCAGTGAGTGCATAAATGAGTGGGACAGCAAATCAATGTTTTACTCTGTCTCTCTCCTCCTTCTTCTCTCTCTAAAATCAATTTTAAAAAATGTTTTAAAGAAAGAAAATAGGACACAACTAGTTATTTGCACACCCATATTCACAGCATCATCATCTACAACCACCAAAAGGAGGAAACAACCTAAATGTCTATCAACAGATGGATCGACCAGCAAAATGCGATCCCTCCACACAATGGCACAGCAAGTCAGCGCTTCTGCTCTTCCTCTCCCTTCCTGTCTCTCTAAAAATCAATCAGTAAAAAAAATTTTAAATCAAGAATATATACTAAAATATAAATTACAGTCTTGTAAGCAATACTGTGTAATGGTTAAGGAGCACAATGCTTATTGTTAATAATAACAGCAGTTATCATGTACGGAATATTTATTACAGGCAAGGGCCAAGGATGTGGCCCTGCCATAAGCACACACAGGTGACCTCATCTGATTCTCTCTGTCATCTTCATCTTACAGAGGGGACAACAGGGGCTGAAAGCAGTGACATCACACCACCAGTGTGTGGTTGAGCCAGAATTTAAACCCCAATTTGTCCAACCCCAGAGGCCTTGCTCTAAATCACACTACAGACTACCAAGCCAGGAAGGGGGTGGTCCCCCCTAATATTCCCAAGGTCAGAGAAAGTACAGGGTGTGCTGGGGACAGCAAGAGGGGAGTTTGGGCTGCAGCATGAGGAAGCTCTAGAGGGAGCAGTGGGAGATGAGGCTGTGGAGGGAGGTTGGCCCCTAAACACTAGGGCCAGGTTTGGCCTGGGCAGTGGAGAACCACAGCATGCTCCAGATGCACTGGAAAAGCCCCCACAGGGTGGGTAGAGAGGGGCTGAGGGAGGTGAGCCGGCCTTGGCCAGACCCCAACTCTCCTGGTTCATGCCCACCTGCCTGCCCACAGTGAAGCAGGGAGGCAGCCCCTGCTTCTCAGCCCGGCTCTCTGCCTGCTATTCTAGGTGGGCAGGGGCATCCTGGACTGCAGGCGGGCTCCTCCCAGAGCAGGCACACCCTGTCCGCACGCCTAGATTCAGCCTGCTGAGGGTCACCAGGCTCCACCCTGAGCTTCGCCATGTCTGTCCCATTTTACAGCTGAGGCCGCTGATAGTTAGGGGAACTTGCCCAAGATGATAAGGTGACCCTCCTGATCCTGGACTCCCTTGTCCCTCCATGCCTTCCTTGGAGACAAGGGAGCCCAGGGTCAAGGGGTCACCATATCATCTTGGGCAAGTTCCCCAAATACCTACTAGTGGCCTCAGCTGTGAAGTGGGAGACACGATCTTCTTTGCAGCCCTCCCCTCTGCTCTGCGTGGAGCATGCAAGAAAGGACTCTCCTAGCCTTCAGGGATGTCACAGGCCCATGGAGGGGGCTGAACACCATCACCGTAGGAGCAGGAGGAAAGTGTTGCTAGCAGAAGGAACAGCACAGACAAAGGCAGGGACATGTGAAACTGCCCCAGACAGGGGCACAGGGGCCAATCTGGCCAGCAGGCAGCTCTGCTGAAAATAAAGACCAGCAGGGCTAGAAGCTTCCCTGTGTACCCACCCCCCACCGCGCAGGCTTTGTTTGTTTGAGGAGAGCTTTCTGGGCAGCCTGGCGGCCCCACCTCTGCTGTCCCTGTGGTGGTTTTCCCAGCAGCTCCCGAGTGAGGACATCCTGTGGCCTGGGTGTGGGGAAGCCCTCGCTCAGCTCACATGTGCTGAGCCCACAGGTCTGGGACAATGGAGTGGCTGGCAGGGAGCCAGGGGGTGGGGTGGGGGCGGGGCAGAGCCCGGATGGCAGGGCGGAGAAGTCAGGGCCTCTGGCTCCCCATGAGAACCTGGGCCAAGCTTCACTCCTCTCTAGTGAAGTGGGCCATGCCCCCTCCTCCCAGGGCTGATGAGAGTCACCAGGAAGACGGCTTAGACAACATCCGCTGGGGCTGTCGGCCTCGCATGGCAATCCAAGGGCTCGGGGCACAGGCTGAAGGCCCTCTCCCCTGTGGGCCCACAGAGGGACCAGTGCCCAGGAGCTCAGAACAGCCCTCACTGAGGACTCTGCACTGGTCCTGGGGCCCGGGACCCCACCAAGGGGCTGCTGGGCCACCCTCTGGGCACACGTAGTCCTGTTTGACCCCAGAAGGGGTCTTGGGGTAGGAGTGGGTGAGGTCTGAGCTGGGGGAGCCCCGGACCCCTACACTGTGGCCTTGGAGCCCGCATCCAGCCCCCACCTTGGCCTGGACTGAACCAGGACTATTTTTACAAAGTCCAGACCTGGCTAACCTGTGTTATTTGGAATTGATCTGTCAGCCTCCACATCCTGTGGGCAGGCCCGAGGTGGGCACGGGTCAGGCTCTTCCTGAGTACCCTCCCTGCCCACTGGATGTGGAGGACAGCAGCCCAGGCCAGCCAAAAGAACGGGGAGAGCCCAGGCCAGCCTGGCCCCATCAGAGCCTGAAAGCCACCACGTCCAGACTTCCTGCAGGAACCACTGCTGCTTTACAGCCTGCTCGGGATGTAAGCCCCAGGTTGGCCCCTCAGGCCTCTGGGGCCCTGCGGGAATAGCCACAGGGGCTGCCCAGCCTTGTCTGCAGAACCCAAACAGAGGATGTTACTAAGTTGGCAGACGTGGGGAGGGGAGCAAGGACAGAAGGAGACTCAGCTCCTGAAGCAGAAGCTTTGTCTGGTTTCAGTCTGACCTGGCTCCTCTTCAGCCCCACTACCCCCACCCCACCCTGGACCCTGGCACTTCCTTATGACCCCACACTCCCCAGCCCTGAACTGCCTTCCAGCCATTCCCACACTGGGCCCCAGAGGGAGTCCTGATGCACACACCTTACAGGGACCTGCCCCTCTCTGGTATACTCTCTGGCTCCCCACTGCCCCAGGACAAAATCCAGATGCTTTCCACCACTAGCCAGCCTCCGCTCCTCTCATTCTCCCCACACTCCAGCTGGGGCCGATGGGCCGCTGGGGCCTCGCCACCAGAGCCGGGCAGGACCACAGCCTTCCTTCTGCCTCCCCTTCCCCTGAGCTCTATTTTGCTGATCCCCTCAGATGGGTAACGTGCCCATTTTTCCTCAGCTGGGTGTAGTCTACCTGTTCACAACTCTAATTTTTTATACTTTTTCATTTTAATACATATATTTTTTACTAGAATTTAAAATTTAGGCCTTTTAGACAGCTCCCTGTTCGTTTTAAAGTAAGGCACTGCTCCTGTCTTGTACGTTCTGCTCTGTCCTGCGGAGCTCCGACAATTCAGTATACCGCAGTGAGAGGCCTCAGGAGTCCTGCCGTTCTTCGGGAGGCGGTTTTCCCATTTTCTGGGCCAGCTGACTCCCTCCCACAAAGGTGGGCTCCCTTGCTTGCTCTCTCCACTTCGAATGAGTTTGTCTCCCACAGGAATTGTCCTCTGTGCCCCATGCAAGGTCCGGACCATTAAGGCTTTCCTGAGGCGGTTTTGGATTTGCCTCTGCCGGGTGTCCTGGAAACAGCAGGTCTACCCGGGAAAGGGAGTGGGAGTCTCGGAACTGCACAGAGCAGGGCTGGGCTAGGCTCTCCGCACAGAGCCAGAGCCAGGGTGAGATGTTCTCACAGATGGGAACACTGCCCACTGGCCTGGGGGCGCAGACTGAAATCAGGGTGCTTGCCCTGGGCTCTGAGTGGAAACCAAGTCACGCAGGCCACACTAGACCCCAAAACTCTACCGCCCAGTCCTCAGAACAAAGAAACCCCTGAGCCTCAAAACTGGGTCAGACTGGTATTATCTGATGAATCGGGGTGATGACTATATGGAGGTTCATTGTACTGTTTATCTACATTTTATGTATATTTAAAATTTTCATCATGAAAAATGTTTACGTTAAAAATACTGTAAGGAGCTTCTAAGACGTATACTGTTCCCCGAACATTCTACGTCACTTGTCTTCAGTGCCAGCTCCCACTCCTGCTTCTGAGATCAATTCTTTGCTTCTGGCCCCTGGAAATTTCCCTGCCAGCTTTAGCTTTCAAGCTCAGCTATGTAATTCAAATGTTTCTTGGCATATTTTATCCAGCGTAGAGGGGAAAGGAGGGCTTCTGACATCTACTCCATCTGACAAACTGACTGCAAGTGCTTTCCCCTGAATAAATTCTAACGCATCCTCCAAAGCCCCACTTACCGCGGCCCCTCCTTGAGGAAATCTCCTCCGCCTGCCACGAGGCAGAGTTCGGGGCGCACTCACTCGGTCTCCCCAGGGCTCCCACGGCCCCCCGTGCCAGGGTGGAGACTGGGCACATTTTCTGTTCCCATCAACACGGGATCTACCTGAGTGCAGGGACTGACTGAGTCTGTGGCAGAGCCCAGCACAGGGCGTGCCCTGCAGGAGCGTCAGAAGCAGCTACCCCTTTAAGTGTGGGTTGTGGGGGCTCCTGATTTCCCAAAGCAAAGAACACCAACTGCTATAATTCTGCTGTGGGCTTTCACAGAGGCTGAGCTATGGCTGCTTCAGGTGACTCGGGGTCAGCTGGGAGCTAGCAGCAGTCTGCAAGGAGCTACAGAAAGTAAGCTCTTCCCAAGTCAGCACTCATACTCTGGTCCCAGGGGAAACAGCAGGGGCAGGCCCAGGCCTAACTCTCAGCCACCTCCCACCCTGCCTCCCGGCCCAGCAGCCCCTGGTGCCCAGAAGTAAGCAGACAACCCGGCTCTCAGCCCTGGCCCTTTGATCCGGGCAAGCACCAACACCTGGCTGGCGCCCTCCACCTGACTCCGACCTTATCAGGGCTTGGGAAGGAAGCAGATGCCTGGGGCCGGGCCAACTGGGTGATTTGCCTGGGTGCCCAATGGGTCACATCCTGGTCTAGCTCACCTGGCTTCTTGGCTCAGATGGCCAAAGGGGTGAGGACATTCTGGGGAGCCATCCCAGCTGTGCTGGAGGTAGGTGGGAGGGTGAGTGTCAGGAGGTAAGACTGAGGGACCTCTCAGAGTTCTGGGACTTTCATCATTGCCCAGAGGCACCTGCCCTGAGGATGCTGAGATGCCAGACCCTCAGACACCTGGGACATGACTCACCAATCCAGTGGCCACCTGGGCTCCCTCCCCAAGCCAAGAGGACAGCACATGAGGAGTTCCAATTCCAGGCCTGCTACTCTCTCACCATAAGCAAAGCAAGTCATTTCCCCTCTCTTAACCTCTGTCCCTTCATCTTGAAAGTGAAGTTTGGAGGAGGAATAATCAGACAAGATGATGCCTAAAGAGTATTTGTCCACCTCTGGCCATCTTGCCAGGGATCGTAGCAACTGCCATGCCTTCTCTCTCTTAGCCAGCAAGGCAGCCTGGGACATAACTGCAACAGCACTACAACCTCCCACCTGCTCCCTGGGTGGCTTCACAGGTCCTGACCTCACTCAGTGGTGGCTGAAGGACTGAGACTGGGGCAGAGCCTTGTTGTCCAGTCAGCAAAGCCAGGACCAGGAGGGGATGAGGCTCGGCAGGTCCCCAGTGACTCACAGGCCGCAGTGGGTGGGGTCTGGGTGGCTAGGCTCTCTCCTGCCCTTTCCTCACCAGCTCAGCTGCCTGCCCCCTCCCACGCTCCCATCTAGCTTGAACTCTTCCCCTCTATAAGCGCAGAGTCCAGGAGGCTAGAGGGACCTGTCCCAGGCCCCAGGGCAGGCCGATTTGCTCTGGCCTGGCCAGGGACACCCAGCAAGGGGGCAGGGGCCAGGGAAGGGTTTGGGCTCACATCCTGTGTGGAGGTGACGTCTGCAGTGGCAGGTACCTGGCCACCCTTAGGGGGGGCTGGACCACACTACCTTGCTCTGGTCCTAGTTCTCTCAACCCTCACATGCCAGCAATCATCACACCCCTCTCTCTGAGCCCCAAGGCCCTATCTGGAGTGTGAGCATAGGGGGCCTGGCTCTGTGAGCTCATCCTGGAGGCCTGGCATTGTTCACACTGGAATGCCACCTAGACAGGTCAGGCAGGTTCCTAGAGAAGGCCAGCTCCCGCCACCCCTTCCTCCCAGGGAGCCCAAGCAGGAGAAGGGTCCCCAGACTAGAGTATAGACTGAGGACTTTCTCCTGTACCCCTGACTGGGCCTCACACTCAGCTGAACTCCTGCACCCAGGGGAACCAGGGCCAAGGGGACTGGGCCCAGCCACACAGCAAGGCTGGCAGGCACTGCTGGTTCTGCGTCTCTGCCCTGGTCTAAGGGGCCTGCTGAGGAGCCGGCCAGCATTGCCACAGTGAGTGAGTGTGCCAGGGAGCCAGGGGCTCAGACCTGCCAAGGCCATGGAGTGGGCAGGGACAAAGGAGGCAAGGACCCTAGCAGGAAGGGCAGACAGGCTGGGATAATCGCTCAATGACCTGCCAATTCCCCTGGCCCAGGGGGCTTGGACCCTGACACCCCAAGCGTCAGAATGCCGGGGCACCCCAAGGGAGACGGGGCGGAGAACCCCAGGCCTAGGACTTGGCTCCCGCCTTGAGTCTGGGAACAGCTCTGGGCTGCCCAGGGGGTTTCCTGATTTGACATCTAAGAGATGACTCCCAGGTTGATGGCAGGAAGGAACTGGGGGTGAGGGGGAATGGACACGGGGTTGCCAAGGCTCTGCTGACAGTGCCCAACTTACTGACCTGAGGAGCCCCCTTCGCCAGCCCCTGGATGAAGCCTGGGCCCCTGGGTCTCCATGAGGTCCAGGAGTCACCTCCAAGGACCTGGGCTCTCGGCCTGTACACTGATGTATCTCCTACAGCTTGGCAGGGCAAGTGTGATTTGTTTACTTTTGCAAAAAGAGAAGCAGAGGCTGGAGAAGGGCTGCCTTTGTGAGTGTCAACACTGGGGTTTGCACACAAAGCCCACCTTCTCACCAACCAGTCAGGGCCAGTACAAGAGCCAGCAGAGAATGGCCCACCAGGAAGGAGGGGACCAAGACCTGGCCAGGGGTCATGGGCCTCACCTGATTGCAGCAATCCAGCACTTCGGTCCTTGACCCCAAAGTGCTGCTGGATATCCAGAAGGACGCCTGGAGGGGAAGACAGACAGTGCTTACCAGAGATGTCTGATGCCTGGTACCCTTATCCCCCAACCCCACGCAGGTGACCCCTACTCCCAACCCAGCCCTCTCTCCACACTGCAGGACCCAGCCTGACCCCATCTGCACAACTCCGCCCCGCCCAGGTTATCCAGGTCACCGGGGACCTCGGAGGCCAAGCTCCGTCCTAACCCACTGTGCCTCCTGGGCTCCCTCAGCCACTGCAGGGGCCTGAGGCACAGCCCAGGCTCTCCCATGGTCACTCAGCCCAGTGAGGCAGCCAAGCTTCCTATCTGCCCACCTGTGGCGCAAGTCTATACTGAGTGAGGAACAGGCACTGAGCCTGCAGCCCAGAGAGCAGGTGGGCAGCCTCTGAGAGCTGCGAGGGAAGCTCTCTGACTGGGACGGGGCTGAGGGGGCTCGCAGGCAATGCTCACACCTGCTCACCAGCACGTGCACACAGGCATGTGTGCACACAGGCATGTGAGCACACGTGCACACACGCTCAGCCAGTTGTCCTCAGGATTATAACCAGGACCCCCAATTTTCCGATGCAGAAGGAAGCAGGTGGGGCTCCAAGCTTGCTTTTTCTAGGGGAAGGAGATTCCTTTTCCCAAGTCCCAGCCACCTCTCTCTCCCTTTAGGGCATTGTGGGGGAAAGGCAACCAGAAACCACCCCTAGCTGTGAACAGACTGAGCCATGGCTGCAGCGAGGCCAGCAGGCTCCTGGACCCTGCTCCCCTCTCACAGCACTCAACCAGGGCCCTGAGTGAGCACGGCCCCAGCCCCGAGGGCCCACAGTACCACCACCCAACCTCGGCTCATCTCTAAGGACACCAGGAGCTGGACCACAGGCCAGACTGCCCTGACCACCACACACCTGCACTGAGAACGGAGGGGAGAGAGGAGGAGACAGGGCCTTGTGAGCAACCGGTGCAGGGGACAGAGGAAGGGACCGGACCCTGCCTTTGGGGGAATCCCAGGTTTTTCATGATGAAGATGATGATGGTGAAGAAAATTATGTCAGCATTTGAAATGATGGTTCAAATTATTGAGCAGTAAGTGCTTCGCTAGTTTAATCCTCACACAACCCTATTATGGTACTATTATCCCACTGGACAGATGAAGAAACTGAGGCACAGGGAGTTAAACCACATGCTCAAAGTTCTACCACGTGAAAGTGGAATCCCCAAGCACTGTATGAGGGTCCCATCTGGTGGCTGGGGCTATAAGTGGGGCGAGTGCAGGTCACTGTTCCTCCCACGACCCAAGGCTGGGATGCTGGGCAGTTTCCTGGGGTGCGGGTCCACCCAGCCGCTGTCCTAGCAGCCTAAAGCCGAGAAAAGCTGCTTGTTAATGTCCTCCTCCTTGTTAACGTCCACAGTGGATTTGCCATAATTACCCATAATGAAGAGGCCGCGTGAGGCCCAGTTAATGACTTAATAACCAGGGCAGGCTGTGGCCTTGCCTTCGAAGCAGAAGCCAGAGACCGGGCCTGGGCCTGTGGAACGCAGAGCCACCAAGTGGGACCTCCAAGGTGCCCCAACTTGGCCTTAGAGGCCCAGAGTTCCATAAGGGCGGCGGATGGCACTGTTGGGCCTAATCTTGGGGAACTGCCCACACTCACCTCCCACCCCACAGTCCACTTCCACTCTGGAGCCAGGACCTGTTCCCTCCTGATGTGTGGGTCTGTTCACATCCCTTGCATAGTCACTATCAACTCTGACTCCCCAGGGCTTCAGGAGGACACAGCCCCTTCACCAGGCCACCAGCTGCAGGTTCAGCCCTGCCAGCCCTGCCCACCCTGCCCTCCAGCCTCACACCTCAGGACATCATCCCTCCACCTCATACTCCAACCACCTAAAACTACTCATGTCCCCCCACCCCATCATTTACTCATGCTTCCTCTTCTACCCTGGCGTACCTATGTTGGCTTTGCTAATTCCAGCCACTCCTTCAAGACTAATTCAGGTGCCTCCTCTTCTGGGAAGTCTTCCCTGATTTCTCTCCCTCCCACCAACCTCAATAAGCTAGTCGCCCCTGTTCATCCTTGCTTTAGCATTTGTCACACCAGGATTAGTTAGCCCTACAGGGAAGACACACATAGGGACCTGGGTATGAGCTCCTTGGACCCCTTGTAGCCAGGAGCTTAGAGCCACCAGTTATTGGTTCCTGCTAAGTTCCAGGTACTGTGTGAGGTCCTTCAGGTGGTATTTCTACCTATGCTCATATCTATGATTATCGTCGCCTTGCTGCCTATGCTACTAACTACAATGAATATCCCCATTTTACATCTGAGGAAACTGAGGCTCTGAGAAGGGGAATGGTGTCAGAGGTGAGATCTGAAACCAGGTCTACTGCCAGAACTGAAGCTTGTTCTTCTGCCACACTGCTTCTGTGGGGTTGGCTTTTGTCCCCCAGCCCCGGGCCCAGCACACAGCCTGCCCACAGTGACTGTGTGTGGAGTGGATGCACAGACAAATTCGTGAGTGTCCGTCTCCTCCCTGACCCGACCTGGAGCCCCTTGCGGGCTGGAGCCATGGCAAGTCTGGGTCTTCAGAACCCAGAACAGGGACTGTTTAGATCCTGGGTAAGGATGGGTGGGGTTGGGAAGTGGTGGGAAGACAAAACTCCCCTTGCACCCCTGAGCCCCTGAACAGTGGGTGCTCACCCCAGCCAGAGGGCATGGATCCAGAGTCACTGCAGGCCCACTGGTCACCATGAAGACGGCCTGTGTGTGCAACCGATAAAAACACTCTTGCGTCCTCTCAAAGCACATTCTAGCCACCTGCCTGGACACAGTCCCCATCCTATGACTTCAAGGCCCAGTGGTTGCATCTGCCTCCAGGCAACCTTCCTGACCTCCTCTACTGCACAGAGCTCCTGGCAGGGGGCAGGAACCTTTCTCCACATCCAGATAGCACCCTAGGTCCCTGGCTGCACCCAGTCAGTCTAGATCTCAAGACACAGGAAGTGTTGGATACCCCCAGCACCTCCCAGAGCCCAGGCTTAGGTGCAAGGCCTCAGCTCCAGGCAGAAGGCCAGAGAGAACCTCCCCAGGAAACACGGCCTATGCAGGCCCTGCCCGAGCCTCACTGGGTTGTTTTCCCTCTCACAGGCCTGGAAGGGGCCACAGCCACAAGTGGATGAGGTCCCACTGGCCACTGGCACGGGAAGCGTGTGTCACAGCAGCCCGGCCGGTCGTCTCAGACTTTCCTCTGGGCTCCAGCCTGGCTTGGGCACCCACAGCCCCCGCCCTTCTTTACCACAGCCTTATTTTTAGCCTCTTTCCTGGAGGCTGAGGTTTGGTGGGTCACAGGATGGGCCTCACGCCCAGGAGGAGCCTCCTACAGCTCAGGCCAAGCCCACTCCACCAGCCCCACCAGCCAGGAGCAGGCAAGGTGGGGCTCCCAGCCCACACGCGGCTCCCAGCCACCCTATAGCCACAGGTCCCGCTCTGGGCATCTCCAGGCCATCACCCCAACTCCACAGCCAGAATCACCCTCTGCCCACAGGGTCCTCCTCCCTGGGCCCAGAAAACACTCTGGAACAGCAAGAACATCCGAATTTTCTCATTCATTGATCCCTGTTACAGTCCTGCTGAGCCCCTGAGGGTCCCGCCTCTTGTCTAAGGCTAACTGTCCCCTCTAGGCTGGCAGTCCCTCCTGCCTCCCAGGAATCTGGCCCTGGGCCTGCCCCTGGCTTGAACCTGTCCTCTCAGCCTCTCCCTCACTGCTGTCTCCTGCACATCAGCCTACAAAAGTGCTCACACCTCTCTTACCCTGGTGGTAAAAGCAATCCTGACTTTTCTCTACCGACCGCTTCTGCCCTCTCCCTCTTCACAGCTAAAGTTCTTACAAGAGCCCTGGCTGGTGTGGCTCAGTGGATTGAGTGACTACCCATGAACCAAAAGGCCGCTAGTTCGATTCCCAGTCAGGGCACATGCCTAGGTTAGGGGCCAGGTCCCCAGTTTCGGGTGTACGAGAGGCAGCTGATCGCTATATCTCTCAGACATTGATGTTTCTCTACATCTTTCTCCCTCCCTTCTCCTCTCTCTGTAAAGTGAATAAATAGAATCTTAAAGTTCTTATAAGAGTTCTCACCCCTCCCCAACTCGATGTCCTCACCTCTAACACTCCCTGAAACCAACCACCTCCTGGTGGCTTAACCCAACAGACTCTCTCATCCCTAAGTGACCCAGCCACCTGGATTCTGAGTCCACTTCTCCACCACCTGGTCCCCATTCCCTGAGTGGTGCCATAGCACTACCCAGGCCAGACACCTGGGGGTCAGCCATGACACACTCTCACCTCCCACAGGCCCAGGAATTGGCCCAACGATCCTCTCCTTCACCACCTGGCCTCCTCTCTGGGCTCCCGGCTTCCAGCCTCTCCTGGCCCATCTATCATCCCTCCCACAGCCTGATCTCACAAGCCCTTACTGGTTTACTGAGTCCTGGGCTATGAGACCACAGACAGTGAGTGACTCAAGGAACCAGGGGTTGTCACCTCTGGGTAGAACTCACAGTTACCCATGTGTTCTCCAAAATGCACTGGCCCAGACCACTGGCTCAGTAATACTACTACTAATAACAATAATCCTCTGGATATTAACATGTATTAATGCATGCTATGAGCCAGACACTCTTCTAAGAGTGTTACCTGCCTTAGCTAGGTGGTATGGCTGCCCAACAAGGCATAGTGTCTCCCCTTTGCCCCAGCGAAGGCCAGATTTCTTCTAGCATTGGAGGCCCCCATGACCCACCTCTGCATAATCACCCTGTCTAGAGTGAGATGCACGGATCTGTTAACACGCAGCCCAGGTGATTGGGAACCACTGGCGGGGCTGATCTGAGGCTGCTATGATCACACATATCATAGCCTGTGGACTTCCAAGTCTTGACTACAGCCATGACCCCTTTCTCTGTCATGGTGTCCACGTCCACTTGTTAAGATGCACTTCATCCAGCCCTGGCTGGTGTGGCTCAGGGGATTGAGTGCTGGCCTGCGAACCAAAGGGTTACCAGCTGCATTCCTAGTCAGGGCACATGCCTGGGTTTTGGGCCAGGTCCCTGGTAGGGGGTGTGCAAGAGGCAACCACACATTGATGTTTCTCTCCCTCTTTCTCCTCCCCTCCCTCTCACTCTAAAAATAAATAAATAAAATCTTTAAAAAAAACTTTTAAAAAAGTAGATTTCTCTCTTTAAAAAATAAAAAAAAAAAGAGAAGATCCACTTCATCCAGAGCCCAGATCCAAAATCACATCTGCCAGGACGCCCCACCCCCACCCAACCCCTGCTCTGTGGCTCTTGTTGACCAGGGGCCTGTAACCTTGAGGGCAGCCCCAGAGCTGGGTGGAGTTAGCCTAGCTCACCCAGCTGGCTAGTCACAGATACTGACAGTGATCCCCCTCACGGCCAGTCCCTCGGTAGCCCTGGTGGAGCCAGATCTAGACCCAACCTGCTGACATCACAGTCTTCAAAAAGGCCAAGGTGTACCAGGGAACCCACAATGACCGCAGGAGCCCCCAGCTAAGACCAGCCTCAGGTGCAAGGGAGGGACATTGTAGTCCTGAGGTCTTCTTGCCTCGTCAGCCCAGCCAGGCCGCCTGCTACTCGAGCTCACTCCCCCAGCACAGTCATCATCGCCCCCCATTCACCCTGCCTCTCTCAGAGCAGCAGGCAACTGAGCTGAATTCCCAAGAACATGGGCTCAGAGCCAGATGATCTCAATTCAAATCCTGGTTTCTCTACCTTCCCTGCTGTGTGACCCTAAGCAAGTTCCTTCACCTCTCTGTGCCAGTTTCCTCTTTTGTAATATGGCTTCATTTTAAGATCTGCTTTCTATGGTTGTTGTAAGGATTGATCCACATAAAGTGCTTAGAACGATAACTGGCACATAGTTAGCAGTCAATAACAGTTATCACAGATCAATAACTCATGGGGCAGGAGCCCTAGCCAGGTCGAGACCAATGGGAACTCCTACCTCAGGGATCTTTTCTCCAGAATGGGGGTGGACAGCTAGAGAAACAGAGCCTAGGGACCTGAAGGGATGGGTCATGGCTGCCATTGTTTGTTCCTCCTAGGAGGGACGCTGGTGCCCCTGTGGAGCCTCAGGGCTGGCTTACTCTCAAGTCTCACCCCTGCTGCAACACTGGGCCACAGCTCCCACCCCAGTAATTACAGGGGCCTGAGGGTCTGGCTCTGCTGACCTGGCTCTGGATGGCTAAGTCTGGGAAACCACAGCCTGGCCCTGCTGACCACACACCTCCCCCGGCCCCCACCTTTAGCCTGAGAGTACTGGCCGAGGCAGTCCCTGAGCTGGGGACCCAGGCTCTCAAGCACACACACTTCTACCTGCCCCAGAGCTTCCCCAGGACAAGATCCTGTCCCCGACCGCCATCCACCAAGGACAAGCTGAGTGTCCTCCAGCAGCATCTGGGCCCTGCTCTGAGCCTCAGGTTACCCGTGACAGTGACCCAGGACCCCCATACATCCCTGCTAGGTCCAGCCTAAATCTCAATCACATTTCTTCTACATATGCTGACCCTGCTACCACCGTGCTGCCCTACAAACCTGGTCGTTAATGTCAGGACAGCTTAGTGGTCATCTCTGCAGGGAATGTGAGTACGAGGACCCCCCAGCACTCCCCGGAGGATCTAGACTCCATACTTGTCCGGTAAAGGCACTCCAGCTGGAGGCCGTAGCACCTCTCCCTACCAAGAGCCCAGCCTGCGAGCACTGGAGAGGAACCACCCCCAGAGCTCAGAGAGCCCTCCCTTCTCCCCACCAAGTCTCTATGCCCAGAGTGGGCGGGGACAGGCAGCCTGGCCTCTGTCCTGTGGTTCTAGTCTATCATTTGGGGCCAGTTTTCCTGGAATCAGGCTTGGCCTTAGCAATTTGGGGGCTTTGCACAGCCACTCCTTTCCCAGCTCAGCGTCCCTGGCCCTGTCCAACCTCAGGGGCTCCCAGGACAAAGAACAAGGTGGCCACATCCTCATCATGATCCTCGGAAGGCGTGGCCTGCGTGATCACAGACATAAGATAAGGGGAGGTGTGGGGAGAGACATAAGAGACGTATGGCATAGCTCAAGTCCACAAACCCCCATCTTCTCCTGGTGCACTGCTTCAGTGGCCAAGGAACCAGCGAGTTCTGCTCCCACTTCTGGGGTGGAAAATTGAGATTCAGAAGGTGAAGGGGACAAAGGCCAAAGAACCAGGCAGAAGTGAGGCTGAGCTGGCCTCCAAGCTCCAGACCTGGCCTTCCCTCAACAAAACCCAGAGAAGAGGTTGCAACCATCCCCTTCTTGACATCCACATCCACAGCCCTCACATGGGTACGAGAAACAGTGAGTGACCAAGTAACACACCCTTCCCAGGCACTGCCCTGTACAGTTTACAAAGCCTAATCATGCTCCTAGCCTCCTGGGACCCCACTGGAAAATCCATGTTTGACAGTGAAGGGACCACGAAGACCTCCTGGAGCTACCAGGTAGTGGGGCAACCCTAGCAAGGTCTCCATGATGGCAGAGGATGGGGGGGAGGTAGGAAGCCGGGACCCAGGCCGAGCCTCCAAGCTCTGGCGAGTACATGTTTCCTGCTTACTTCTTGCTCTAATGCAACTGCTTCTGCCCGCTGCTACATCTCTGCCAGGCTCCTTCCACCAACTTCCCAGCTAGCTACCAGGAGAGGGCCAGGCCCAGAGCAGACTGACACACTGTGTGACCTGGAGCCAGCCATTCACCTCTGGTGCCCTCTCTGCACAAGGGGCTGAGCAGAGCCACCACAGTGCCCTCCTGAACGTACAGAAGCCACTCTGCCCAGCATGCAGGCAAGGGGGCCCCACTGCCGGGGCTGAGAACTGGGCAGACCACACTGACCACTTCTCCGATTTCCTTCCCGGGGATGTAAGGTCCCACAGCTCACTGTGTGACCTGGTCAGAACAAAAGGGTAGTGCCATCCACTTTGAGAGAAGCCCTTGCCTCAGCAACAGGGGCCTGGTCCTTATCTAGGGTTGTCCAAACCTTTCCAGGCCCCTTCAGTTCAAAAGGATGCCCTTTGGGGGTCAGGCAGGTCTGGGTCAGCCCAACTCTGCCACTCAAGTCCATCAACAAGGGCCAAGGCTGTGCCAAACCTCCACACATACTGGGATCACAGAGATGACCAGGCTCAGCCCCTCGAGTCTGGAGGGAGACGGCCACGCTACGCGAGGGTAGGTGTTGTGGTGGATATGGGATAGAGTGCAGCTGAAAAGCAGGAGCTAGGTGCCTGGCTCAGCCCAGAGAGCTGGGGAAGGTTTCTTGGAAGGACGGCAGAGGCACCATTGAGAACCACCCAGGGAAACTGAGGTTAGCTGCTGCAGTCCCTAGGGCACAGAGCTGGTTATCCTGGGGGAGGGAGGTGCAGACTGAGCTAGGGGCCAGCAGACTTGAGTTCCTGAGACCAAGTGCCCCACGCTACCCTCTGGAGCAAGACACTGACTGCAGAAAGAGAGGAGCAAAATCACCTGTTGTGGATTCAGAGGTCAGAGAGGGTTAGGATCTGCATCAGGTCACACAGCAAGCTTGGCAAAGCCAGGTGCTCAGCCCAGAAGGCAGTCAGACCCCAGCAGGGAGCCCAGCAGGGAGCCCAGCCCCCAAGCCTGGGGATCACACCAGCTTCCCCTTTGCCTCCCTCCTCTCACTCCTTTTCTACTCTCAGGGTTTCAGGAGCCCACACTTGGGCAGAAACAAAAGCCACTTCCTTTCTGGGGAAGGGACTTAGAGCTCCTTCCTGTCTGAGCAGCTCTGACCTGACAGCTTTACTCGAAGATCAGGCCATAACCTACAGCCCTGCAGCCTTTCTGCCACACTCATAAAATGGGAAACTAAGGCACAGGCTGGGGCATTAGATGGCCCTGGGTCCCAGTGCAATAGTGAGTTTCAAGGCACTTCCTCGGATAGGTCAACAGCACCGCTGAGGGGCTGGTGAAACCAACCGCAAGATGCCTGAGGAGGAACAAGGATCAAGGAAATGGGCAGCTGGCAGTGAGTCATTAGGGTGCTGGCATTCCAGGCTGGCCTGCGGTTCACCTGGGGGCTGACCTGCCAGACAGGTGCTTTGGAATGCGGCCCTGGGACACCCTGCCCTGCAGACTGCTGATAGTTATGATGTGGAAGAGGCCAGGGCAGGGCCACCCGAGGGGACCGAGAGGACGATATGCAGGTGGTACTGACTATCCTTATCCACAGAGAGAGCCGCAAAGTGAGGCTTAACTTGGCCTCTACCCACACAGGTGATCCTGTAAAAGACCCTGGGCCTCCATTTCCCCATCTGTCAGCTCTGTACAGACTCAACCAGGCAGACAAACAGAAAAAAAGGACCTAGAACACCCGGCCTGGCAGCCCTCTCCTGTACCCAGCTCAGGTGTCTGGGGAAGCCCCCAGTCCCTGCCAGGCTTGTGTTCTTGGCTGCATCCCTATGTTCAGCTACCCTTCTGCGTTTGTGTTAGTGAGTGGTTGCCACGGATACCGGTCTCAGCTTCTGTAGCAGCAAAGGACTTCCCCAGGGCAGGGTTCTGCCTCTCCTCACCAGCCCCCACCCCACTCAGTTTCAAGTGCCAATCTACATGTGCTGGTTCAAAGGGAAAGAACTTGGGAAGGGATGGGTACTTCAGAGAAGTTGGGGAAGGATCCCAGCTCTCAAATAGTCATTCTCCAACCATGCACAGGGCCCCCTCCTGCAGGGCCTGGTTCCAGAAGCAGAAGGCAGCCACCTACACCCTCAGCTCTGCTTCCATTTTACAGATGGGAGAATGGGAGCCCAGGGGCGGAGGCAACCCTGGCACCAAGAAGCAGAGCTGGGAAGAGGGGACCTGGACATTCACCTGAGGGGCTCCCTCCTTCTCCTAACCTGGCAGCCACAGGTGGACGCAGAATGAAGAGTGGGTGGCCGCCAGGCTGGTAGGGGCCATGAGAGCAGAAGCCACACGCCCCAGGGTAGCTCAGACGGCGTCTGTCAAACTGAGCTGAAATTCATTAGTGTAGATAGGGTCTGGCCAGCCGAATCTCTGAGCTTCTAGGCCAGAAGCAGGGGGCATGTCCCCACCTCCACCAAGAGAACACTATACTGGGGGATTCTGGTTTGGCTCTACCCTGCCATGTGACCTTGGACAAGTGCCTGCACTCTCCAGGCATCGGTGTCCCCATCCACACAAGGAGGCGGTTGGTTTCTGGGCTACCTCAATTTCATCCAACTGAAGCAGTGCTTGGGAAGGAAAGCAGGAGCGGGAGCCTGGCCCTCCTCCCCTGCTCTCTGAGGCCTGCTGCCTGCAGGGGGTTCTCAGGGCAGGGAGGAGAGGCCTTAATTAGCTGGATCACTGGGTGGTGCTGGGAATGCTAGGGCAGAGGCAGAACCTACTGTTGTTCCCAGGATGCAGACGAGCCCTGGTGGCAGAGGGAGAGGTTCGGAAAGGTGTCCTCACAGAGACTGTCCGAAACAGAGAAAAGTGGGCAGGGTGTCATGGCCGGGCACGGATTGAACAGAGGCATGGAAGAGAAGGCAGCTGACATTTGTGAAGCTCTCCTAAGAGTCTGGCCTTGTCCCCGAGGTCTAAGAGACAGTCCCATTTGCTCCACACAACCTGGGAGGTGGAAAGGAGGAAATGATCACCCGGAAGTCTCAGGTGACACCCTCAAGGTCACACAGCTGGTAGTTGAAGAGCCTGGATCCAGACTCTGGCATCAAAGACTCTAGAGCTGCACCGTCCACTGCAGTGACCCCAGCCACGGTGTCTGCTGAGCACCTGAAATGCGACTTGTCTAAACTGACATGTGTTATAAATGTCAAACACGCACAGAGTCAGAACTCGGTGTGGAAAAGAAGGCAAAATATCTCATTCATAACTTTTATATCGACTACATATTGAAATATTTTGGGTATATTGGGTTGAATAATACCTACTAATTCACTTCACTTACTTTTTACCTTTTTAATGTGGCCACCAGAAATTTTTATTTAAAAATGGGGCTTGCATTCTATTCCTCTTGGACAAAGCTGATCTACACCATGAAGACAGAAATTCCTAGGACAGATTTAAAGGGAGGGAGTGGGAATTCCCTTTTATGAGGGGGCAGCCAGGACCAGAGTGTGAGGTTTTTGGGGTGAGAGCATCAAAGTGACTGAGCAGTGGACTGTCAGCATCCTCACTGTCTTTCAGCTGGGCCAGGCAGCAGCAGGTGGACTCGGCTTGGAATGAGCCTTCCCCTGCTCCACCCCAAGACCATCAAGCCTTTGTAGTTGCCATAGAGACAGTAAATCTCCCTAAAAACTGAACTCCAGGCCAGGAGAGTGTGGGGGAAATCTACCATAAAGCGAGGGAGAGAGAGCCAGGCCTATCCGGAGAGGAAATTGTGTATGTTGTGTGTTGGAGGCGGGGCGGTGCACACGCTCTAGCCCTGGCTGGGAAAGGAAGGGATGCACGGCCCAGGCTGCTGTTTGCACAAGGCTTTCTGGGCCTTCCTCCCTACTGCCCACACCCCTCTTAGCCACTGCTCCCCATCCCCCCTTACCAAGTCACCAGAAATTTCCTGTCTTCTTCCCCCATTCTGAAATTATGACTGTCACCCAAGCCCACCCAAGTCGGGGTGGGGGCAGATAAGCACCAGACCTCCCTGATCCCACGCTCTCCCCTAGCCCCTGGTAGAGTCAGCTTCCCTAAGAATATCAGAGGGGGTGGTCTGGGGCTGGAAAAAAACAAGTTGCGAAGTGCTACAGCGCCAGAAGCAGCACCATCTATTGGTCAGCTGAGAAGGGGTGGAAAACTTCCTCCTAGGGGAGTTTCACTGGTAGATCTAATGCCATCCTCTTGTGCACTCTCCGGGCCATCTTGGCCTTGGTTTCCCCATCAGTACACAGAGGTCTATTTTGCACTGACTATAGCGTCCCAGTGTTCTCTGACTTCTGACACCTTAGGGTGGCACTTATCTCCCAGGTCCCAGGCAGGAACATATATGACAGGCTGGTGCACTTGGGCCGTACTCGGTATTCCTGCTCAGCAGAGAAAAGTAAGAGCCTCCTGGGGAGAGCCCACCCCAGAAACAGGTGCCACTGGTACCCACTTCCAACCTGCAGTGGAGGAATGGAGAGAGCCAAAGGTTTTGAAAGCAGGAGTGGGGGAGGGGAAGTCTCCGCTCTCCCATTAGAGTTCTTCCCTTCCACTTGACGCAAAACCCCCATCCACAGAGGAGACAGAGGCCCAGAGAAAGGGACCCAGGCAGCACCTGCTTTATGCTATGGCACTCATCTCTGTCACCACAAAGTTCTCTTTAAAGTCCGTCCAAAATTCCTCCTGCTTTTTTTTTTTTTTTTTTTTTGGTAGTTCCAGATTTTACTAAGCTGTGGTTAGGCAGGTCTGGATCAGCATGCCAGGGATACTGTCACAGCTCTCCTCCAGCAAGGGGCCCCCACCTATGCCAGTCTGGCCAGAGTCCTTTCCTCCAAGGCTGCACCATCCCCACCTAAGGGCAGCTCAGTCTAGGGAAAGTCCCTACTGGAAGATCCTGAGAACTGGGGGAGGGGAGAGAGCAGACTGGAATTCCATCCCCAAAGGGCCCAGGAACCAACCACCTCACAAACAGGGAAACAGACCTAAACACAAGCTGAGACTGGCCCAAGGTCACACATAAAGCGCAGGAGGGGCAAACCTGGGACTAGAGCCCGGTTGTTCTATGGACCCCCATCCCATCCCAAAGGCTGGTTCCTATAGATGCTCACAGAGGGTGAGGCAACCCTTCCCTAGCCTCAACGGTCTGCGTCCTGCCCCAGGCCCCAGGCGCCACAGAGCAGGGGGAGGCGTCTACAGGCCTCTGGCCAGGGCCAGCTGCAAACCGCATCCTGGGTCCCTAGGCGCCACGGACCCGCCCCTCCCCTCCCTCCTCTCCCCGCAGCCCAGAGCCTTTGTCAGCCACGCGCTCACACGCTCACACACACATCCGCGCTGCCCCCGCTTGGTCTCCCCTAGCGCACACCCGCAAGGGGCGCGCGCACTCGCCGCAGGGACGCACGGGAGTGGAGGCGGCGGAGGAAGGAAGGAACTGACCGGCTACGGACCCACAGACCGCCTAGGCTGGGGGAAGGGGAGGAGAGGCCCGAAAATCTGAGGCGGGGGCGGAAGGGGGCGCAGAGGCAAGAAGGCGGAGAGACATAGAGGAGACTCTCGGAAAAGAGGACAACGGATGGGACGTCAAGGGCTGGCGAGGACGCGTGGGCTATTCCAGGGGTGGGGACTCCCCCAACCCCTGGCCCTGGGTGGGGGTTGGTCCCTGGATTGGACCCGTGGATCGTCGGGCATCACTTGCCCAGCTGTGCCTGAACAGAGGACCCTTAGGGATCCCACGTAGGCTTGGATATAGAGGGTCTGGACCAAAGGCTCCCCGGGGTACCTCGAGGCAGGGGTCCTCGTTGTCGGGCTGGGTGGGGCACTAGCTCACCTACTACGGTGTACCTGTCCAGGTAGTTGAGCACGTTGCCCAAGCTGAGGATGGCGGCGGCTGCCCCTCGCCTGCGGCCCAAGCTGGCGGGTTTGGGCTGCTGCGCGCCCGGGCCCTTGGCAGCGGCTGCGCAGCTGGGGGTGCTGGGGGTGCTTGGAGGTCCCGACGGGGCACGCCTCACGCTCCCCGACAACGTCTGCACCTCATCGTCGGCGGCCGCGACTCCAGCGGCGCTCGCTGCCCGCGCCCCGCAGCAACCAGCTCCGCTAGCCCCTAGCTGCGCCCCCCGGCGCCGGCGCCGCTCCGCATCCGCCTCCTCCTCCTCCGCGCCGCCCGCCGCCGCCGAGGCACATTCCAGGCACATCATGCCGGCCGGGATCGCGGCGGCGGGGGGCGCGGGGGACGCGCGGCCCAGCTTGGGCCCACTCAGTGCGTGTGTGCGCCGCGGAGCCGCCTCTGCACCATCCCGACCCGGCTCCGTCAGCTCCTGCGCTTCAGCCCCGGGTGCAGCGCAGCCGAGGTTCAGCACCGAGCGCCGTCGCCGCCGCGGCTCTGACAGCTGAGGTCCGGCTCCGCCCACAAGGCCTCGCCCAATCAGCTCCAAGTTGGAGCCACAACTCCGCCCCGCACGTGCTGCCCTGGAGGGGAGGGTTGGCGGGGTCTGGGGAGGCGGGGTGTGGAGTCGCAGAGTACCTTCTGCCCGACGGGGGCGCAGTCACGCTGGAGCCACGCAACCTAGGAGGTGGAGGAGGACCCGTAGGAGCCACGGAGGTGGACTAGGACCTGTAGGGAGTTTGTGGGAGCTACTGAGCTAGGAACAGGGTGAGGGAAGCAGGACTCCTCAGTACCCAACTCAATACCCTCCCCTCGCCACTCCCTAACACGAGAGCAGGCTCTTGGCTGAGACTCTAGGAGACAGCTGAAGGCTCGAGCTCAAGGCATATGCACATCATGGAGAGAGTGTCTCAGTTAAGTCTCGGGCTCCTGTAGAAGAACCTGGGTCTTGCTCTAGCCGCTGTTCACCCGCCCTGATTTAATCAGTTCAGGGAGAGCTGCGTAAGAACCAAGAAGCAGGACCCAGGCGCCTGGGTCCCAGGACTACAAGAGACAGAAAGTTATGTTGGCAGCCTCTCCAGGGAAGCGCAGATCAGCCTCCAACGGGAGCTCCCGCCGGGCCCATTCCCGTGTGTGCACTGAGACCCCTACCCCTATCTCATAAAGAAGCAGCCCCTGGCAGGGAGAGCCAGGGCACTAATTGGAGCCCACTAGAAACAGGGCATTAAGAAGGGGCCTCCTCTCCTGAGGGTGTGGCACCCCCAAGCCTCAGACTTCCAACTGTGCACTAGGCAAGGGACAAAGCTGAATGGAAGACGGGAGGCTCGGTCCTAGCCCATCTTTGCCCCAAAGGGCGGCATGGCCCTGGACTAGAGCCCTAACTCTCTTTGGGTCTGTTTCTCTCTGGGTCTCAGTTTTTCTCTCTGGGGTAGGTAGGAGGATAAGATTCAGACAATCTGGAAGTCAGTAAGTGGTTAGTGAGGGGAGGAGTCCTGTCTTGCATGGGTAGCTTCCATGTTCAGGACTACAATTGCCACCCTCACCCACCTCAGAGGTGCTATGGTTCTGTGCCTCCCCCACCTCACCTCACTCATCTGTTTGAGGCTTTGATTGAAATGAAAATCCTGTACAAACAAAGCACTGAGGACAGAATGGTATGAGACTAGACAGAACCTGGGAAACAAGAATTATTCCTGTGTTTTACAGACAGGTCTCAGGGCCCAGAAGTGACCCCATCATGGAGGTGTGGCTAGTCAGTGGCAGGGATGGTGATGAGCCACAGCTCTGATGCCAAATCCCTGGGCTGGGAGCTCAGTTCCTGCTGCAGGCTCCTCCAGACCCAAAGCACAAGGGCAGGGTATCGGCTACAGTGAGTTATGACATAGCAAACGAGTGACACAGCACAAGGCACCCCACACACATACACGCCCCACTGTCTCTTGTGAGCAGAGTTAATCCCCAAGCTGGTGGGGATTGGCGCCCTTGAGGTATATTTTAAATTCTACAAGGTGACTAAAAATAGGCTTCAGTGTGCTGGGTATGAATGACTGTGATGGAAGGGTTAGAAAAGCAGATTTCATTCTGAAAGTTGCCTTGCTGCCTCTTTCCAGCTTGCTGAGCTCAAGCCTGCCTAGCCGGACAGGGGAAGTTCCAGTGGGTGACCTAGTGTGATGGGTGACTAAAACACAAAGACTGACCCAAGAGCTCCATGAGGCTGGGGCCGGGACCTGGCAATGACTCTCATGTGTGACGGTGATGGTGCCAGCTAGAGCAGTATCTGGCTGTGAGACTGTCTCCCGCTGTGAAGGAAGCATAACCATGACTCCAAGCCTAGCTTTAAGGACCCTTCTCACTCCCCCAAATTCCTCATCTTTTCAGCCATAGCTCTTTCTGGCTGTGTGGTCCTAGGAAAGTTACAAGGGCCTCCTGACAGCCTCTGGCAGTCTCACGGGACCACTGGTCATAGGGCAGCTAAGGTTCTTACCTCCATATCACCAAAGAAGAAACTGAGTTCCAGGGAAAAGAACCAACCTGCCCAAAATCACGTACATAGTAAATGATGGGGCTTGCACTAAGCCCAGGTGTGTCTACCCCCAAGCCAGTGTTTCATCTACTGCCCCACGATGCTGCTCTTAACTTCTCCAAGCCTCAGTTTTCTCATCGGCATAATGTGAGGCTGAACTCAATGATGGCTTAGAGACCTTCTGATAGTCATTCATTAAGTCTAGACCATAATGTCAAAACAAATGGAGCACAGGACATTAGTGACCAGTATTCCAAGGGGAAGTACATTTGGGAAATTGTGGGGTAAACACAGAGAAGTAGATTTCCTTACTGAGGGACTTTTCAGAGCCTTTAATCTGAGAGTGTACACTGTAAGTCTCCTAAGGGGAGGTTCAGGCTGCCACAGCCCCCCCATGTGTGCTGGACCACAGAGCATCTTGTAAGATGACTAGAGCTTTGCAGAACACAGTTTGAAAAACTCCAACTCCCCAAGGCTGATAAGTGGGAGCTCAGTCCATCTCTTGTCTACCCATCCTCCTACATGAGAGTGTTTCCAGGGCTTGGGCCTGTCTTCCCTTCTCACTCAGCACACCATCCCTTGGCAGCCTCTCACCTATGTGTGGGTTCTCAGCAGTCATCCCATGTCCGTGACACACCAGTCTCCATCTCTGAACATGGCCTCATCTCCAAGCACTAGGCCCATATGCAGTCTTCTGCGCATTCTCTCCTAGACATCCCACAGCACTTTGAACTCTGCACATCCAAATGGAACTTCTCATCTTTCCCCTAAATCTCTCCCACCCCAGAATCACTTATTCCTTGACAAATAACACCATCATCCACACTGTCACCAAGCAGGAAGCCTGGGAGCCATTTGGGGCTCCTTCTCCCTCAACTGCTATGTCTAACTCCTGTCCATTTTTTCTTTAATATCTCCCAATGTCCCCATTGCTTACTGACTTAGTACAAACCTCTCAGTCTCACCCTTTTAAAGCTCAACACCACCTGCCCCAACATCCCCCTCCAGTCTTTTCTCCATATTTCTTGCCAGCAATCTTCTAAGTCAAACATATGACCCCATCACTACCTTGTACAAAACCTTTCCATGGCTCCTTATTGCCTACATGATTAAAAGTATCTAAGTTCCTTAACATGATCTCCAAGACCCTTCATAACTCTTTATGACCCGTGCCAATCTCCAGCTTCAGGTACTACTACCCATCTCTCAAAATTACATTTCACCACAGTGAAAACTGAGCTCCCGAAACTCACTCACAGTTATTATACTTCCTGGAACCTAGAGGAGTGGCAGGAATTGGGGGCACTTATGTGTATGAGGCCTGTTTGGAAAAAATCCAGCCATTGTTAATACAATGAGGACAGTTTGCACAACATCGATGTAACCTGGCAGCCAAGGAGAGTGGACTGGAATGCACATGTGTGAATGATGACAACTTCACTGTACTGATCAGTGGGAGCGGTAGCTGCCATTGAGTGAGCATGTGTACTGTGTGGCCATCATGTTCAAAATGACCAAGCAAGTAGAGCAATGAATATGCATCAAATTTTGCATTAAGCTTAAACATTCCTCCACGGAAACGATTCAGAAGGCATGGTTTGGGGCAACTGGTGATTGATTGGCAGCTTCATCACAACATTCCACTCATGCATCACATATTGTGCAGAGCTTTTTTGAGAAACATCAAATCACCTAGGTGACTCAGACCCTCTATTGCCCAGATTGGGCACCTTGCAACTTCTGGCTTTTCCCAAAACTAAAATCACCTTTAAAAGGGAAGAGATTTTAAACCCTCAGTGAGATTCAGGAAAATACCGCAGGGCAGCTGATGGCATTTGGGAGAATTGTGTGAGGTCCCAAGGTGCCTACTTTGAAGGGGACAGAGGTGTCATTGTCCTATGTACCATGTTTCTTGTATCCTGTATATTCTTTAATAGATGTCTCTATTTTTCATATTACATGGCTGGATACCTTCTATACAGACTTCATATTTCCTGCTCTCCCCTCAACACAAAAGCCCTTGTCCTACTAATGCAATGATGGTTCAGTACCACGGAGAGCGTCATATGGGCAACGCCCTCACCCCAGGCTCTTTGGTCACGCTCTGCTTGCGCAGTCTACCTAGTTCCCTCCTCCCACCTGTCCTTTAGAAACCCAGCACACACATGACTTCCTCCAGGAAACCCTCTCTGAGTCACCTGAACAAATGTCATTTCGTCCTCTGGTCTACCTGTGTATCCCTTCATCACACCAAACACATTATGCTGACTATGTTTGTACAGGAGTCCACCCCCCACCCACACACACACCCACACCACAATAGACTGTGAGTCTGGAGGGCCCATAGCCTGTCTGATTCATCTCTGCAAATCAGTACAGAGGAGGTGTTCAGAGAATGTTTGTTGACTGAATGAGTAAATGACATTTAGTAGGTGCTAAGGAAGTATGTGTTGATTTGTATCACGTGTATGTGTCTGTTGCTCTGAGTGACTCAGAAGCCAGCCAGATTCCTCTCCTGGCCCCTCTGGAAAAGGCATTTTCTCTCTAATTGACTCCACCCTCCATTAGCTTCCACATGCCATTTGCGTCCACCCTTTGATTGCCTTCTCCACAGGTCACCACCCCACAGGCACCTCCCCTCTGCTCCTGGTGTTGCCAAGCTGGGATTTGTTGGAGCCCCTGCATCTCCCAGCCCAGGCCTGCCTCACGAATTTTGTTCAGAATGCTTCATCTCTGCCTCGCTCTCCTGCTCAGAACAGATGGCTCTGAGTCCCCACGAACACAGACATTTCTGTTTTGTCATCTGGACATTTTTAACGCTTTCTAAACTATAGAAGCTTCAGCCTCCTTTGATCATGGCCTCAGACCATCAGAAATAAAGAACCCCTTGAAGGACATTGAGTGCAGCCCCTTTCCTTTCCCATGGAGAGAATGCATCTGCCAGAGGACCAGTGGCCTGCCCAGGATCATCATAATGAACATCATCTTTGCTTTGTTTTTGTTTTGTTTTCTCTTTTTTTTTCAGTCTTTTTTCCCTTTCACTGCTGTCTTGTTCTGATGCTCAGATGCCCTTTCCTAATAGCGCCCTGGTTTCTTAGTCTTAATGGAGTTATAAGTCAAGGCATGGCACAGGACCCAATGAGACCCTCTCACCCAGTGTTTGAAGTCTTGAGTAGGGTGGCAAAAGAAATAGGGAAAATTTGTCTGGAGCTTGGGGAAGGCCCCCCAGTAAGAGGGCCCAAGGAACCCTGGCCTCTGAATCTCCAGTTTTCCCATGGATTCTATGAACTCCTGATATACTTCCAACAAATTTCTTCCTCACTTAAGATAGTTCATTTCTGTGGCACACACCCCTACAACTCTAACAGATAAGGCCACACAGAAGGAGCAGCTGCAGTCACATACCTCTTGCTGCCTCCTGACAGCCCTTTCATTAGAGTCAGCATTAAACCAAACAACCTCACAGGCCCACCCAGGCATGGAGGAAAGATAGACACTTCAGGGAATAAAACAGACAGCCTGACGTCTGGTGCTGCAGGGGGAAAAGTCAGGGTTGGGGGATCACCCCAATGCATGTGTTCAGCCTTCCAAGCCTGAGGTCAGGGTGGTAGGAGAGCTTTCATCAGTACCCCACAAACACACCCCCACATGCTCGTGCACCAAAGCAGAAGTGAGCATCACAGGCACACGCACACTGACAGGCACACTGGCATGCCAGGGTGACGCCTGGAACCTGGAATGCGGCATGTTTCTGGAAAGAGCAATTAGTACCTTATGTGAGCAGGCCAGCTTGAGGACCGAAACCTGCTGAGTAGCAGGTTCCCTCATGACATTCCCAACAAACAAGTCCAGAATATCAGGGACTGGGATGACAAAGCTAGGGCCCTTTGAGCCAGACAGGTGTGTTCTAGTAGCCACTCCTGCTCTAGGCTGAGTGGCTGAGCTCTCATAGACCTACACCTGTGACCTCAGCCCCCTGGGGCCTGATCTGGTACTGGTCTCTCCCTCCAGAGTCCACCAGCCCCGAAGCTCCCACCTTGCCTCAAAACACTTTAGACATCACATCCTATACACTCCTGGCTGAGCATTTTGTCTAGCTCAGTCCTAGCAAGCACCACCTGCCCTGTCCAGCGACCCAAACACCGGAAGGCACTGGAGTCAGAAGAAACTCCCAGATTACAGGATTCAAGCCCCAGCTCCTCAGCTGGCATCTGAGCACCTCTGGTCCCAGCCAGTCTCCCCCGTCTCCTTTCCATCCCATAAAACACTCACACACTCCCCTCTCCATTCACCCCATACCCGTCCATGATTCATCACAGATCTGCTCCATTCCCCTGTACCGTGGCCTGGGCTGTTCCTTCCACTAGGAATTCCCTTCCCCATACCTTCTCTTGCTATTTGCCGGCTCCTAGCTGCCACCCCCACCCTGATCCGCCAAGACTTCTGAGGGATGTAATCCCTTCCCCTGCCCAAAGATGTGCCTCCCTAGACCTAGTAGAGTGTTTCTCTGTTTTATCTTGGGTTATGAGGTCCCAGGGCAGGGCTGGAGTCAGCTTCCCTGCCTGATACCAAGATGGGCGTCTACAGATACCAACACATGTTCTGGAATGGGCACAAATGAGGTTTCTGATCTTTCTCCCCAGCCACTGGGCTCTGGGGTGGGGGAGGTGTGGGTGGCTGGTGTTTGGACTCTTGGGAAGCCCTCACCCTTTTCTGAGAGCCAAGCTTCGAGGGGCTGTGGGGAGGAAGGTTCAGAATCCTTTGCTGGGTTTCTTCGGGCCTAGCCCCAGCCTGTGAGAATCACACAAGGCCTGGGCTGGAAAAGCCACACTCAACACATCTCTTAAATATAGCTGGGGACTCTGCAGCTCAGAGAGGATAGGAAAGGGCCCAGGTCACACAGCCAGTAAATGCTGAAGGGACCATGGCATCATGACCCACAGACTGGCCGCCTCCTTCTCAGGAGAAACAAAGTGTGATATTGTGATTTATAATAATAAGTATGTTTCTGGCACAGAGCTCCCAAAGCCCTTGGAATTTCCTCAGTGATAAGAACTCTAAAGGTGTCTTGTTTGTTAATGAGGTGACTTTTGGACCCCTCCTAAGGATGGGGGCTGGTTGTCAGGGGAACCAATCATGTGATTAGAGGGTTAGAACTTTCAGCCCCACCAGTCCCCCAGCCTCTGAGGAGGGTAAAGGTGCTGGAGGTTGAGATCAAGCGCCAATGGCCAATAATTTAGTCAATCATGCCTACATAATGAAGCCTCCATAAAAACCAAACGGTTTGAACTTGGGAGCTTGGGCTGATGCGCACATGGTGACTAGGGAGAGTGGCCCCTGGAGTGCACATGGCAGCTCCCAGCCCTTCCCACACCTTGCCCCATGCACCTTCTGCCTGGCTGTGCCTAGTTGTATAAGAGCATCCTGAGTTCTGTGAGCCACTTTAGTGGGTTAATCAAACCCAAGGAGGGGGTCGTGGGAACTTCTGATTTATAACTGGTTGGTCAAAGCACAGGTACTAACCTGGACTTGAGGTTGGTGTCTGAATTTGGGAGGTGGTAGGCTTGTAGGACTGAACCCCTAACCTGTAGGATCTGACACTATCTCTGGGTAGACTGTCACAACAGAGTTGAATTGCAGGACACCCAGCTGGGGTCAGAGAATTGTTTGGTAGTGTAGGAACACCCCCCCGCACACACACACATTGTAATTGGGTGAAGAACCCTTACTGAATATCCTCACCAGCCCTTTTTCTTATAACAGGGTAGCTCCCCTCTTTTCATGAGCTCCAAGTGTTGAACTGTGGGTTGAGGGCCCAGTCAACCTGGCTGTCGATGGCCTCTCCTGAGGGAGGGCTGGTTCTGGCAACAGGCATGGGCTGAGCTGGAGAGTCTGGCTCCTGGAGCTTGTCCCACCCATCAACAGGCACAGGGAGGACACCGCAGCGGGCAGAGATGGAGCAAGCAAGGGTCAGGAGGTGAGCATGGGCTGGGTCACTGCTCTGCCCACGGCTGCTGGGAGGCAGGCACAGCCTGGCACACAGTGAGGGGGCCACCGGCAAGTAAACAAGTGATCGCCTGGCCGGGCACCAGGGGAGGGGGAGAGAAACCCATGCTCACAGGCAGAAAGAACATGTCGTCCCACTGCTGCCCGCCTGGAAGCTGTTGATCTCCTGCAGGGCCTGCTGTGCCCAGCTGCTCTGAACCCAGTAGCAAGTGTGAGTCCCACAGAGCCAGCCCTCCCCTGTGGGCTGTGCTAGGGCCAGAGCATGGGCTGCGGGGGTGGGGCGCCAGGGCGCAGGGCAAGGCACAGCCATGGGAGCGCTGTGGTTGGGGCGGCTGGCTCTGGGCAGGCTTGGGTGCTCCTCCACGTAGTTCTCTGAAACTTGAAGCCACACCCCCACCCCAGCGCCCTAGTAGACATCTATCTCCAAGACTACAGATTTGGCCCCACTTTTTCTTCAGAGGATGAATTCCCTAAGAGGGGTTTCCTGTGCCCGCCTGACCCTGTACAGTGGGGAAGCTGAGTCACAGTGGGAGGTCCAGGGAGGAGACACCTAGAGACCCATCTGAGCAGCTCCTTCAGTTTCCCCACTTCAAGGGCAGCCCTGCCTCCTTGGCCAGGACTGCCCACCTCCTCTTCTCCTGCTCCCACTCCAGCAGAGTATTATCGAGACTATAAATAACAAAATTGTCCAAAGGCCTGAAATCCACGAACTTTGTACCAGCTTTACTTTAATCAGGGCCCACTGGCAGACAGACTGAGAACCTCAGGCAGGAGCAGCTCCGTGCTGGGTACAGGCACAGGCACAGGCCTCCCATGGAGGGTGCTGATCGCTCAATTCCCAGCCCTACCACAGGCACTGCCAGCTCCCTAGCTGGGAGCGGAGATGTGGCAGGTGCAGCTCGGCCGGAGCCCCTGAACCACAGCCAAAGGCGAGCAGAGGCACTGACACCATGGAGGCCAGCAGGAGGGTTGCAGGCAGGGTCCTCAGAAGTCCTCTGTGGAGGCCCCTGTGCCCGGAAGCAGGTGTTGGCTCTCCACGTCCTCGCTGTCCAGGGTACCTGCGGGAGGAAAGCAGCTTGGCCAGTCCCAGAGGGAGCAAAAGGGGCTTGGGACCAGCCCCAGGCAGTCTGTCAGGAAATCCTCTGATTTCCATTTTCAAAATAAATTCCAGATCCAACCCCTTCTTCAGTGCCACCATCATGGCCCCACCCCGTGGCTCCCCCTGATGGTGCAGAGCTTCCTATGGCCTCTCTGCCTGGATGCCAAGCCACTGCAGTCTCTTCCCAACACAGCAGCCAGAGTGGTGCTTCTGCAGGGTAAACCCATTGCCTTAAGGTTCATTTGCAAGAAATCCCACAGGGCTCCCATCTCAGAGCTAAGGCCATGGTTCCAGCCGGGGCCCCTCAAAGCCCCTGCCCTGCCCCCGTGCCCCAGCCCCGTCACCACCCACCTCATCCCTCTCCCTTCACTGCCGCTCCAGCCCTACTACCTCCTTGCCAGCCCTCAAACACAGTCCCACCTCAGGGCCTCTTCAGGAGCTGCTCCTCCCCCCGGAGAGCTGCATGGCTCCCTCCCTCCCCTCTTCCACATCTTTGCTGCAGTCTCACCTCTGTAGTGAGGACCTCCCTAAGCATTCTTTCAAAAATGGCAAACAGCCCCTACCTGTTCCTCTCTACCCACTTTCCTGCTTTATGTCTCTCCGTAACACCCATCACCTGAAACATACTCTTTTGCTTTTGTTTGTTTGTTTGTTTCATGAATGCCTCTGCCTTCTAGAGCATCACCTCCATGGGAGCTTGGATGTGGCATTCTTTCCCCAGCATCTGCAACCTTACCTGGCAGATGGTAAGGGCATAAGACCTATTTTTGAATGAATGAATGAATGAATGAATGAAGAGATGAATAAACTGGCCAGGGGCTCAGGGGTGGCCAGTTCTCCTTGCCTCTATGGGGTTCAGCCCAGACCTGGCATGGGTGTGAGGGGTGGGGGTACCTGCGCCAGGCTGCTGGGCCTCGGCCTGGTCTCTCTCCACGTGCAGTGCCGTCAGCAGAAAGCAGCCGCCTCCCAGGGCAATGACAAAGGCACAGCACAGGAAGCTCTTCTGAAGGCTGAGGAAGTGCTGCAGGTAGGAGTCGGGGTACCTGGCCCGCAGGGCACTGGAGATCTGCAGGGGAGGGAGGCTGGGTCCACCAAGCCTGCCAGGTCCACCAGGCCAACCTTCGGGCCTCACTGTGTACAGTTCCTCCCCAAGCCCTGCCCCGCCTCACACGCCTCAAGCACAACTGCAGCCCAGCCACCCACCCAGCCTTACAAGTCCAATAAGGTAGGGGCTGCCGGCGTCGCCCAGGATGTGGCCAACTGTGATCTGAAGTGCCTCTGCTGTCCCCCGGCATCTGGGCACCACCACTGACTGCAAAACACAGGAGCACCAGGGGAGCTTCTCAGGCAAGGGCAACGAGAGGATGCCCCCGCCCCAACCTCCTGCTCCCCACCTGCCAAGAACCTGCCTGGAGGAGGGACAGGCAGGCCAAGAGCATCAGGTGACAGGGAGTTCATGACCCCAGTGCCTGAAGCCCTGCCACCAGAATATCAGGCCCCAGCGAGGTTCAGGAAGACTCCCTTATCCTCCAGAATGGGGGTGCCAAGACCCCTGATGAGGCCACCCCTCTTGAGGATTTGCTTTTAAACTAGTCAGGGACAGGGCATGGCTGTAACAACAGAGATGGGGCTGAGGCCTTGTAGATCACAGACCCAGGAGGTAGTAGTGCAGGCTGATGGGATGAAGAGTGGGTGTGCACCCAGGAGCCTGCATGTGTGGGCATGTGGGCAGGAGAGTTTAGACAGCTTGGTCCTTCTCTAGGGAAGTTCAAGCCCCACTTGGCAGAGACCAAAGGCAGCCTTGCTGGAAAGGCCCACGTAACTCCATGGAGGATAGGGAGGTTAAAAATATGAATTCTGGAGTCAGAATGTCTGGGTTCCAATCCAAGATCCCCCACTCACTGGCTGTGTGACTTTGGGCAAGTTGCTTCACCTTTCTGTGCCCCAGTCTCCTCAGCCCCAAATGAGGATAACAATGGTACCTACATAGAAGGTTATGCTCATTGTCATTCTTCATCTGGTGCCTGTAGGCTTCTAGGAACATTGGATGGAAAAATATCCCATGATGCTTCTGAGCTCCTGAGCATGCTGTGCCTTCTGCCTGGCCAGCGTCCCCTTTCTGGTCCCAATGGAACATCCTTATTTGTCCTTCAGAACTGACCTTTGGGCCACCTCCTCTGAGAAGACTTCTCAGGGCTCAGGGACCTGCCCTAAATTCCCACAGCCCTTGTGTGTGCACATCCCCCACAACTGGGATGGGTCCTTCTTTGTCCACCTCCTCTTGTCCCTACACCTGTCTGGGTGGCAAAGCTCCTGATTTCTCTTGGGGTCCCTGGGGTACAGCAAGGCACCAGGCACAGAGGAGGCTAGCTGAAAGTTGGACAACTGAATAAATCAAGTAGAACTGTCTGGGAGACTGGTCCCAGCAAACACCTTGTCAGAACCCAGGACAGGGATTGGGGGGCGGGGGTGGGCCTGGAGGAAGCGGGGTTCAAGCAGAAGCCACACTTCCCATGGTCCCGACAGAGCAGCCACAGGGGAGCTTCCCTGAGATAAGGTGTCCCTAATCTGAGCCCATCAGAGAGTAGTAACAATTGAAATAGTCACCAACATTATTTTATATTATGTATGTTTATATTTTACATTGTTTATATGCATTTTATATTATATATTAATATATCTATTCAACCAAGCCATGAGGGAGAAATTATTATTATCCACATTGCATTAACGAGGAAACCCTCCACAGGGAAGGTAGGTAACTTGCTCAGGGCCACCCAGCCAGGAAGCAGCAGGCTGAGCTCTGATCCCAGGCCTTCCCCTCCAGAGCCTGGCCTTTTGACAACTCTTGCTGCAAGGAGGAATCTTTCCAGCAATATTCATGTGTTTGTTCTAGAACATTTGGGAAACAGAGGGAAAGATAAAAGGGACAAGTTCATCCCAAGCCCTGCAAACAAGTAACTGTAGAGAGACTGGGGAAGGGAATTTTCCAGCCAGGGACAGTGAGAGCAAAGGTGTGCCGGAGGCCAGGGACAGGGAGCCACAGGGGGTCTGGTGAGAGGGGTCTCGTGGATGGGCAAGACAGCGTAACAGGAGTCACTATGGTGGGTAACCGGCCAGTCCCGGGGTCACAGGTGCTGAGAAAGCTGGGCCCACCCACCACCACCATCCGCCAACAGGCCTGAGAAGGAAATGACCACAGTGCTGCACCTTCCCCGAGTGCTTCCTTCTCACTCCATAATTATGTGATTACTCACTAGGAGTCTGGGGAAAAAGGGCAGGGACTCCTACAGGCGGGGCCCTGAGTGTCCAAAACAGTCCATTCAGGGGCCAGGGCTGCTTGGACCCTCAGAGTGAGGTCCAGCAAGCTGGCCCCATCCTCCCCTCCCAGAACCCCAGCCAGCTGGGCCCAGACCAAGCCACTGCTGTGAGTGGTGAGAGAGGTAGATCTCTCCCAGCCTACTCAGGGTCCCCACTGTCTCCATATAACCAGAAGGCCAAGGCTGGGCCCACCAGCAGCTGGAGAGCCCAGCTAGTAATTTTAGAAGTAAGAAGCTTTAGGGTTCCCAAAAACCCAGGCTTGCTCTATTCTGAGACAAATACACCTTGGTTTTTTTATTCTCCCTTCTTAGAAGAGCTGTTCCCTTTATAACCTGGGGTCTAACCAGAGCCAACCAAGGGCCCACAGAATTCACAGTGGCAACTACTTGATGCAGACTCCCCAGCAGCCTGCCTCCCAAGCTCCCCACTCAGCCCTTACTTTCCCCAGACACCCCTGGGGGTATGAGTGGACAGCTACCTAGGGAGCAGGAGGCAGAGCAGGGAAGCACTGAGATGGGGTCAGCAGAACAGGAAGGTATTAACGCCCCAGGGCTGAGGGGGAAATCTGCTGATGAGGGGAGATGAGCCTGATGGGGTTCCAGAGCCTCAGAGGACAGACCTGGGAGAAGCGGGGAGCTCTCCTTCTGCTCTACTCCCCACTGCTAGGGTGGAGCAAGCAGGCTCTGGGCCACCCCAAGTGTGGCCCAGACAAACAGGAGGGTTAGGAGGGGGCTGGATACTCCATCAGTGGGTTTAGGGAGGCGGGGAGCTCAGCCTGGGGACACAAGATGTCAGCCTTCCCAGGGAGCCCAGCTGAGCTAGGGGGAGCTTGCCCGAGTCGGTCTGAGGTGGGACTTGGCTGTGATGGAGCCAAATTTTCAACAACAGAGCTTCCAGGAGACAGAGGCTTCCCAGGGCTCGGGGAGGGAGCTCACTGTCTGAGCAGGTGTGTGACCCAGGGGAGGGACCACACTAGTCAGAATGGTTCATGGACTGGGGAGCTGGCTGCACCAGACCAGTGGTCTCCAACTGGAGGCACTCCTATATTAGGATCACACGGAAAATTCATTAGAAAGACAGATCCCTGGGCCCCAGCACAGGCTTACTGAATTAGATTCTGAGAATAAAGAGCCTGGAATCTGAGTTTGCGACGAGCTCCCCAAACCTAAATCAATAAACTCTGAGAACCACTGGACCGAGAGAATCTGGCTTCTCTTATTTGTGGACATGCAGATCAAAGAGAGCAGTGTTTCTGAGGCAGAGCTGAACCACAGGCCAGTGGAGCCCTCGGGAGCATTCATGGTGCAGGTAGCAGGTATTAGCTAACCTGCCCTTACAGCCTCCTCACTCCCTGGATCTCGCCCAATGAGACCACCTGTGCCTGAGGAGCAAGATGGGACCCCACCGCACTTCCTGCCACACCCATGTCCCCACACACTTCCTGTCCCTGCCCTGCTCCAGGCTGCTTCCCTCCAGTACACCCCAGCCCCACCCACTACTGGCCCTCTCTCCACCTTCCTCCCCTCCCTGGCCCAGGATGCTGTTCCTGCCTCATCTCTGGAAAAGCAAAACCCTCTTCCCAGAATCTGCAGCCAACTCCAGCTCCTGTCCTCTGTCCTCGGGTACAGCTTCTTGTCTACACTCCAGGTCTCCTTCTTCACCTCCCACTCCTTCCTCACCCTGCTCCCAGCTGGTGTCTGCCCCTCCACTCCACAGACTGGGTCCTCACAGCCTGCCCCTCACCTGCATTTGCCCCAAGGCCACTCTCTCTTTGTGTGTCCCGTCTCTCTGCCAGGGAACTGAGCTCCAAAGACTGCAAGGTCCAGTTCCCACCAACGAAGGGTCCAAAGGCAATCCTTTGCTAAGGGGCTTTAGGAAGGCAGGAGAAGGGCATGAAGTCTTCCTGGGGTGGTGGGTCCTGCTAAGCTTTGGGGGCTGGAGGCCTCTGAGCCAGGGAAGGAGCCCGGGGAACCCCAGGTGGCCTGGATCATGGCCAGCTGGCCCCCTGGACAGCTCTGGCCAGCTCCCCAGCAGAGCTGGATGGGTCAAAGTGTGGCTGAACAGCCTCTTGGCCCTCCTACTCCCCCTTACCCCTGCCACTACCCCCAACGCACACAGAGCTCTACAAAGGACCTGGCTTGACCAGGTTAATCATTCTTGCAAACACAGACACTGGGGGAAACATAAGCACAGTCTTCACATATTTGTGGTGCTGTCACGTGGAAAAGGGAACAGCACAGTGGGGGGCAGGCAGAGGAAGCTGTGGGGGGTGGGGGCAGGTCTCAGCTCCACCTCAACTGCCTGAGAGAACAGCTATGTTGGAGCCAGGGGGTGACTCCCTGTGCCTAAAAGTGGGCACTTCTTCAAAGAAAACGTTTGCCAGCACTTTCCTGCTTTCCCTTTTACCCAGGGCTTTCCTGCAGGCTCTCTTGCTTACCCTGCCAGGCTGGTATAATTACCCCCTTTTCAGAGACAAGGAAACTGAGGCCCAAGGCCATTCAGCAGGTCTGTAGCTGAGTTTGGGCATGAACCCAAGTCTCCTGCTTGGAGAGAGGAGGAGAGAGGAGGAGAGAAGCCCTGCCAGTGCTGTAGCCGATACCCCCACCCAGAAGTGGAAGGCAGGGCAGGCGGGGCTACACCGCAGTGCTGGGCGTGGGGAGTGGGGAGGAGATGGGAGAGACAGAACGTCTAGGCGGAAGGTGAGCGTCCCTTCGACAGTGGTGTCCAAGCAGGCCTTGTTGGCCAGCTGAACGACCGCATTCCCCACGGCCCTTTCAGACTCAGACTCTAGGACACCAGGGTGTCTCTGGGAGATGGGAAATGAGGAAGCGGAAACCTCTGCACTGCTTTCAGAATCCCAGCCAGCACTCTCTGCGCCAGCCGCCGGCCACAGCTTCACACATGTCATTCATTCCACCCTCACGATAACCCATAACGCTTTCCCATCCCCGTTTGCCACACAAGGAAACTGAGGCTCAGAAACACCAAGTGACTTGCTGAGGTGACAAAAGCAGGCTGAAACTCAGGCCCGTTTCCTGATTCCAAGTTTGTGCCCTGCCGCACCATCCTCAGGCCAGCCCTCAGCCAACTGCCAAGCTGCTCCGATTCCCTTGGCTTGCGCTGCTGCCAGGCTGCCAGAAGGCAGGATGAGGGCTCTTGGGGTGCTCTGAGGTCTGGGACCCTGTGTTATCTGCAAAGGCACAGCCCTTCTGTATTCAAAGTCCTTCCTTCATGTCTCCTAGAAGGAGGAAGGGAGGCTGGACTCTGGACCTAGCAGAGTCACGAGGTCAGGAGAGCATCAGGCCTCATTATAGTCCAGGATGTGGGAGTTAGTATGGCCTGGATCCACCTGGGCTCAGTGGCTTTAACCCTAAAGTCAGGTATCCCGCCTATAAGCCCAGAGTGGAGGCCAAGGGGCCTGTTCACTGAGAAGGAGTGTAGTCAAGAAAGAGAGTGGGAAGGAGGGAGCCCTGGAATAAAAAAGCTGCAGTTCTGGCTCAGTGCCTTTGCATGCTATGTGTCCTTTGTCCAGGCACCTGCCCTCTCTGAACCTCCATTTGCTCATCTGCAAAATGGGGGTGAAAGCCAGAAGAGATATTTAGGAGTGTCAGGGAAGCCCCTGGCCCAAGGCAACTATTCAGTGACCTTGGTCCCTGACCCCAGGGTCTCCCTCCCAACTTCTAGGCCACCAAATAGCAGAACTCCAGCCTTGAGCTAGACAGACTCCAGCACCCCCAGCTTAAAAGGCCCAGGACCAGATGCCATTCTGACTCCCCACCCCACCTACCAGCAGGATATCAGCAACCACCGCCCAGTTGCAGGACAGAAGCAGCTCCCCAAGGGCCAGGAACACCTGTTGAGAGAGGGCAGCCGGGGTGAGGCTCCCTGGACCTCAGCCTCTGACCCCTCTGAGCAATGTCTCTCCACACTGTGGATAGGGATGCTGGGGCTGCACAGAGGAAGGTCCCAGCAAGACGTACTGGAGGCCGAGGTCTGGAAGCATGGTTCCAGACCCGGCAGTTCAGGGTGGGCAAATATTCCCCCGGGGCAGACCGGCAGCCATGACCCAGAGGACAGTGCCGGCCCTGGGCCTGGGAACAGCACTGTCCCTGGTAGAGAGCCCCCAGGGTTCAGGGCTTGAGGTCACCCACAAGGCCCCGGGAGGAGGCAGCCAGGACATCCAGGCCATTTTTAAAGGTAGGGAAACAGGCTCAGAGAAGAGAAAAGCTCATCATTCCTGTGTTCCCCTAAGGCCTGTGCCTATTGTGTGGCCCCCTCCCTACCCCGATGTGTGTTGGTAACTGGAGGCCACTTGGGGCCTGTCTCTTCCAGCTCCCTGAACCCTCCTCCTCGTGCCAAAGGATTAGGACAATCCTCATTCCACTCACTCAAGAAGAATTTAATGAAGCAGCAAGGAGGAGGGAAAAAAAGTCTTAGTCATTCCTGGAATCACGGGGCTGTGCCCTGGGCAGCCTAGGCTCTAGTTCCCTAAGGCCCATGCGCACCCAGGGCAGAGGAACTGAGGGAGCACCACCTGCACGCCTATTCTGTGCCAATCTGGTTACCCATCTAACCTCTCAGCCACCTCATCAGGTAGATACCATTACACCCATTTCACAGATGAGGAGACTCAAGCCCAAGGTCATACACCAAGCCACTTTCTGGCAAGCCCCTCACCCTGGTGGCTGGCTCTGGGCAAGGCGAGTGAGAGTAAGCTGGTGTGGGGGTGGGGAGAGCCTCCATAGATGCCTCAGCACTCACAGTGGCCAGGGACACAGGCAGGAGGGAAACCAGAAGAAAGCCAAAGATGGAGAGGGCCTCCCGGTGGAGGAGGTACTAAAGAAAGCCCTGAAGGATGGGCAGGATCAGGATGGGCTGAGAAGAGCCCCACAGCAATGCCAGCAGAGGACCCACGAGAACAGCGGCAAAAAGGGCTGAAATGCAGCCACCGTGCTGGATGGGGCAGGAATGTGGCCTGTGCGGGGGAGAGAGGGCAGAACCCACTGAGGAGGGAGAGCAGCTGTGTGTGTTCTCTCAGCCTAACCAGTCCCTGGTCCTCTGCGCCCGAACTCGGGAACCTTTGAGGGCAGGGTGGTTCTCTCTCTGGGCCTAGGACAGGGTCGGGGCACCCACAGGGGTGGGAATCAGACCTGCTGGCAGGCAGGTGTCAGGTGGGGCCCAGGCAGGCCGAAGACCCACATTCCAAGCCTCCTGAGGCCACGAGAAGGCTTGGGCTGGGCTCGCACCCACCCTCCCCTCACATTCCAGCCACTTCCACCTGGACTGCAGGCCCTCCCCTCCTTACACCTCCAGCTTGTCACTACCTTCCCCCCAAACCATGGGGCACCAGCCACGGGGACTGGGGACCGACTGAGCACCCCACTGGCACTGCAACCTCCCCCTGTCTGTCCCTGCTCCTTCGCACCCACAGCACACACTGAAATACACCTTTTCCTTCCTCCGGCTGGGGCAGGGTGGATCCTGACCCCAAAATAGAGCTGATCAAAGGGAGGCTGCAGCCACAATGGGGCCATTCAGGCAAAACAAGCCGCCTGAGGATGCCAGGTTTCCTCAGACACACCTGGAAACCAGCCCTACGCCACCAAATCCTCGCCTCCACACAGCGGTTTTGAGGGGCCAAAGGCCTGACCGGGGAGAGGCCGCCTCCCAATCCCATAATTACAGTCTCCAGAGATGGCAGCTCAGGGAGGGGCTCTCCAACAAAGGGGTGTGCCCCCTGGGGTGAACAGACTCGGCCCCACCCTGCTATGCTGGGCTGCCCTGAGGAGGTCACCACTCTCTGGGCCTTGGTTTCCCCAACCATACGACACGACAATCAGGGTGGCGATGCTCTGCCAGGCACCTCCAGAACCAACAGCCTATGCTTCCAAAGCCAGGACCCTCGCCCAGCACTAAGCACTCCTTGTGTTCCCCACCGGCTGCATGCAAATTGGGTCTTAAGTTCAGTGGCTTCCATAACCAATTCAGACTGGAGTCCCTCAATTACAAATGAAACAAACTAACCAAAGGGGCTGTGTGGAAATAAAGTCACCATGAAGAAGCTAGCCACCTGTTTAAAGCTACGCCTGCATGGTTGCTTCAGCCCCGCTGTGCCAGGCACCTCCTGGGCACCCTCTCCTGGACAGCCACAGGCACCTCTCACTGTCCCCCCACATCTCTGTCCTTACTGTGGCTGAGCCAGCTGGGATGCAGGCCCCAGGCATAGACTGGCTGCCAGCAAGCTGCCAAAGCTGCTTCTCTGGGACAGCCTGTTGTAGCATGGCTGGGGCCAGACGCAGGGTGGGGGGGCGGGCAGCTCCTGTGTGCCTGGCGCTCCCCACAGCCCTCCAGTCACTGACTCCTGTCCATTCTGCATCCTGAATGTCCCTCCAGTCAGCCCGTTCCTCCCCTCCACTGCTGCTGGCCTGGTCCAGGCCTCCCCTTCTCTCTCCTCCTTACCAGTTTCCCAGGCCCCACAGCACACCCCCCGCCGGCCCCCAGCCCTGGAGGGGACTTCCGAAAGGGAAATCTGATTCTGCCCTTGTCCCCTTAGCGCCTGTGCACGCTTCCCTGCACCCTGGCTCAGTCCCCCTGGGCCACAGGGCCTGGGAACACTGCCTGGAGCCTGAGAACCGTGTTGCCCCTCACCCTCTGGCCTTTTCCACTTCAGACTCCAGAGGATTTCCCCCTCGAGCTGGGGCAGCAACGATGACTACCCCTGGCCTCAGTCACCCCTGACCAGAGAGAGGGGCACACATACACACACCCGCTCACACTGTGACACACGCAGGCACTCGTCCTCACACACACAGGCTCACGAGCACGTACAGACACGTGCATACGCAAGACCTCACACACGAGTTTCAACACATGTGTACAGTCACACGTGTACACACATGCATGGACACTCATAACCTGGGGCACACACAAAACTCACACAACACAAATACACACACATGCAGAAAACATGGTTGACATTCAAAATGTTAAAACTTGGGTGGCAAAAGCACCAACCAACGAGACAGTGCCTGTAAACACTGGCACACGCTTGCTGGGGTGAACTTGGTGAAAAACAGCCTACTGTGTGCATGTGCACGCTTGTTGTCTCATAATATGGGCAGCACGCCCATCACGTGTGTGCCCGCATATGTGAACAAACATAATTGTGCCCTCGTACTCACGCATACAGACACACAGCCACTCATACTTTCACACACACGTACACACCTCTCCTCAGGCACACCTGCAGGCACGGTAGGCATGGGAAGGAGCAGGAGGGAAGATGAAGCCTCTGCCCAGAGAAGGCTCAGTCCCTGTGGGGTGCAGTGGGCAGTGTCTTCCCCTCAGTCCATCTACGTCTTCCAATTGGGCAGTAACTGATCTCTGACCTGCAAAGAATGGACTCCAGGTCCCGGCAGTACGGGAGAAGGCAAACATCCCCCATGTGCCCGTGGAGACTGGGGCAGAGCTAAGGCCCAATCCTCTCCTTTCATGGACTGACTCCTCTCCCTGTGTGGCTGGGCCAGTCAAGACAAAGGCCCCAGGCACAGACTGGCCGCCAGCAGGCTGCCGCGATGGCTGGCACACTTTGTCTTTAGGCCTGCCAACCTGTAATTGCGGGGACTGGCTTCAGGGCACAAGGGCACCACCTGTTTCCCAGGGGCCAGCAGCAGCCCAGTAGCCTGACAGGCAGGCAGGTGGGGAGTGAGGCAGCGAGGGAGCAGAGCTCTGGTATCCTCCTGGAGAACTCAGCAGAGACTGTGGGCTCTCTGGATGGGTTCCACTGCCCATCCAAGAAGAGACACCTGCTAGATCTTGGCAGGGAAGTGGGGCCTTCAGAGGAAGGGCAGGTGGATCTCTCTCAATCCCTACGAGGCAGCCCCTGGCAACTCTGGTTACTCCAGCCCAAGATGCAAGAGAAAAGGGGTTTATTCAAGAAGCCCCCTGAAGGGCTGAGTTGTAGGAGAGGCCTCCAGAGCTGGGGGCACCTGCACAACCCAGCTGCCTGCACCCCTGACCCCAGGACCAGAGAGCAGAATCCCTAGCCGACTCCAACTGCAGCTGTAGTGGGCACACCTCCTGGCTGATCCCTGCCAGCCACCTCGCAAGTCTCCCCCATGGGCGCCAGGCTGGTCAGACACTGGGCCTCTGTCCCTGGTCCTTGTTCAGGAGCCTTCAAGGCTCAGAAGGACAGCATCCCCTCTGGATACAAAGGCCTCAGGACAGCCAAGCTGGCTCTGCGCTGTGTGATGGTGGCCCTATCCCTCCTTGGGCAAGCAGGAGACTCAGAGTTATGATCTAGTTTAGGCTGGAAAGAGCCTTAAAGATCGTCTGGCGCAGTGCCTGTGTTGAGATAAAAGAATGAAATTGCAAAATAGACTTCCCTTCCCGCTGAAAGTAAAAAAAAATAGTAAATCAGAAAAAGTTGTTTTTCACCAAAGAACAAAACCTAATGAGATAAACATTAAATATTGGCAGACAAGGGGGAAAAAACCCAGACAATTCAGGACTAAAGCAGAGCATATGGCCCTTCTCAGCTCCCCTCCCTGAAACTATTCTCCAAAACCCCCGTACTGGAGGGAAAAACACCGAAGAGCCCTTAGTCCTCATTCCTGACTGAGAACCAGTAGGAAAGCTGCTGGGGAAAATGGATGAAAGTGGAGAAAGTGAACGATGGCTCCAGTTACTGACGCCACTCACCACAACCCCCGTCCCAGGAGGAGATGTGCCCTGTAATTAGGCACAATGTGGTGGAGCATTTACCTAAATCCCAGAGGAGAGCAGAGCCCAGGTGTTGGAACAAAGACTCCTCACTGCCTCACCTGAGCCCTGCAATTCCCTCAGGCGACAGAAAACCTACCGCTCAGCTCTCAAACTGCAGCTCCTTTGGACAAGAGAATGGTCACAAAGAAGGGTAGAAGAGAGAGAGTCAAGAACAGAGAGTCACCCACACTCCATCAAAGCAGACTTGGTATCTGAGCAGAGTTTCTCAGGCCCAAGCCAGCGGAAAGTATTCAACAGAGAAAGAGAGAGACAAAGGAAGGGAAGGGAAAGAAAAGAGGGAAAGGAAAGGGAAGGGAAAGGAAGGGAAGGGGGGAGAGGAGGAAGGGAAGGATTGGGAAGAGAGGGGAGAAAAGGGAAAGAAGAGAAGGGAGGGGAAGAAAAGGGAAGGGAAGAGGAAGAAGGAGGAGGAGGAGGAGGAGGAGGGGAAGAAGAAGAAGAAGCCACCAACCTAGAAGATAGATGATAGGGGAAGAAGCAGAAGAAAATTCCTTATAATTGCTTCAAACTACATTGAATGTTAATTCAAACAAGTAAGAGGTCAAAGATAAAATGAACCCACATAGGATGTAATATAAAGGGATATCAAAAACCTAAGGAGATAAATGGGGGGACAGCAAACAACATTACAGAACAAATAAATTATAAACAGCTAGAAACAGGATAGGTATTCATGAAAGTAGACTTAACTGATACAGAGCAAGGACTTAATATAATCTCACTGACTGGTGATTTTTAAAAACACACAGAGAAGAAAACATTAGAGAGAAGTAAGTGATGTGGAAGACAGATGAAGCTGACCGGGCTGGGACTAGCGTGCAGCCAGCGAGGCACCGGAGGCAGCAAATGGAAGGAGCTGCTTACTCTCGGGGTGCACCAGTGCAGAGTCGGTACCAGAGAGTGAGCCACCCTTAAATGTGTGCCCTCAGTGCCCTGCTTGCCTCACCGTAGTCCCAGCCTGGAAGATGATCCAACCCAAGTGAAAAAATAAAAACCAAACAAACATAAATATTCAAGGAGATGAAATGGGGAAGGAGAACACTTAGTTCTGAGTCAGCAGGTAAGAAGATTCCCAGGAAGAGATTTTGTTGTGATGCCGAATACTTAACTCGGAGCCATAGCCTAGCTATGGTCAGTGCCTTCCGACAGGGCTCCAGAGACCCCTGCCTCTGGCTTTCTCGGCCTTGCCTCGACTGCGGCTGTAAGACACCGTGAAGCTGAGGACCCAGCTGGGCTCTGCCTGGCTTCCTGACCCACAGAAACTGAGAAGTAATAAGTGTGTGTTGTCTTAAACGGCTAAGTTTTAGGATGATATGTCACATAGCAAGAGATAATTTACACACTAGCTAAGCTATTGAATTTCAAAAATGAATAATAAAATCTTCAGGTATCCAGATGGAAAAAGTGACTCAACATTTAGGATTTTTAAAAAATCAGGCTAACTTTATTCTCTATGGCAGCATCTGATGCCAAAAGACAACAGAGCAAATGTTTGCAAAGTAATAAGGGAAAGAAAATGTGAGCCAAGAATATTATTATACCCAGTTAGATGTTGTTCAAGTGAAGCACCGAAGAGAAGACAATATCAGACATAATGAACCGAAAGAATACAACCTCTCTAGCCTTCCTGGGGGCACATGGGGTGGGGGTAGGGGGATGGATACAACTACTTAACCACAAAAGTCAACCCAATTAGCACCTGAAGCAAAATAAAGAACTCAGGAATGGAGGATCTACATAAACAGACGGAGGATAATGAGCATTGCATCCATTTCAGTCTGGGACTACTGTCAAACAACTATAAGAACTGTGCTCAGAGAACAGACTGTGAGTGTTATAAATGTAGAAAAAGTAAAACTAATAATATAACTAACCAAGCTCTGGGGGCTGGGAAGAGAAGCAGCAGGCAGTGTGAGAAGGCTGGTATTCTCTTTCATAGCTGGGATTCATCGGTAAGTCCCAAGGTATCAAGTTAACATGAAGTTAAATAATTCCTGTGACTTCACTTCAATTTCTTTAGGTAAATCTATAGAAACTAATTAAACATATATATGATTCCATTTATATGAAATACCCAGAATAGGCAAGTCTATAAATACAGAAATGAGATTAGTGGTTGCCTGGGGCTGGGATGAGGGCCGGTTGGGGAGAGACTGGAAGTGGGTGTGGAGTTTCTTTCGGGGGCGGGGGGGGCTGTGGCGACAGCTGCACAACTCAGCGAATACACAAAACCCCACTGAACTGTACGCTTTAAATGGGTGAATTGTACAGTATGTGAATTGCAGATCCACAAATCCATTTTCAAAATTACACTACTGTACGACTCCAGTTTAATGAAAATATTGGTAAACACACAAATCTGTGTGACATGTCTAGAATGACAATCACCTGATTATATAAAAGTGGACAAAAATAGGCCAAGATATTAAGAGAAGTTAATTCTGAAAGATGAGAAGATGGATCACTGTTGTTCTCTTCTGTGTGCTTTTCTGCCTTTGCTTTTGTTATTAAAATTTCCCCCAAATAAAAATGGAAAGGGCATTTGGTGCAGGGTGGTAGGTTGAATCGGTGGTCCCTGTCTCGGTGCCCCGGAGCTCAGTCTTCTGTCCTCTTCTCTTCCCTCCCCGTGCTCACTCCCTCCTGATCTCCTCCAGCCCCACAGCTTTAAATAACCAGCCCAGACCTGTCTCCTGAACTCCAGACTCATCTAGATCTACCCGCCTCTTAACATTTCCAGTTGGCTGTCCTAAGAGGCATCTTAAATTTAACACATCTAAAATCGCATTGCTCATTTTGTCCCTCTGAAAAAACAACAACAACAAAACCTGCACCTCCCTCAGTCTTCTCCCTCTCAGTGGACACCGACTCCGGGCTTCCTTCTGACTGCGTGCACTCCTGCCTCTGACTCACACGCCACACCCAACGTGGCAGGAAATCCTGTTGATTCTACCTCCAAAATATCCCTATAATCTGACCACTTCTCCACACTTCCTCCATAACTGCCCTGGTCCCGGCCACAGTTAGGAAGGCCTCCTAATTGTTTTCCCTGCTTCTGTCTTTGTCTTTTGCTCTATACCAACACACAGGAGCGAGAGAGACCCCGTTAAACCACGTGGTAGGTGTTACAAAATGGCCCCCACTGGATCACGCTTCTTGGCAGTCACGCTCTTGTATAGGGCCCTTCCATGGTGAAACTGGGCTGGCCTTGCACCTGGCTTTGACCAATGGACAAGGTGGAAGTGATGCTGCGCTGTTCCTGGCCCAGGCCTTAAGAGACTCTGCAGCTTCCATGTCTGCTTTCTTGGAATGCTGCCCTGACATTGTCGTGTAAGGAAGTGGTTTAGCCCTGGCCAGTGTGGCTCAGTGGGTTGGGCATCGTCCCACAAACCAAAAGGTCACTGGTTCAATTCCCAGTCAAGGCACATGGCTGGGTTGTGGGTTTGGTCCCCGGTTGGGGTGTATACAGAAGGCAACTGATTGATATCAAGGTTTCCCTCTCTCCCTCCCTTCTCCTCTCTCTAAAATCAAAATAAAATAAAATTTAAAAAAAAAGAAAGTGGTCTAACCTAGTGGAGGCTGAAAGGGCACATGGAGGAGCACCAAGGACCCCGCAGACAGCCAGACCTGAGTGAGGCCTGCTCGGGGTTCCAGCTCCGCCCATCCTGCAGGCAGAGGAAGCCACGTGAGTGAGCACAAATACAGAGACTGGCCAGGCAACCCACCAAATCTCAGGAAATAATAAGTCATTGTTTCAAGCCACTACGTTTTGGGGCAATTTGTTATACAATAGATACCTGATACACCCATATGCCAGATAATTTCACGTCTGCGCTAGACATCCTCTAATGGCTTCCCATCTCACGTAAACTTGAAGCCAAAGTCATTACATGCACAGGGCCCTACACAATCTGCATCCCCACCGCCATTACCCTGACCCCCGGGCCCCGCTCCCCGCTAGCCCGCCCCATTCTAGCCACATTTCCTCAGACACGCCGGCCGTGCCGTGCCCTTCACGGCCTTTGCACCTGCTGTCCCCTGTGCGTGGAGTGCTCTTCCCCACTCCACTCCCACAGCCGCATGGCTCCCTCCCTCACTTGCTTCAGGGTGCTACGGAAGTGTCACCATCTCAGTGAGGCCTCGCTGGCCACCCTGCACGGCCCCTGTCCTTCTTCAAGTCCCTTCCCTGCTCCTTTATAGTCCACAGCACTCACCCCCATCTAACACACTGATTATGTTACATGTTTATTTCATTACATACATATTTTTGCCTGTTCCCTTCACTGGTGTATTCCCAGAGCTGCAACAGAGCCTGGCACACAAGAGGTGTACAGGAAATACTTGGTAAGTAAGAGAACACTGCCACTCATCCAGCCACTTCTCCATGGCCTTGCCTCTGCCCCTTGAAGCCTCTGCTCCCGCAGCCTGGGAGACCCAGCAGGGGTTTGAGGTGAAGACTGCACCGCAAGGTTTCTCACCTCTGAGACTGAAAGAGCAGCATGGAATTAGAGACCTGCGCAGGCAGGGGATGGCCCCCATTTGCGGGGGCTTCGTGGCCATGTGCCGGGCACTCCCTGCCTCCGTGCTGGATGTCAGCAGGACCCAAACCGCAGAGGAGGGGGTGCCCGTGAGGCACTACGGCGGGTTGTATTTACCCAGAATACCCACAGCAATACTTCCACATGCTCTTTAGACCACTGTTAGTACCCACCAAAAGGCTGAATCTACTTACTCTCCCCTCAGATCTGAGTGAGATGTTGTGGCTCGAGCGAAGAGCAGAATGCCATGAAAGCAATGCTGTGTAACTTTTAAGGGTAGGTCATAAAAAGCGATAGGGCTTGATTGGCGCTCTCTCTCTCTCCGGATGCTGGTCCTTGGAACCCGGCCACAATGTTGTGAGGAAGCCCAGGCCACATGGAAAGGCCACATGGAAAGGCCACAGGCAGCTGTTCCAGCCAATGGCTCCAGCTAAGGTCTCGGCTGATAGCATCAGTCTCTGACTTCCCCCAGCCTTGGATGATCTGGCCTCCAACCCCATTCTGTCTAGGTAACCCCCAAGGGAAAAAGTAAGTTACCCCTACCCCCAACCTTGCCCAAGATGCAAATTTGTGAACAAATATGTGTTTTCGTAGTTTTAAACTGCTCAGTTTTATCCATAGTAACTAGAACAAACAGAAAAGTTCATTTAGTTCCTGAAGGAAACCAAGAGGTAAGTACTAGCACTCCCATTTCATAGCTGAGCAAATCGAGGCTCAGCAGGGCCAAGATCTTACCCTGGCTCACAGAGCTAGTAAATGAGAAAGCAGGAACGATGTCCAGGTCTTGCAGACACCTCAGTGAGAGCTCACTCCCGTCCCTGACTCCTGCCCTCCCATCTGGACCACAAAGCCCACCCAAGGGGCGACTGCCAGAGTTCAGCAATGTCCTTCAGCAACTGGGCCAGGACAGTGGAGCCCCTGCATTGGGCTCCATCCCTCCTCTGCGTGCAAACCCCTTCTCCTCTGAAGGACAGACACTTTGGGAAGAAGGCCAAGGAAGAGGGTGTGAGCCAAGACCTGCTGTGCATGTCTGGATCCCAATTAACAGCCAAAAAGTCCACTTCCTCTGCCAAGGGGACTGGAAGGAGGGAAGAGATAGAACCCTCTGTACTGGCAGGTGGGCCACAGGGCATAAGCTCCCCCAGGGAAGGTCCCAAAGCAGACTTTTTATGCTCAAGAAACCTCATTGCCCTAAAAGAAACAGCATGATTTGGCCACCAAAACCCCTCCTTCCCACACAATGCAGCTACGGCCACAAAAGCAATGGAAGAAAAACTATACTCAGCTGCAGACACACATGTGCACACACATCCCACACAATTATCTGCATGCCCTGACACACACTCATACACAGACATATTTACAAAATGGCACACACAGACATGCTCATACATACCATGCACATATAGAATGAATATACATGTACATACAATATACAACATACACAGAGCATGACTACGTCAGCACACACAAAAGCACACATCTACACTCCTATTCACAGACCTGAATGTATTCACACTTAGATGCATGCGCACACTAGCACACATGCCCAAATTCCCATGGGCTCTTCCCAAGGAGATCTTGGGGCCCATCAGTCTTTCCAGGACTGGCCGAGATTGTGCAAGAACTTTGGTTGCTGGTTCTGAGGAGAAGGGTTAAATGGATGGATGGAAGAGGCTCAAGTGACTCTTCCTGTTTTAAAGCTCAACATAAGCCAGTTCCTCAGCCCCTTTAGACTCCTTTCTGGCGTTGACCCTCATGGGTTCTTCAAACCTAGTGACATCCTTCATGGTGGCCTGCAGCCATTTCCCACCCACTGAAGTTTTAGGAGTGATGTCACATCTCCTGGGTCCTAGACTCCGGTACCCAACTCTCCACTACACCTCCTCTTGGATGTTGACCTCCTAGCACAAACTCAGAATATACAAAACCATGCTGTCGATCCTCAAAAAAAAAAAAAACAAAAAGAAAAAACCCTGCTGCTCCTGCCTGCTTCACTATCTCAGTTAATAGTGTCTCCCTCCTTCCGCCTGCTTGGGCCAATATCCTAGAACTCACCTTGGACTCTTCTTCCACACACCACGTTGAATGCATCAGGAAATTCTGCTTGCTCTGCCTTCAGAGCATATTCTCACCATCTCCACTGCTTCCAAGCTCCATAGCTTCCCCCTGGGCTATGGCAGTAGTCTGATTTTCTCTCTGTTTTTGCCCTTGCCCCCCAAGTCTATTCTCAACAGAGACACCAGAGTGATTCTATGAAACATAAGTCCATAATAGAAAAACAATAGAGAAAGTCAATAAAACCAAAAGTTGGCAGCCAAATAAACAACTTTTCAGTTAAACTGGCCGAGAATAAAGAAGTGAAAACTCAAATTATTGAAATCAGGAACAAAAGAAGGAACATTACTACCAACCTTAGAGAAATGAAAAGGATTAACAAGGGGATACTGTGAACAAGTATTATGCCACAAATTAGATAATCTAAGTGAAATGTACAAATTCCTAGGATGACCCAGACTACCAAAACTGACTTAAAAAGAAATGAAAAGTCTTCATTGACCTACAACAAGTAAATATTTAGTCAGTAATAAAAAATTCCCCACAAACAAAAGCCCAGACCCAGATGGTTTCACCAATGGATTCTGACAAACATCTAAAGATGGATTAACACAAGCGCTTCACAAACTCTTCCAAAAAGTAGAAGAGGAAAACACATTTGTCAACTCATTCTATGAGCCATCACCCAGAAAACTACGGACCAATATTCCTAATAAATATAGATGCAAAAATCCTTCAGGAAATACTAGCAAGCCAAATTCAGCATCACATAAAAATGATTTATCCAGGTGTCTCTCAACGCCAGGAGAGGACTGGTTCCAGGACCCCTGCAGATTCCAGAACCCATGAATGCTCAGGTTCCTTATATAAAATGGTGTAATATTTGGATATAAGCTACCCACATCCTCCTGTATGCTTTACTTTTTTAAGATTTTATTTATTTAGTTTTAAAGAGGGGGAAGGGAGGGAGAAGGAGAGGGAGAGAAACATCGATGTGTGAAGGAAACATTGATCAGTTGCCTCTTGCACGCCCCCAACTGGGGACCTGGCCCACAAGCCAGGCACATGCCCTGACCAGGAATCAAACCAGTGACCTTTCAATTTGCGGGATGATGCCCAACTCACTGAACTACACCAGTCAGGGTCCTTCTGCATACTTAAATCATCTCTAGATTACTTACAACACCTAATACAACTGAAATGCTATGTAAATAATTACTATACTATATTGTTTAAGGCATAATGACAAAAAAAAAGTCTGTACATGTTCACGGTAGACACAACCATTATAGGTCTAACATAGTACAGGTCAACAACACATAACATTTTTTATCCAAACATTTCTATTTGAGATTGGTTGAATTCACAGATGTGGAGGAGGGCTGACTGCACACCACAGCCAAGAGAGGATTTATCCCAGGAATGCAAGGTTGGCTAAACACAAATATCAATCAGTGTAACACACCATATTAATAGAATAAAGGACAGACCCCATGCTCATCTCAATAGATGCAGAAGACATAAGCCAGGTCTCCCACTCCTCAGCACAAAACCCTGTCTCACTCTCAGTAAAAGCTGATCTCACCTGAGGCCCACAAGGCCCTACATGATCCAACCCCTGTCGCCTCTTTGTCCTCTTCTCCCCTCTCTCCTCACTCTCCCCACACTAACCACAGTGTCCTTGCTGTTCCTTGAGTCCACCAGGTACACTCCTGCCTCAGGGTCTTTACAGTTGCCGTTCCTTCTGCCTGGACAACTGTTCCACCAGACAGCCTCATAATTCAGTCCTTCACCTCCTGTAGGTCTGTACTCAACAACCGCCTTCTCAGTGAGGCCTTGCTGGTTACATTACATAAAATTTCAGTGCTCTCCCTGCAACCTGATACACTCCGTATCTCCCTTCTCCACTCTATTATTTCTAAGCATTGGTGATGATCTAAAATATTGTGAAATGTACTTATGTAGCTTGCCTGTTGTCTATCTACCCCAACTAGAATGCACACTCCTTAAGAACAGAGATATTTTAGTCTTTTTTAATCCTTATCTGAGAATATGTTTATTGATTTTAGAGAGAGGAAGGGGAGAGAGAGAGGAATACCAATACGAGACAGAGACATCGATTGGCTGCCCCCCATATGTGCCCTGTCGGTATAAGGGACAGCACTCCAACCAACTCAGCCACCCAGCCAGGGCTATTTTAGTCTGTTTTATCCACTGCTACAGCCATAGCATTTAACTAGCATGCCATAGGCATTCAATAAATATTTGTTGGCTAAATAAATGAAAACAAATAGCTAGTCAACCAACCACTCACCCAGTAAGCAGTGATACCCCATCCACCCCAAGGACCTGGTGTGTTTACCGCAGGCTGGAGTGCTGAGAAAGATCAGGACCACCTTGGGTCCTGATGAGAGAGGGGTCCCAGTATAAATAACCATGAACCAAGGAAGACAATGCTGAGGAGCATCGAGGATGGGGAGAGGGTCAAGCCTGCCCATCGGGAAGGCTCCATGGAGAGATGGTGCTCAACCTGGCCCGTGAAGGCCCAGAGTGATTCGGGCATATGGCGAAGGGGTGGGGGTAGAGGGAAGAGAGGGAGGCCCCAGATGTGAGAAGCATGGGGCACATCCCAGGAATCGAGAGGGGACCTGCATGGGAGGACTGCCTGGGGATAAGGCTACTAAGATTGTCAAGACAGCTTGTGAGGATGAAGAATTCGACTTGGTTCCAGAGGCACCAGGGAGCCACGCAAGGCTGTGGAGCAAGGAAGGTCCATGGTGTCGCTTTGGCACTGTGGAAAGAATAGATTGTGGTGAGTGAGCAGGAAGGTGAGGAAACCAGAAAGGTGGGTGGCTCCCAGAACAGTCTTGGAGAAAGATGGTAAGGCATGAGCCAGGAAAGGACAGAGAGGGCTGAGAGAAGAGGGTAGGTTGGAGATAGTAAGAGTTTTATGACCATGTTGGGAGGAAGGAGCTGGAGCCTGAATCTCAAGGGAAAACATTCAGGTGGACTTCAGAGGTACAGAGAAGCCATGGAGGCAGGCATCTGTCAGGAAGACCAGAGAAGCCCCCCACTTCTGAAGGCTGGAGTTCTGGCTGCGGGGGCTCCGCATGCTGGGCATCGTGCCAGGAGCCACAGCAAGGAGAGGCTTCCCAGCACTGGCAGACTGATGCATCCTGGCCCCATATGCCTTCCTGCCCCTAGGCCCCTCACCCCTGGGCAGGCCTAGAGAAGAGTTTCTCCAGCTGGCTTTGTCAGCCAAGACACAATGTCATTGCTAGATGAGCCATCCAGCCTTGGAAATGTGCCAGGTTGTGGGAGGGGGGACAGCTGTGTCCCCAAAATACAGCCAAGGAGCCGCCTCCCAGAGCCAACCAAGACAGTGGCAGAAGCAGAGCTGGTGGGGTTCCACAGCCCCAGCAGATGAGCAGGGACAAGCCTTCGAAGGGGCCTCCATCTGCCTGGGCCTCAGCCTGCCTGCAAGGTCAGGCCCATTCAGCTCCTACCAGCTGGATATGACTGGCCCCAGTCACTCTTCTGCGCTCTCAGCCAATAAGCATTAAGGCATTTATTGGCGCCTAGTGTATGCACTCTGTCTCTCCCACGTGGGTGACAAGGGTCAGTACAGCATGAAGGACACAGACTTTATAGTCTGCAAGGCTGAGTTTGAGTTTTGTCTGTTCTGCTGTTTGTGTTGCTGTGTCTGGGCCTCAGTGTTCTGATCTGTCAAGTGGGCACAAGAAAAACCCTTCCTCGTAAGGGCGTCATAAAGACCAAACAAGAACAGAGGCAGAAAAGGTGCTAACAGGACTTGTCTGCTTTCCAAGAATGTCAGCAGGAGCCCAACCAAGGCTGAGGACTCAGGTGAGAAGCACCAGCCTCAGGGAGGTGCCAGACACCCTCAGAGCTTAGAGAGAATGGGAACTGTCCTGAATGGCTCCAAGCTTGTACGGAAGGCTGGAGTCTTGGGTTAGGGAGGGTTTGTTTGAAGAGTGAGAGAGCTGAGTGAGGGGCCTCGGGCAATCCACTCACAGACAAGACAGTGCCTGCCAGGAAGAAGACTGGCCTTTCTCCCTGGCTGGACGCCAGTGAAATGCTGACCCTCCTGCACTGGGGCCACCTGAGGGGCACCCACCAGGGGCAGCCTCGGGGCATCCTGAAGCATGTCACCTAACACTGGGAGAACACGGCCTAAAGGGTGCCAGAGGGAGCAGCCTGCAGTGCCAGGTGAGGAAAGAGGGAGGAGTGGGGGCATTTGCACTTCCTGAGTTCACCCCAGGGGTTAAATGGACAGGGTGCCTCTCTGGGGACACAGGGTCTAGCAGAAAGGGTTGAAAGGGCAACACCTGAAGAGGAGCAGAGGGGAAGATGTACTAGGACAGAAGTGGCCGTGTCATCTGCATCAAAGACTTGAGTATGCTAAAGCCAGAGCCAGGGGTCTGAAAAACCACAAAAGCGCCCACAAGAGAGGAGTTAGCCAGCATCTGGGCATCTGCCACACGGAGGGCACAAGCAGTCAGCAAAAACAACTCCGACACAGACAACTCCCATTTTTGGTCATCCTTCCTACCTGCCCAACCCCAGAAGGGTCAGGATCTTAGTGGGGGACCGTGTTGGGGATGAGGGACAGGGATAGAACACGCAGAACAGAACCCACTAGAGCTAGCCCTCTCCCACTCTCCCCAATGCAATTTTCAGGGCCTGGATAGAAGCTTTAGGGAAATGGAACCAAAGTTTTGATTTAAATGGGACTGGCTTTTAGTCCATGAGTGTGACTGGAAAAGCTATGGGATCTGGTCACTGGCGGGAGACCCACCCAGACTGGTAGGAGAACAATAAAACTGTTACTGATTTGCTTTCTGAGTCCAGTCTGCTCAGTGAACCAGCACACAGGTGAGAGGCATCATGTTCACAGCAGGGGGTCCCCAGGCCCTTGGGACCAGGGGAGGGCAGGGGAGGGGTAAGGAGGGCAGAAGAGGGGAGGGAAAGAGAGGGGAGCTCAAGCCTGTCTGGCTGGGGCTAGGCTGGAGCCATCTTCCCAGAATCAGTGGCCCCTTCCCATTGGGCAGGACGGTCGGGGCTGGGGCTTTGGGGAGGCAGGGACACTGCTGCATATGTGTGTGTGTGTGTGTGCACACAGCCCCACCCATACACCATGATGCCTGTTGGACCCCAAACATGCACTGAGCCCAAATGGGAACAGTGAATTCAGATGCAGACAGAGTAGTCTGGAAAGGCATTTGCAGGAGGTGGCCTTTGATTTGGGACTTCAGAACGCACAGAAGAGAATGGTGCCCCTGGCAGAGGGAACAGACAGGAGTAAAGGCTGGTAGCTGTAAGCACCTGTCACTGGTATGGTCAGAGTGTGATGCACATGAAGAGATGTGTGGGACATGGATCTGGAAGACACGTCACCTTTAAAGCAGTGTCTGCACTGGCTAGGACCAAGCTGGGCCTCACTTTCCTCACCTGTAACCTGGAAAGACTCACCCTGTTTCCTCATGTCCTAGGAATAACTGAGTCTCATTATCTCCAATCAACCAGGGGCTCAGAGGATACACTTTTGAGTCGGAAAAGCTTAGGTTCAAATCCCTTCCTAGCTGTGTAATTCTTGGTAAGCCTCAGTTTACCCATCTGTGAAATGGGGATAGCAAGCTCTACCTGGAATGACTGATACACATGATGTACGTAGAGACCTGGCACAGTGCCAGCCTAACTGAGGCAGGAATGCCCTACCCACCGCATCCCACCCCACCTCCGATGCGGCCCTCACTTACATAGGAAGCCAGAAGAGTGGTCGGAGCCAGGGTGAGAGCCAGGTAGAGGCAGGGCGCTGCAGCAAGCAGACTAGAGGCACAGATGAGAGGCTCGGCCCTCGGGTTGACTTTCTTGTACCTCCTTGAAGCCTCTGCTCCCAGGACAACCCCAATGATGCCGGTCACGACGGTCAGTGTCCCAAAAATCAGGCTGATGGGAAAGAGCCCAGAGGGGTTGGTCAGTGGGTGGGATCAGGAGAGGGGTCCAGCCACCTGCCCCCGTGTATGATCTGGTACCCAAATAAAATGGGGCTGTGGGACCCTTCCCCTGCCTCCTTGGGAGCCTGATCAGGGAACCTGGTGCTCTCCCTCCTCCATCCCCTTCCCTGCCTCATCCTGGGGATCCCACTGGCCAGGTGGTGATCTGCTCAGCACCCCAGTTCCCAGCCTTCCTCAACTCCAGTAACCTCCAACCACTCACCGCACAAAACTATCCTCCTCGAAAATCTCTATTCCTTGCTCCCAGTCTAACCCCACCCTCCTATTATTCTAGCCCCCAATGCTAATGGGAATGGAGGCAAGGGAACATTTATTTATTGAGCTCCTATGACACGCTCAGCCCTTGTCTAGGCATTCCACACACCCTCCCTCCTCGAATCCCGCCTGCCACTCTCTGTCCCTGAACACCTCTCACGCAGCCCCCCTCCTGATGTCACTACCTTTCCCACCCACTCCTGGACCTACTTCAGTTCTTATGCTACCCCCTGTGGAAACCTGTCCTTCCAGAACAACTTCTGTATGGTCCCCAGAGGGTGCATTCTAGAACATAGATCTGACCATCCCCCTGCTAGCCCCAGGCTAAAATTCTCCACCAGCTCTCAAACATTGACCAGATTTGGTGCCAGCTCGTAGCATACATGGCCCTTCAGATCTGACCCTGGTTGACCTCAACCCCAGCCTCCAGCTCCATCCTCCTCTGCCTCCAAACTAGTTATTGGCCCCACTTTACACTTTTATTCCTCTGTCTGGGTGCTCTTCACTACTCTTCCCACCTACTGAACCCTTACTCGTCCTTCTAGACCCATCACAATGGTCTCCTTTTTGGAGATGCCTCCCCTGGACCTTTGCCAATTCCTCACACCCTTCAGTTCCTATAGCAGCTTCTGTGTTTCTATCATCAAGGTGATTACTTACTACCTGTGAGTTACTGGAGAACAGAGACCGGCTGTCTGGAATCTGTGCTGGGAGCATAGAGCCTGGACCACAAGAGATACATCTTGAGCAAATGAACTCATTGAGCCCTCCCAGAATTCCAAGGTGGGCAGATGAGGAAGGTTAGGCTGAGAAAGGTTAAGGTCAAGATTACCCAGCTAATATGTGACAGAAACAGGATTAAAATTATCTCTTTATCTCCTAGTCTATCCTACTCTCCCAAGCCTCCTATTAACGGAGCTCAAAGGGGTACTGAGACTGACCGACGTGAACTCTTGAAACCAGAACTGTAACCAAGATCTTTCCAGTCCCTGGTGGCTCCCTGTTGTCCTCAGAGCACGCTCATGGCCAGCACTGCAGGACTGGCCCCTGCAGAGCTGTGTAACCTCCCCTCTCTTCTCCCTCCCGCCCTCTGCATGAATGACTGGGAATTCTCTAAGCTCACCCTATGCTTTCTAGCTTCCCTGCCTTGGCCCACCCCCTTCTCTTGGCTTCAAGCACCATTCCCCCACAACCACCTTCTCTACCTGGCCAGTATCCCCTCCCAGACCCAAACATTTCTAGAAGTGCATAGGATGGCCAGGTGCCCTGCTATTACCTCCATGGCAGCTCCCACCAGGGTGTAAGCACATGACAGATGCAACACTATGGTCACTGACAAATTGAGTGTCACAAAAAAACACCTTTCCTCTAAACAATGTCTGTAAAATGTCCATTCCACAGGCTGAGTACCAGTGGGTTTGCTCCTCTGCCCCACCTCACTGGTTTATAGGAGAGGGTATTAGAGCCCAGAGAGGGCAGGAACTGGCCTGAGGGCACACAGCCCCCATGGGCAGGGCCAGGGTCTCCTGGCCCTCTGCCTACCGAAACACGTGGGTATTAAGGCAGTTTAAAGGTGCTCACTGAATCCTCCCACCCTTCCAAGCTGTGCAAGGCTCCAGCTCAGCTCAGTCAAGTGACCCAGAATCCTGAATGAGTAATATTTGCTTCTGAGCCCTTGGTCTGAGCCGCCTGTGGCAGATTCTTGAGACCTTTTTGAGACTTAGGATTGATTACCAGACAGGCAGTGTGGACAGGGGAGACCCCCCATCAGCCCTGAGCAGAAGATGTGGCCAGAGGACACACCCAGCCACCAAGTCCCTCTACCTCCACAACGCCTTCCCAGTATCAGACACTTAGAGCCAAGAGTGGGAGTCCTTAAAGGCCTGCAATTTCTATGTTGATTCTCTGCACAATGATCCTGGCAAGCAGCTGTCCAATTTCCACTTACATACCCCCAGTGGCGGGAAGCTCACTACCCCCATGCAACCCCTTCCATTTGGCCAGCTCTGAGTGTTGGAAGTTTTCCCTCTGGCCAAGCTAGAATCCTGTGTCCTATGGCTTCCTGCCCTCACCTGAAGGCTTATCCTAATCATAGAGGGTGCATCAATAGCTAGAGTCTGTGCAGAACCTCAACACCAGGACCTCCTGCCCATTCTGTGGTAGGCTGAGTAATGGCCCCTAAGATGTCTTCATCGTATCCTCTGGAACCTGTGATGTCACCTCATATGACAAAATGTGATTACACTAAGGATCTTGAGATGGAGAGATTAGCCTTCCTTGTTTAGTGGGCCCTGAATGCAACCATAAGTGTCCTTATAAGAAGGAAGCAGAGGAAGAGCTGAGACAGAAGAGAAGGAGCTGTGTGTCTGTGGATGTAGAACCTGGAGAGATGCAGCCACAGGCAATGCCTGCAGCCACCAGAAGTTGGAAGAGGTGAGAAAAGTTGCCTCTTTCTCCCATAGAGCCTCCAGAGGGAGTTTGGTCCTGCTGAACTTGATTTTGACCCAGGGAAACCATTTTGGACTTCTGACCTCCAGAACTATGAGAAAATAAATTTCTGTTCTTTTAAGCTACGGAGTGTGGTAATCCGTTACATCAGCCCTAGGACAGTAACACAAACTCCCATGTCAGTTTCTCACACGGGTTCTATGAAGGAGATGAGTTAGGAAGCCGAATGAAGCTGAGAAAAGGGGAAGAGAGTTGCCCAAGGAACACACAGCCAGTTAATGCCTGAGGTAGAATTGAGCCTTATTCTCCCCCTACCACCTCCTCACCCCCATTTTTTCAAGTTGCTGGGGGATTTCTGGACTGTCTTTGCCTCCAGGGAGATAACAATCTAGCTGGGGCACCAAGGCAGACTCTGTATTTCTCATTTGATGCCCCCATTCATTCACTCACTGGATGTTCTCCCGGAGCACCCATGGTGTGTGTGCCAGGAAACTGCTCCCAGCTAAGTGGAGAGATGTTCGAGTCGATTCAAAGTAATAGGCAGTCACCAGAGGCAATAGGATGTGGAGCTTAGAAGTACCAACTTTGGAGTAAGATGGGTTTGAATCCTAACTCTACTACTTGTTCTCTGTGTGATCGTGGACAAGTCACTTAACCTCTCCGATCCTCCATCTCCTCCTTTGTAATACAGGAATAATACGGTTAATTCTTGTAGAACCTCAGAGGGTTTTCTTCATGTAGAATGCATAGGTTAAGGCCTGAACTACAGCTGAAGCTTAGGAAGTGACAGTGAGAAAAGGGAGGGGAGCTACAAGCAGAGGGCATGGCTTGGGCAAAGGCACAAACAAGGGAGAGGGCACGGGACATCCTGGAAACTACATGAAGCTCTCGCCCTTGGTACCTGGGCGTGAGGAGGAGGCTGGGAAGAGGGAGGTAGACGTCCTTCCGGGCAGAAGACTGGTGTCACTGAAGCCTCAGTGACCATGAGGAGCCCACCGGCAAGGAGAAGGAGGGCACCACAGGGGGCTGGGAAGCATCAGCTGGGAGGAGGAGAAAATGAGGATTAAGGGTTTCAAGGAGGAAAAGAGAGCAAGTCAAAGAGGACTGAGACGTGCCCCGTCATTCAGGAGGTCACTGAGTCCCTGGAGAACGGGGTGTGGAGGGCGGGCAGTGGGGCAGGCATTCCCTGAGCACAGCAGCTTTCCCGGACTCGCAGTGCCTTAACTGGCACGGGTGAAATCCCTAAGCCAGAATAGTAACAAGGCCTCCGGGGCTTCCGTGTGCCATCTGCAAAATGGGATGACCTCACACTATGGGTCCCTTCAAAGGAAGGTTGCCTGAGTCCCCTCATTCTTGCCCCCACCCCGTGTCCTCTGGACCTCCACAGCAGCCCCAGAGTGGGGATACAGGGATGGGGGGCTAGGGAGGACAGGGGAGCTGCCTCTGGACACCCAGCGCAGCAGAGGCTCAGCCAGAGCCAGAAGTGACCTACTGCCCGACAGCCGGCTCCCCAGCTCTGCGGTCTCTTCGCAGAGCACCATGTGCCCAGACAGATTGAGTTTCGGCACTAAGAACCCCCTAAGACTTCCCCATTGAGAGCTCCCCTAACCTGAGCAGATGCCCAGGGCTCCCAGAGGGCCCTCACCTGTCCTTGCTGTCACATGGCTGCTTGAAGCAAGGAGGTTGCAGCCTGTGCACCACACGGGCCTCGAACAGAAACTTGGGGGCCCAGAAGCCCAGGGCTCCAGTCACAAAGGCCATGGCTGTCACTCCAAGGGTGGACCACACAAAACTCCAGCTGCAAAAGAAAGTGCCCTGGCTGAGGCTGGGAGAGGGCTGGGGCCACAGGGCATGTCCGCTCCTCTGAGCTCCCCTTCTCCCATCTCCTGGACACTGAGGTCATCTGGACACGCAGGTGGGCTCCAGACTCCCCATCCTCCCTAACATTCCCTGAGAGCCCTGCACACCCCATCTCCACCCCTTTACTCATGCTTTGCCTTCCTCCCTCCTGTCTGCAGGACCAGCTCCCCCATCCTGAAAGGCCCACATCCAGCATCACAGACTCCAGGAGGCTGAACCAGCTGCCTCCCACCAGCCTCATGGCTCTGGAACAGACAGAGTTGGGTGCTGTTCGTGCTCCACATTTTGGTAAATCATGAGGCCTGGGAGTACAGTTGACTCCTGTCTGCCTCCCCGACCAGGCCTGGAAGAGAGGATAGATGCACTCCCACGAGGCTCAGAGAGGCATCCTCCCGGCATCCTCCCAGCGACCCTGAGAAGCTGGAAGATTCTGTTCATTGAATAAATGAGGGAAGTAAGGCTCCAAGTCTCAGGTCACTTAGGGATAAGGCAGTGGCAGAGCCAAGGCTGGAGTTCATGCTACCTCCCTCCCTTCTCCCTGCCTCCCTTGCAGCCCTGTGCTGCTGTCATGTGGCTGGGGGAAGGGGGCCTCCGAGTGAGAGAGGGACATCTCAGTTGGTGAGTGGGAGCTCAGAGGAGGAAGAGGGCTGTGAACGCTGGAAGGTCACAGGGGGCTCTGGTCACAGGGGACTCCTTAGAGGCAGAAAGCGGGAGGCCAGGGATGCTGGGGCAGACGGTGGAGTTTTGGGTGACAGGCAGGAAGGAGCAGGAACACTCACTTTCTCCCCAGGTATCTGACATCTGCCCACCAGCTGCTCCTCAGGGCCCCCGGGGCCACCTGCCTCTGCTTCTCAGCCGCTCCCCGGGGCGGGTCTGGAACCAGCGCAATGAGCAGAATCAAGGCCACAGCTTCCAGGCAGGGCATGATCTAGGGACAAGAGGGCCCAGGGAACTCAGTGCCACGTGCCCCTGTAGGCCAGAGATCCTACGGTGACTGAACTCTGTGGTCCAGGCCCTTGGAGTGCTCTGTTCCCTGGGTGGGAGGCAAACGGGTGGTGTCCTGGGTGCTGGTTACACAGAACCTAACATAGCACTGTTTCTCACCCCATCACCTCTGACAGCGCAGCCTCTCTGGGGAGCAGCATCCCCTTGGGAGTTGATTTAGTAGCTGTCTGTCCAGTACAGACACTATCTACCTGCTCACTGAGCCCGACACGGCTGAGCACTGGAGTACCTGCAGTCGCCATAACTGTCCCCTTTCCCTCCATCTGCCACGCCAGTCCTGCCCTAGTATCTTTCTGTTTCTTGTCTCATTAATCCTCAGGAGTCCTTACAGCAACATTTACTCCCTCATTTTATAAGTCGGCAAAGTGAGGCTCCTAAGAGGGAGGCGACTGTCTCAGGTCACACAGCTAGCAAACTGAGCAGCCAGGATTTGAACCCGGGGCCACAACTTCCATACCCACGTCCCACGTAAGGTCCCAAAGGTCTGAAGCTGCTGACGTCTGACCACCTCCCGTGGCGCCGGGTAACATGCCAAGTGGCTAAGGCCACTGGAGGCTGGAAAGTCCCTGTCGGCCCGGGGGCAAAGCAGAAGGAAGAAAAGGAAGCTGGACTCACGCGGAGGGCCCAATGCCAGCTCCCAGTCAGAGCCTTCACAGCTGACCCCAGCACGTAGCCCAGGCCACTGCAACAGAGGGGCAAGGGGACAGGCAGTGAGGACAGAGCGGCAGCCCAGGGCCCCCAGGCTGGCCTGAGCCAACGTGCCCCCAACACAGGCAGCTGGCTGTCTGCAGCTCATAGCCCTTTCACGGGGAAAAGTGAGCCACGTGAAGCCCAGATGTCCACTGCCCTTGGTCAAGTCACCGGTGACCTCTGGCTCCTAGCCCATCCCCGTGCCACTGTCCCCCGTCTCCCTATATGAGGACTCCCTCCCTCACCCAAGGCTCAGCCCTGCCTGAGTCAGAGATTTCAGGAAACCAGGGTCAGAGCTCAGGGGCCTCGCTGTAAATCCCACTCTGTCCTACCCCTCTGTGGGGTGCCACTGCCTGGCCCTAGTGCACTTCCCTGCCTCACCTCCCAGAGCCGGCGCCCCTCCACAGGCAGACTACCAGGCCGCTCTTTCTCAGCCCCCACCACCAAGTGTACTAGCAAGTAGGGAGCACCTTTATCCTCTCTAATCCTCGTCACAGCCCACCAGTATTACTGTCCTCATTTACAGATGAGGAACTGAGGTGCAGAAAGGGAAGGTGACCCAGTGAGGAAGGGGTACGGTTGGGATTGAAATGCCAGCCCCTCTGGTCTGATGTGTCTTCCCCAGCCCAGTCCCTGTTCCGACTCTTTTGGGCCTCGGTTTACCAGCTGCAGGAAGTGGACCCAGGGTGATACCAACCTTCCAACAGGAATAAAGATGTAGAAGATGGCCAGCACACGGGTCCGCTGGTCTCTCACGAAGAGGTCGCCCAGGATGGTGGGCGCGATGGTGGAGTAGCTGGCAGTGCCAGTGCCCACGACTCCCCGGGACAGGAAGAAGAGCCAGGAATACTGGGGCAGGCAGGTGCAAGAACAGGGTGAGTTTCAGAAATCACCCACTGGGCAAGGGACTCAAGGATTTGTCAGAGGGGCTCCAGATACTGGCACTTCGCTATCCTCCCAGCCCTGGTTCCCCGAAATCACACGGGTGCCCCCTGCTGGTGCCTGCAGCTGCTGCAGGCCCCCAGGCAGGAGGAGCCCTTCTCCAGAGCGTTGCCTTTGCTAACCAGGCCAGTTCCCCCACACTGCAGCTGTTACCCCTCCCCCACCGCCAGCACAGTGGACGGAAATGAAGCCACCAGCAGCAGCGGGAGGTGCAAGAGAGGAAGGCTCCTGTTAAGAAAGCCTAACGGGCTGGCCCTGGCCGGGTAGTCATTTGGTTGGACCATCGTCCCAATACAGTTGCAGGTTCCATCCCCATCAGAGCACATACGAGTCAACCAATGAATGCATGAGTCAGTGGAGCAACATATCAATGTTTTTCTCTCTCTTAAATCAATCGATCAATCAATCAAGCCTAATGGGCTCCTCTCTCAGCCTGGAAGGCAATCCCCAGCAAGCCTGGCGCCTTGATGGGAACAGAGGCAGCCCCACCCAGCTGTCATGGAGCCAGCAGGAGAAAGTTCCCTGGTGCCTGGGCAGGGGTCAGGGCACCTACCCGGGGGGAGATGAAGGAGCTGGAGAGGCCCGCTCCTGACCAGAGGAGGATCCCAAAGCTCAGCGTGGCTTTGCGGCTGTGTCGGTCGCCCAGGTAGCCAAACACGGGTGCAGACAGCAGTAGGCAGACGGTGAAGACTGGAGGAGACAGACAAGGGGCAGCCTACATCTCCCCCAATGTTAGGTGGGCAGATGGGCCCCACAGGCCCACATAAGGGCACCTTGGCAGTGAGTGGATTGAGGACAAAAAGAGGAAAAAGTAAGGTGAACTCCCCAATCCTCCCCTAGCACATAACCCATTGCCTAAAGTCAGGGGGCTGGGCTGGGCTATGCGGCCGTGGGCTGCTAACTCCACCTCCCTGATCATCACCCAGCACTGGTGAAGTCAACAACCCCCATGCCCACTCCCATATGCCCTTGGAGGCTGCATAAAAGTGAGATAAAGTGGCCATGGAGCCAGGCAGGGAGTGGCCAGTGGTCAGGGCACACCAGAGCCCTAGCTTTATCAGAACTCCTGCCCTCTGTGAGCCTGATGCTGGGACTGGTCTGATTTTGCTGTCACACCCCTGCTGAGGGTGGAGGGTGGCAGAAGGGAAGGGTGGTCTGCTTGGGCCCTCTTGGAAAGGCAGATGAGTACCGTTTAGAATGAGCACAGTGATTCCTGGAGGCTGGAAATGCGCTGGTTTTTCTAAGTAGGTAAAACATTCCCCTGACACTGTCAGTTGTATGCATACCATTTTTTAAAGTAAATCCTTAAGAACTGGCAGCTGGATTAATGAATAATTAGGCTATTCTGTGAAGACAAAGAAACTGCCAGGGTTTTGCAGGGCTCTACCTCAAGGATAGGTACCCTCACCGCTTCTGTTCCTTAAATAAATCGCCTCTGCCCTCCCGGGAAGATGTGTCCCAGGCCTTGGAGAGTCCGCAGGCAGCGAGGGGAAATTCTGGACCCTCCCCACCTGGTCCCACCATCCTAGGGCCTTAGGCTTTGGAGGGCCCCGCCCACCACTTGGGTCTCCATTCATTGAGTACATATGATTGACTTTTCCTAAGCCCACAGAGTATCCAGATTCCACTCAGCTCAGTTTCCAGCCCCTCCCACTCCTCCAGTATTGGGTGGGGCCACTTGTAATTGAGGAAATTAGGGCAGTTTTGACCTACAAAACGAGAATTTAATATGGTTCGACCTAATACTCCACAGAGAATGGTCTTTGGTGTCAATGGCATTTATAATTTTAATAGCTACTGCCAAAATAGGCCTCTAAAAAAAGCTGTATCGATTTATACTTGCGTGGAAGCGTATGCCAGCACCCTTGTGACACTTGATAGGATCAATCCCTTTATTTTTGTTCATCTAATGGTTGGAAAACAAATGGCATCTCGCTGATGTTTTTACCTGCATCCTATTCCCAGTGAAGCTGAGCACCCTCTGCCCATTTTTCTCTTGGGCCTTTCCTTGTTTGGGAATAGTTTCTCCAGTCCTTCATATTTGTTTCAAGGATTTAAAATGCAAGTTCTGAGACTAAACTACCTGGGCTCACATCCTGACGCTACCACTCCCTAGCTGTGTGACCTTGGGCAAATCCCTTAACTCTCCTGTCCGACTTTCATCAACTACACAATGAAATAGTAAGAGTACTTGTCTCATAAGATTAAATAAAATAAAGCATATAAAAGGCAGTGACTAGCTTTATATAAATGCCTAATAAATGTTACCTGTTATTAATTATTGCACTTACAGTTTCAATCACCAGGATACAGAAGAGTTCAGCTTTGATATAGTCAAATGTATTATCTTCCTCTAGGGAGGTTGTTTCGGGTCTTGTTAATGCCTATCTTTTTTACCCAAAGGTTGCAAAAACATTTTGCCAAATCTAATACTTTTATGAGATCTGGGGCAGGGATCCTCAATGGGACATGATCACTTTAGCTGTGCAGTTGCCCTGAGATGAGAGACCTGTCCTTCAGGGGAAGACAGGCACTCCCTCTTTCCCTTCTAGCATCTCCACATTCAAACACTTTCTGTGACAAGGTGGGAGAGAGATTCAGGGGCACCAGGAGGGAAGGACTGTACAGGCAGCTGCCTGGAGTTGAATCCCAGCTTCGTCACTCACCAGCTGTGTGACCTTCAGCAAGCCCCATAGCCGCTCTGTGCCTCAGATTTGGCATTTATAAAATAGGCCTAATAATAATACCTGCCTCACGGGACTGTTGTGAAGATTAAATGAGTTAATATTATAAAGCACTTAGGATAGTGCCTGGAACAAGGTAAGGGCCACATCAGTTTGTTTTAATATTATTAACCAATTAACCAACTCCAACAGTTTCTCAGTACCAATTGGGAGGGAGGGGGTCTGACCACTGTTTCCCACTTCCCTCTACCCCATTCTTATAAGCTGACCCCCCACTTAGTTCATACAGCAGCCCTGTGGACACAGAGCAGGGTGGGTCTTCGGGCCATTGCTTGGAGACTTAGAAAGGTAAAAATACTCACCTTAGGTCACCGGAGACAAGCCTGGTCGTCAGGCCTCCAGCCCACTGACCTTTCCATATGCCTTTTGGGACAGTTTCTGCAGAATTAACCCTTCCCATCATTCACTCCCAAACACACACACTCACATATCCACATCCACTCTTTCTTTCTCTCTCTCTCTTTCTTTCTTTCCTTCTTTCTTTTCTCCCTCTCTCTTTCTGTCTGTCTCTCTCTCTCTCTTACACACACACACACCCACACACAATTCTCCCTCCACGGTATCTCACTGATCAGCAGCCCTGCAGTAATAATCCTGCTCACCATAGTAAGAACTGGGGAAGGGAAATGTTGACTCAACTATCATTATCTGTTTCATCTAGAAGTTTGAAGGCATTGAGCTGAGATGGTCCCTCTTTAGCTACGAAGGAAGGTCAGCCCCAGCCAGCCTGAGACAGGAGCAACGGGAAGACCCGTGGTCTAAAGCAGGGCTCTGCTAACTCTTTTGCATGGTGCCTGTTAAAGAAGTTTGTAGAACTATGCACCCCTTCACGTGTTTTCTGCTGACATTTAAAACATTTTTATCATCAGTTTAAACAGTTGCAAAAGATGTGATTTCCAGCATTATTGTATTTTTAAACTATATTTTCATCCAGATCCTTGAGGCTGCAAATCAAGTTCATTCAATTTATGGGAAATGCCAGCCATAGAGTCTAATGAACAAAACCAGTCCTGCCCTGGCCAGGTGGCTCAGTTGGTTGAGCATCATCCCATACACCAAAATAAAGTTGTGGGTTCGATTTCTGGTCAGAGCACATACCTAGGTTGTGAGTTTGATCTCCAACCAGAGCGAGTAGGGAAGGCAACTGATTGATGTTTCTCTCTCACACCTCTCCCCACCCTTCAAACCAATAAACATCCTCAGGTGAAGATTTAAAAGAAAACAGTTCTTATTTGTCAAATCAATCAGACAAATCAGACTGGTTGTCTGTAAGAAAGATGTTAAAATGTTGGCTTCATTTTTTATTGAAATAACTGTGCCGACACCTGTCCCGGAGACAACCTTCTCACTTCGGAATTTTAAATTGTAGATAAATAGCAGACTGTCACACACCAGCAAGACAGCTAGATAAGGCTTGGCATCTTGCCATGGGTTTGCGGCCTGGAGAAAACATCCCCAGTGGGTTTCTACTGACTGTCTGCTCTGCTCCTCGTCCTCCCCAGCCAAAGCCAACCCCCTCTGTCTGGCACCCTGGAGGTTTTTACACCCAGGACTGTAGGTCCTGGAAAGTTCTCATGTCGCCCCAGGGGTCCTGGTACCCCAGTTTGAGAGCCTTGTTCTAAGGGTTGAGATAGTGGACTATTAGGAAGAGGAACCATGCATGTGCTAGTGACCAGCCAGGTGTGTTCACACACATGTATCTATGCATGCACATGTACAGGGGGGTGAATACATGTGTCACCATCCAGGCATTCATGGACCCACTGCCCCCTCCTTGAACAGGAATTATAGCTGCTCTCCAAAGCTGGACTGAAGGTGTGTGTGAGCCCAGACCCCTCTGAGCCCATGTGGGGGATCTCTGTCTGTCTGTGTGTCCTGACGGTCAGATTTTTCAGGTCCATGAGAGGAAAGCAGGTGTCAGGATTTCTCAACCCCTGCCAGTCTCCAGTACCCAGAGGAGCTGAACAACAGGAAGAAGTGAGTGGCCAACTCCACAGCCGTGGTCAGAAGCTCAGGAGCCCTTCCCAGCCCCAGCTCCCCTGCTCTTTGGGCAGCACCTACACTCAGACCCGAAGGGGCTGTTCAAGCACGAGGTCTCAGCCCATGTGATCTCCTGTTACCCGGACTCTCCCTCACACCCACCACCACAATCTGCAGTGCCCCTTCCTCTGCTGGGGGACTTAGGGTGGCTCAGCCTGGCTCCTGTTTCCCAGCAGCTGTAGCTGGGCACAGAACAGGACCTGCCAGAAGACCCCAGCCCAGCGTGAGGCCAGGACCCCAGCTCCAGGGCCAGGGCTCGCTACTTACCTGTCTGAAGCAAACCAACACTGCTGTCACTGATGTGAAAAAACTTCTGTACATCCAACAGCACTCCTGTGGACAGACAGACAGCACTCAGGAAGCAGGAAGTAGCCCACTGGGCCTCTAAAGCCACCGCCACTACATTTGGGACAGGACCACAACTGAACAGCACAGGACGGGCATGGCACCTGGGCCCACTGATCTTTCCCCTGCTCTTACACATGCACACAGTCACATGCACACACACAGGCACATAGAGAGATGTGTGTACATCAAACACATGCAGAAACATGCATCCCAAAGGCCCTGACTTGTGCACACACATTCACGCACAGCACGCACTCCCAGGAATCGACATAGTCATGCAGACACAGACATGCAGATCCACATACATATATACAAACTGGAATGCCCAGGGATACATACTCATAGAGGCTTAGATATACATACACACAGGAGCCTGCACTCACAGATGTGTAAGCCCAGCCTCATGCATACATACAGACACACATATACACACATATATAGCCAGACACATGTACATACACATATACACTGAGATGTACGTATAAAGACACACCCACAGGCATGCATGCAAATGCATGTATGCAGGACTGCCATTCACATCCTAGTCAGAGTGACTGACAGTTTCCTGTTGCTGCACAATGAACAGCCATTTGCTTAGACTACAGTGTAAATGGAAGTCCCTGGGATTGTGCTACACAGCAGCCCTGCTAGTATACAAACTCCAGATACTCATTGATATCATATACATGCATGAGCATGTACATGCAAAGACATGTGTACCTTGGCCTGCACATATGGCCCTACATGTTCTTCCAGGGGCATGAGCACAGACATGAGAGTGCACATGAAAGCTTCAGAGATAGGTTCTATTTAGGCCTGACCTTGACCCCGACTCCCTGAGGGTGGTAAGCTCTTGCTCTGCACTAGCCAGGTCTCTGAAGTCCCTCTAAGACCTCAGTAGGCCATGGGCTGGTGCAGTGCATGCTCAGCCTAACACAGAGAAGAATAAGGCCTCCTGATGCCAGGTCCTGCTCCCTGAAATCCCCTCAGCCCTTCGGTGTATTTTAGAAAAACTTAGTCAGGTCCTAGGCACCTGCTTATCTGAGCTGTGAGGCTCTGGCCCTGCCATGATGAAGGACAATCATTACTCTCATTGAATTATGAGATGCCTGAGGGCCAGACCTTGAGCTGACACTGCAGTGTTTCCCTCAGAGGTGGGGACTGTCATTGTCTCTATGACACAGATGAGGAAACAGAGGCTCCAGCCAGCCTGCACAGCTGGAAATGGAGGAGCTGGGACTAGAATCCCAGCCAGAGGTAGTCTGCCTTCCTGCCCAGTGTCGCAGAAGGGCAGAAGCACCCCAATGGGGCCCTGCAGAATCGCCCACAGGGTGGGGGGAGAGGGATAAAACCCCCTCCCTCACCCACACCTCCAAGACCTGTCAGCAGGTGAGGAAAAAATCAAAGAATCAGAGAAACAAAGTAAGATTTTTTGTTCAGACGTTTACTTTGGGCCCAGTTGCCACAGTATCTAGTATACCAACATATACGTCCTTTCCTTCCCTTTTAATATTTTTAATTGCATGAATAAGACATATTCATTGAAGAGAAAAAACAGACAAGCAGATAAGCAAAATAAATAGCTAGATAAAAATTCTCTCTAATCACACTCATCTTCCACGTTTATGAATGAGGACCCACCCCTGCACCTGGTCTGCTTCCAGGTCTGGGATGCTCTGGGGGCTTGGGCGCAGCCTCATTCTTTACCTGTAAGCTGTCACTCCAGCTTCCCACGGGAGAACCCTAGTCACCGGGAGACTTGCCTGCAGTCCCCCAACAGCCCCTGCATACTCTCCTTGGTTTCACTTCTCCTTCATCCCAATAACGGCCTTGCTTCTCACACAGCCAGGGGAAGTCCCAACACGGAAGGGGCCTCAGGCAGGCAGAGCTCAGGGCCTGACGGTTCAGCCAAAGGCTTCTCAGGACAAGTGGCAGTAAGAGCAGGGACCTGAGCCTGTGGGGCTCAAAGAGCTCTACACCCACGATCACCCTGCTGTCACCTGTGCCCTGCCCATCCCCTCCCCTTCATACACCCCTCCCACACTCCGATTCAGGCCTCCTCAGCTTGGGCCTGGTCCACTGCAGCTGCCTCTGTATGGACCTCCTGTTTTACTGTGCTTCCATCATATACCTCAAATGTGATTATAGACCCCCCAGCTTAAAAACATTCTCCCTGTCTCCCCATTTTCCTGGCCTTTTCCATTGCTTCAGCAGAAAGGCCAGGCTTCTAGTCTGGCAGCAAAAAACCCCTATGATCTAGCCCCAAATCCCCTTTTAGAATAATTTCCTGTTTTCTCCCCCATCACCATACCTCATCAGAGCATGCCCTTTGGCCCCATGTGCCCTGGTGCATGCTGACCCCTCTGTCTGAATGCTCTTGCCTCACTCCTTCCCCACCTTGCCAGTTTTCACAGCCTTCAAAGGCCTAAATCAAATACTCCCTCCCCTGTGATTCTACCAGAACCCTCAGTCATTGACCCCGGGCTGCTCAGCTGACTCTCACCCCACTCTACCTGTCTTAGAGCTACTTGTTCATGTGTTCTGTGTCCCTCTGAGCTCATCAAAGGCAGATGCTGGGTCTGGGCTGTCTGCAACCCTATTCCCATTCATTCCACAGTTGCTCTCCAGTGTGCTGCGCTGGTAACTGATGACTCAGTATCCTGGTCTCAGGGATGCCCTGCAAGTACGGGTGCCACCTCTGAGCTCCCCAGACAAGCTGGTACCTCCCTCATCTGGCTGCATCTCCCTGCCTTGCAGGAGTCTCACTAATGAGCTTCTTCTCCCTCCTCCTAGTGAGATGGTCATTCCTGAGTTCAGAAACTACAAGATTGACTTCCCCTCCCCTGGGTCCACAAGATCCACCCAGAAGGCCCTGCCCATAGTTAGTGTTCAGTTGATCTTGAATGAATTAGTGATAGAGAAAAGGTTTAATCCTGAATGAATGAAAGGATGAATGAATAAATAAATGAAAAGTGAATGAGTGAGTGACGGAGGAGACTGAGCCCTGGGGCCTGCAGGAAGGAAGGCAGAATGTGCAAGGTTTGCACACAGCCTGCTACCCCACAAATACCCAGCAAACTTTTTCTTGTTTGGGAGCTGGGCCAGGCTGCCCTGTCCTCACAACCTCACCCTGGCATTTCACCCAGAGCCTCCAGGTCTTTGCCTGAAGGCTCAGTTCCCCCTGTCATCCTCATCTACCCCCCTACCACCATGCACCACACCTATGTGCACACTCCTAATTTGGGCTGGACTGGGAAATGAGATTGGCAGGACAGCAGGGATATGCTCCACAAGAAGAAAGCTTGCTGGACGGAAGGCCACCATGGTGGCAGGGCAGCCAGTGGGTGGATGGGTAGGGGCTGCCCAGGATGTCTGTCCCCTTCCTCACCTGCGATGATGAACCAGTTCATGTAGTTCAGGAGGTTGGTGTAGCAGAGCACCCCCGCAGCCACATAAGCTCTCCAGCGGGGCAGGCTCCAGGGGGCAGGCATGGTTGGATGAGGACACTGACCTGAGCCCAAGGCCCCAGAGTGCCCACCTGATCCTGGGGACCCGCCTTGAGGCCCCTCTGGCCCAGGCTCCTGGCACTCCCCAGGCATGCCCCGCACCTTGCCAGCCCAAAGTTTCTGTCCCAGGAGGCATGCAGGGACCAAGATGCATCAGTTCTGTATTGAGTCACTTCCTGTGGTCTCCCAGCTTCCCAATCTGAAAGCGGCTACCCTAACTGCTAAGCATCTTATCACAGGTTCCTGCTGAGCCCACCACAGCTTCAATGGTGAGATTTCACCATCCCCAGCCTCCAGGGCTTGCTCGAGGGGAAGAGGGCTCTTACCCTCGTGCCCCACCCTGGGTGACTGAACACTATGGTCCCCTCGATCTAGTCAGGGGCTGTAGCGGCTGCAGTGGCTGTAGTGAGGAAGAGAAGCTTCACAGGACAGGCAATGAGATGAGTTTCCTAGAGGCCTGATCACTATGGGAGGGTCTGGCTGCCCACAAAAGAGATGTGAATGAGGGACTTGAACCTGGGTCAAATCAGAAAGGCTGGGTGTTGGCCAGGAGAGTAGCACTGGCGGGACTCTAAGTGAAAGTGGCACCTGCTCCTGTCTGATGCCCCACCCAGAGAAACAAGGATGGCTGCCTGCAGGAAGACAGCCTTGGGCAAAAGTCATCAATGGGTAAACATCTAGGGGGGAATATTTTTAACATTTTTTATTTTTTAGTTACAGTGAACATACAATATTATATTTTCAGGTGTACAACATAGTAGTTAGATATTTATATAACTTACAAAATGGTCACCCCAATAAATCTCACACCCATCTGACACCATATATAGTTATTATATTATTGACTGCACTCCCTATGCTGTACTTTACATCCCTGTGACTATTCTGCAACTGCCAATTTGTACTTCTCAATCCCTTCCTCCTTTCCGCCTATCCCCCACCCCCTCAACCTGGCAACCATCAAGGTGTTCTCAGTATCTATGAGTTTTTTTCTGTATTATTTGTTCATTTATTTTATTTTTAGATTCCATATATAAGTGAATTCATATGGCATTTGTCTTTCTTTCTCTGACTTATTTCACTCAGCACCATACCCTCTAGGTCTATCCATGATGTTGCAGATGGCAAGGTTTCATTTTTTTTATGGCCAAGTCATATTCCATCATATATATGCACCACTTCTTTATCTGCTCATCTATTGATGGACATAGGTCGCTTCCGTATCTTGGTTATTGTAAATAATATTGCAATGAATGGATGAATGTCTCTTTTAGAATTAGTGTTTCAGCTTTTTTCAGCTAAATGCCCATCAGTGGAATTTCTGGGACCTTCTTTGTCTCTTGTTATAGCTCTTTGGCCCTGGCCGAGTAAGTCAGTTGGTTAGAGTGTCATCCCAATACACAAAAGGTGTGGGTTCAATTCCCCAGTCAGGGCACATACAAGATCGAAACATAAATGCATAAATAAATGTAACAACAAATCAGTATTTCTCTCTTTTTCTCTCTATGAGTAAATAAAAATTTTTTAAATCTATTTTGTGTGGTATAAGTATTCCCCCAGCTTTTTTTGTTTGTTTCCATTTTCAAAAAAAATATCTTCTTCTATCCCTTTGCTTTCAGTCTGTGTGTCTTTGAATCTGAAATGAGTCTCTTGTAGACATACGTAAAAGTTTTGTTCTCTTATCCCTTCAGCCACTTATCTCTTTTGATTGAAGCATTTAAACCATTTGCATTTAAGGTAATTGTTGATAGATGTGTAGTTATTGCCATTTTATTATTCATATTTTTATCTTTTTGTTTTTATCTTAAAGAAGGCTCTTTAACATTTCTTGTAATACTGTTTTTGGTGATGATGAACTCCTTTAGTTCTTTTCTTGTCCAGGAAGTTCTTTATCTGTCTTTCAATCCTAAATGATAGCCTTACTGCTTGTAGGTCCTTGCTTTTCATCACTTTGAATATTTGTTTCATGCCAATCCCTTCTGGCCTTCAAAGTTTCTGTTGAGAAATCAGCTGGCAGTCTTATAATAGCTCCCTTGTAAGTAACTACTTTTTTCTTGCTTCTTTTTTTTAAAGATTTTATTTATTTATTTTTAGAGAGAGGGCAAGGGAGGGAGAAAGAAAGGGAGAGAAACATCGATGTGAGAGAGAAACATCAATCAATTTCTTCTCTCAAATACCCCAGCCAGGGCTGAACCCACAACCCAGACATAGGACCTGACCTGGAATCGAACCGGCAGTCCTTCCCTCTGTGAGGTGACAACCCAACAAACTGAGCCACACCAGTCAGAGTTCTTGCCGTTTTTAAGATTCTCTCTTTGATCTTTAGCCCTTAGCATTTTAATTATAATGTGTCTTGGTGTGAGCCTCTTTGGGTTCATCTTGTTTGGGATTCTCTGCACTTCCTAGACTTGTATGTCTATTTCTTTAACCAGGTTAGGGAAGTTTTCCATCATTATATCTTCTAACAAGTTTTCAATTCCTTGCTCCCTCCCTTTTCCTTCTAGTACACCTATGATTGAATGTTGGTCCACTCGACTATCCTCATTTCTTTAGATTCTATTTTTTTTTCTGTTTTGACTGGGTGTTTTCTGCTATCTTGTCTTCCAAATTGTTGATTTGATCCTCTGCTTCATCTAATCTATTGATTTCCTTTAATGAATTCTTCATTTCTAACTGGTTCTTTTCTATATGAGGTCTGTCCATAAAAAGTCCAGCCATTGTTAATACAACAAGAACAGTGTGCATGACATTGGTGTAACCTGGCAGCCAAGAAGAATGGACTGGAATGTGCATATGTCAACAGTGATGACTTCACATAATAGTCAGTGGGGGGCAGTAGATGCCATTGAGTGAGCACGTGTACTGTGTGGCTGTTGCATTCAAAATGACAGACTGGGTAGAGCAACGAATCTGCATCAAATTTTGTATTAAGCTTAAACATTCCTCTGCAGAGACTATTCGGATGATTCAGAAGGCTGCAGCTATGAGCAGCTGGTGACTGGCAGCTTCATCACAACAACACACCCGGTCATGCATCATGTCTCATACAGAATTTTCTGGTGAAACATCAAATTGCCCGGGTGACTCAGTCCCCCTACAGCCCAGATTTGGCAGTCTGCGACTTCTGGCTTTTCCCAAAACTAAAATCACCTTTAAAAGGGAAGAGATTTCAGACCTTCAATGAGATTCAGGAAAATACGATGGGGCAGCTGATGGCAATTGGGAGAACTGTGTGAGGTCCCAATTGCCTACTTTGAAGGGAACTGAGATGTCATTGTCCTATGTACTATGTTTCTTGGATCCTGTATATTCTTCAATAAATGTCTCAATTTTTCATATTACATGGGTGGATACTTTCTGGTCAGGCCTCGTATTTTCTACCTGCATTTTCATATTTCCTATCTCTTTGTTAAGCTCTCACTGAGATCACTGAGCATCCTTATAACCATGTTTTGAACTATGCATCTGTCTCCATTCCATTTTGTTTAGGTCTTTCTCTGGACTTTTGTTCTTTTCTTTCATTTGGGCCATGTTTCTTTGTCTCCTCATTTTGACTGCCTCCCTGTGTTTGCTTCTCTGTATTGGGTAGAGCTGCTACACCCCCTGGTCTTAGTTGTAGGTATCCTGTGGGGCCCAGAGGCACAGATTCCCTGGTCACCTGAGCTGAGTACTCCAGGTGCTCCAGGTAGTCTAGGCTTGATTGCTGTTGGCTTGTCAGTGGGAGTGATTGAGCCTCAGGATGACTGGCTGTGAGGACTGGCCATGACTGCAGCGGAGAAGCTGTTGTCCAGGGTCTCACCCCACGGAGTAGGAGTTGCTTTAGCAGGACTCTGACACCCACTGAGTCTGCCCTTTGGTGTGTCATTTGGAGGTGTTTGGGTGATGCTCTGGTATGGTCGGAAGCTGACCACCAGGTGAATTGGTTTTGGGGACTCTTGGGAGTTGCAGGCCAAGGTCAGCCACTACTTGTGTCTGCCCATGGCCACCTAATATGAGCTACAAAATGATCTGCAGAGAGCTGCCACTTGCGTTGGGCTTGGAGGTGCCTGGGAGAGGCTAAGCTGCAGACTGAGGCCGGCTGCCGCTAGTGCCGTGCTTGGGGCTGCTTAGCAAGAGGGTCAGTGCACACCGAGGCCAGATGTTACTTGTTTGGGGTTTGTGAACCTTTGAGAGATTTTAAGAAAGTCCAAAACAACTTAAATGCCTATCAATGAATGAATGAATGAGGAAAATGTGATACATCCATACAAAAGAATGTTATTCAGCCTTAAAAAAGGAAGGAAATCGTGACACATGCTACAGCATGGATGAACCCTGAGAACATTATGCTGAGTGAAGTAAGCAAGACACAAGATGACAACTACTGTGTGACTCCACGTATTCGGGGCACCTAGAGTAGTCACATTCGTAGACACCAAAAGTGGAAGGTGGTTGCCAGGGGTGGGGAGCTGGCGCGGGTGGCAATAGTGCATTAGTTAGTGTTTAGTGAGTGCGGGGTTTCGGTTGGGGAAGATGAAAAAGTTCCAGAGGTGGAGAGTGGTGATAGCTGTACAACAAGGCAAATAACTTGTGCCACTGAATTGTGTTGAAAATGGTTAAAAGGGTAAATTTTATGTTGCGCATGTTTTACTACTGCTAAAAAGAGTAAATGTGGTGATCATAAAATCAAAAATGTGGCAACATTCTGGATTTCAGGTTTAATGGGATTGGTCAAGTAAATAATGGTACCTCTGCAGATGTATACAGGTATTCATCATCATAGTATCACACAGAGTATGTTCCATTGCCCTCAGTATCCTCTGTACTGTGCAAATTAGCCTATGTGGATCTGAAATGGGTTCAGGATATGATGACCAGGTGCAAATAAGAGTGTACAAAAGGTATGTCCAGTGTGGCCCCTTTCAGGTAAAAATTATAAAAATAAATGCAAGAAAGACTTATGAATTGGCCCATCACAATTCACTTGGCTACTTGCCCCTATGAACTAACACAAGAGTTCATTTGAGATTACTTTTCAGGGAGGCCCTTCTGGGGTGGTTCCCATTAGAATTTAAATTTGCATTTTTTTTAACGAAAGAAAATTGTCAGCCCCGCGGAGTGAGAGGTGAGAGGAAATCACCCAGGAATCACTCTTCAGAAAGCCGCAAGACGAGCTGCAAAAGACCCAACTGCAGCTATGCAGGGGCAGCCCTCACCGCGCCTGAGAAGTCGGCAAGCAGGCGGCTTCAGGGTTGCTTAACCCAGAGGCACTAAGACATTGAAGACGCCAGTATTTTCCATCTTTCCTTTCTGAGCTCTTTACAGTGTTGGTCTTTGATTACTTATCTTTTACAGCATAAAAATGCCCCCCAAAATGTCCGACTTTAAACAGCCATAGTCATTTTTTACCACTTGTGGTTGCAGTGGGTCAGGAATTTGAGAGCAGCTTATTGGATGTCTGGCTCAGAGGCTCTGGTGCGGCTGCAGTGAGATGTCAGCTGGGGCTGCAGTCTCCTCTAGGCCGATTGGGGCTGGAGGGTCCTTCTTCAAGGCGGCTGGCTCACATGGCTGGCGAGTTGGTGCTGGCTGTTGGCTCCTCTCCACAGGGCTGCTTGAGCGCCCTCAAGGTATGGTGGCTGGCTTCCCCCAGAGGAAGCCATCTGACAGGGACAGAGGCAGAGACTTCACTACCTTCCATGACCTAGTCTTCCAGGTCTGCATTCTGTTGTATTCTATTGGTCCCCCAGCCAGGCCCGATTCACTGTGGGAGGGGCTACGCAAAGACAAGAACACCAGGCGGTGAAGGTCACTGGGGATCCCTCTTGCAGGCTGGCTACCACAGCCTTCAACCTGGGGCTTGTCATCCCGCATGAGAAGGGAGGAGACTTCCCCTTAGATGTGTTCTTGTGTACTTATCAGAGAGGAAAATCTTTCCTAGAAATTCCCAGCTGGCCTTCCTTCAGGACTCACTGACCAGGTCTGAGTTGCGTGTCCGTGCCCCAGCTGCACGGACAGAGAGCTGGGAAGGTGGGCACCTGGGAGGCTGCCTCTGTTAGCGAGAAAGAAGGGGGAGGAAAGTGGCCACTGGCTGAGCAAGCATCTTCCACAGATTGCTAACCTCCCCAGCGCGGGAGATGCCTGAGGCAGTCGCCTGCCCTACAAAAGTGAGTGAGCAACCACATTTCCAGAATATGGGGTGTCATTTGACCCTTTTTGTTTGGGGCGTTTAAACAAGCTGCTGGTGTGGGTCACTAAGGAGGAAAGGAAAAATTGAGGTTCCGGATGGATCTAGGAGGCCTCAGGTGCCAGAACTCAGGACTAACCCAGGACTCCTGAAGCTGGGGGGTGCCCTAGCTAGCAGGCAATGTGCAGAAAAGAGAAATGCTGAACACTGAGAGTGGCAAGCTCCGGCTCTCAGGGCTAGTGGGTGGGGAGGCGGCTGGGGCCGTGCAGGGTAGTTGAAGTCATCATGTTCTCAAAGAGACCTAGCATCATTCTCTAAAATCCTTCACCAGCGTGTGCTGGGGACCGGTGGGCACTAGGCTCCAACAGCGACACCATGTGTCCATAAAAAGTAACAGCTCAGTCATGAACTGCCCCAGGCCGGGTGTAAGCCCTCCAAGTTCCTGGATAATTCAGGGCGGTCTCAAGATCCCGGTTTCCTTGCTAATAAGACAAGCGCAAGCATAACTGATTAACCGGGAAAATAGGAGTCATGACCACACTGCACACCACATTGTGGAACCGACCACGCAGGGAGTGGCAAAAGTGGGCTTACAGTTGTTCATGTGGAAAATAGTATAATAATTAATAAACAATGACACAAGACTAAACTCAGAGTTTTGTGTACTCACACTGTAAACCTCCTTTTGCCCCACCCTGTGTTTATAGAGTGTGAGAGGATCCATCCCTAAGGGCTTACAGTGGCACTTACCTCAGAACCACAGAATTATGGGTCATTTTTCTATTTCTTTTCTTTTCTTCCTTCTTTGGTTGCCAGTAATAATAATAGCAAATACTAACATACCGCTTACCATGTGCTGAGGAAACTGAGGCACAAAAAGGCTAAATAACTGCCCCTCCCCGCTCTGCATACGCTGCTTCTACCCATTTTACAATGCTGCCTTTCTGTTTTTTGTATGAACCTTTGTATAATTTTTCTTCAGTGCATCACTCACATGATAATATAAAAAAAGAAGTAGTAGCACGCACAGTTTTATCATCATACACACACAAAAAGCAATGCTACAAAACAAAACGAAATGAGCATGACCATGTGCACCGCCCACCGGCCGCAGGGGTCAGGGCTGCCGGTGCCACGCGGGCGCAGCTACTCACAGCGGCGGGGCCTGGGTGCCTGCAGAGGCTCACTCCCTTCACCTGGGCTCTCCTGATTTGGGAGCAGTTTCGCAAAGGTCTCCATTCCCTTGGCATCGATGGATACAGGGACCGGCAGTTAACAGGACCTAGCCCTGCTGAGTTATGTATGGGCCTAGGCTAGGAAGGGGTACGGACGAGAGAGGCTGGCAAATGGAATTCAGGGAAGATGGGAAAAGAGAAGGAAATGAAGAAAGGTAGAAAGAAAGACAAAGTGGGAAGAAGTGGGTGAAAAGGAGGAAGAGGATGTTCTCACTTTCAAGATGCCTGGCTCTCACAGCTCCCTGAGCTTTCAAAACCCACCCCTTCATCTTTGTGAAGCCACCTTCTACTGGTGCTTTTAAACGCCACTCAGAATTCACCTCCCCCAGGAGGCCTGCAGGCATGCTGAGTGCTGTCTTCATCATGAGGCTCACTGCTCAGAACTGACATTTTCGCCTTCCCCACTGGTCAGCAGCCATCAGAGGGAAAAGCAGTGTGTGAGCGCTTCCTGCCTCCCCAGCACTGGGCTGCCTTGACTAGAGCAAGAAGACAGATGGACCTTGCTTCTCAGGCCACCAGCCACACCAGCCTGGGAGTAATAGTGACTCTCGATTTCAGCAAAGGTATTCCGGTCCCTCTAGCCTTTACCAGCTGAATAGTAAGTACTCTATCCCCTTTGGAAAATATGACCCCACAAACATCTTTTGGGACCATGCGGAGGGAGCCTTAGGAGCACACGGATGCCGTCCCAATTACAGGGCACCTAGGTGCTCTCCACCCACAGTGGCATGCCTCTGTGGGGCTTCCAGTGTCTCCCGGAGACCTAGGAAGGCCATTCCTGGGACCCCGTGCGCAGCTCTCTCCCCCTGTGGCATGGGTGGGGTCTGAAGAGCAGAGCACAAGCTGGGGGGTGGGGAGGGCTGGAGCTACACAGGGCCTCACTCTGCCCTCCACCGACCAAGCCCGAGGCCCTGATGCTCTCGCTATTTGGGGCAATTTATTTTCCAGGGAACAAGCTAGACTCTTATACAAATAGACACAGTTGTCTTCCTCATGGACCTGAGCATAACTGGAAGCCACAGGTGGACATAACTTGTATCATCACTCCCAATGGAAGAACTTGGAAACCCAGAGAACAGGAGACAGACTCGGGCTCTAGTCCCAGCTCTGTCTCCAGGGTCCCATGCTGCAGCTGTAACCTCACGCCCCCAGAGTGAATAGGGAGTCCCTGGCTCTTGGTTCCTTGTGAGGCTACTCCACCACCAAGCCACTAGAGGGAGAGGGCCTTGCAGCTGCCCAAGAGAGCGGACCGTGGAGAAGGGGAAGGAATAGTCTCTCCAACAAATGAGGTGGCAATAACCAGACAGCCACACACAAAATCATGAAGTGGGACCCGTACCTCACAGCATCTACAAAAATGAACTCAAAATGGATCCAAGCTTTACATTTAAGAGCTAAAGCTACAAAATTCCTAAAATAAGGACGGTCCACCTACAAAATGGCTCACTCCCACAGCTGGCAAGTTAGTGCTGGCTGTTGGCGAGAGGCCTTGTTCCTCTTAACGTGGCCTTTCTACAGAGCTGAGGGAGTGACCTCATGGCATTGCAACTCACTCCTCATAACGTGAGCAATCCAAGAGACCAAGACAAAAACTGCAACACCTTTTATGACCTCACCTTGTAAATCACTCGCCAACACCTCCACCACGAGCTATTGGTCACACAGTCCAGCCCTGATTCACTGGGGGTGGAGACTACACAAAGGCCTGACCACTAGGAGGCAAGGCTTTTTGGAGGGCCATCTTGGAGACTGCCGATCATGATTAGTTTCTGGATTTTCCCCTAGGAGACCACCAGAACCCGTCCCCCCAACCACAGTCACCAGAACCCCCTAGAACCTCATCCTCTCATCCTACTCTCTACCTCCCCCAATCTGGCCCCATTTCCTGCCCTCAACCCCCTGAGACCCACCACCTACCAGCACCAAAATCCCCTCCACTCTTACATTCTCCTTTACAATCCCTTTCCATCCTTTAGCACCAAATGAACCTGACATTGCTCAATGACATGGCTTCCCGTGCAAACTTTCAGCAGGATACTGCTTGCTTTGTTTCCCGCCCCCACCCCTCATTTCTCAGGAGCCTGGACCTTGATGGGTGTCTTTTTGGCTCCCCATTGCCTCCTCAAAACCCTTTCCTTCCTTGTCTTTCAAAACCCCAGTTCCTGGGGACCTCATGGCTTCAGACCTAACCACGAATGGATCCTCCTTGCCCGTGTCTTCTGGGGGCCTCCCAGGGGTCCCTTCTTTCACCCAAGACCCTACGCCCAACTCAGTCTCTTTCCAACCTGCTTCCTCCACTTCTCCCAGAAGAGTCTCTGTCTCCATCCCAGCCATCACTCCAGCATAGTCATCACCAGCATCAGCACCACCTTTGAAATCTTGACTTAAAGCGTTCCCCTTTCTGACTACAACTCCCCCTCACTCTGCTCCCCTGGCTGGAACTCCCTCATGAAACTTCCCCTTCAATCCTGGGGGCCCCCAGCCCCCTGAGCCCACCTGGCCATCCCTGGTCGTCACTCCCCATGCCTTCACTTCCCTCCTCAGCAGCTTCCACTTCCAGGGCCTTCACCATCATCCCCCTTAACTCCTGTGAGCCCTCTCCCTCCCTCAACTGACCTGCCAGAGCCCCAGCTCTGGCCTAACCCTGCATTTCACACCTCACCCTAACAGCTAGATGTTACTAGGAAAAAAAAAACAACAGAAGCTGTACCGTACCAAGGAACTTGTTTTAAATTCACCCCACAGATGTCCAATGGCCAGTGGGCAGCATACGAAAGCTTCCATTATCCCAGGATGGTCCCTTTCCCACCCTCCAAAATGACTGTATCCCATCACTTCCTCAAGTCCCCACACTCTGTGTCCCCTTCACTCTCAATGAATCCCCTCGCTCCATGTAATGGGGAGGCAAGGGAGAGGCAGCCAGTGAAAAAGGAGTCCCTCATCTTCCCACTGCCCAATCTATGAGCCTTCTTCCTGGAGCTTCGCTGGAGGGAGAGCCCTGGCTCCCAGCCCACCAACAGCCGATCCACCTTCTGTCCAGGTCTCCCCACCTTCCCTCTGCTCATTGACTTTGTTTCCTGTAGTTACCTGCTTCTCCAATCCGCCCACTCCACTAGGTCATCCCTGAAGCACAGAACCATCACCTTTCTTTTTGTAAAAGTTCTCCTAACTCTCCCTCTGATTACCAGGTTATTCTCTGCTCCCCTTCACAGCATTACCTCAAAATCACTGTCTCCTTTTCTTGCCTTGAATTCTCACCCCACTGTCCCTTGGGTTTGCCCTCACCTCTCAGCTGAGACTGTTCAGGGTCTCAGGAGATCAAAGTCCCCAAACGTCCTCCATAGGGCCAGAACAAATGGTCACTTCTGTCTTTCTGCTCTTGATCTCTCAGCAGTGGGGGACCCAGCTGACCCCACCCTCTTGAAACAATTTTCCTCACAGCATCTGTGACCTGCATACTCTTCGGTTGTCCTGCCTCATTGGCTCCCCTTGGCGTTTGTAGCTGGATTTTCCTACTCTGCTGCCTACCCTAAGTATATCCTAGAGCTCAGCCCTCATCCACCTCCCCCTCCTCAGCCAGTGCCCTTGGGCTAAAGGTCATCTCTATGACTCCCAAATGAACATCTGTGTCCTCAGCCTTGACCTCTCCCTTGAGCCTCAGATGTACTTCTACAATTATCTCCTGGACATCCTCACCTCAGTGTCCAAAAGGCATCGCAAACTCACCATATCCAAAACAATTCTTGGTTCCTCCTCCAAATTCCTCCTCCCTCAGTCTTCACACACCTACCAAAGCACCATCATCCACCCAGATTCTCCAGTAAAAATCAGATGAGCCTTTTCCTTCTTTCACCCCCCAGGTCCAGTCCTTGAGTAAATCCTGCCAACTCTGTCTCTGTAACACATTTTTTAATACATGCGTTTCTCCCCATCTCCATCACCAGTGGCCTCGTCCAAGCCACCATCATCCCTCACCTGGACCACTGCAGTGGGATGCTGACCGGACCCGCAGCCATCCCCATCAGCCTACAAGCCACTCAGCAGCCATGTGATCTTTGTAAAATGTACATCAGATGAAGTCTCCCCTATTAAAGCACTCCAGGGTGGGGAAAGGGGGGAGGGAGAAATTTCCTGAAGGGTTTGCACCACACACAGAGTAAACACAAAGCCCTTCAGGCCGGATCTTACCCTGTTGTCTTGGCCCCACATCTCTTATTACCCACCCCCTTGCTTACCCTGCTACAGCCATGCTACTTTCTCTGTTCTTCAAACACAAGGGCTCACCCCCACTTCAGAGACACACTCTGCCTGGAATGCTGCTCCTTGAGATTTTTGCACAGTGGGCTTCTTATTCAGATAGTAGCTTAAATGTTACCTCCTCCAAGAAGCGCTCCCTGACCACTCAGTTTAAAGAAGCCACCCAATCACTCTCTGTCTCCGTGCCACAGTTTAGTGTTCAGCTCTTATCAACTGCCTGATAGTTTTCTTGTTTGTTTTTCTTTTTCTTCTCCCCAACTGTATATCTCAGTGGTTCTTGTGTCACCAGCGCCATGGTCCCTGGCACTAAGGCCGTGCTCATCCACATTTAAAAAAAAGAAAAGAATGAATTTCTGTGTGACTCTGGGCAAGTCAATGCTATTCTCAACCTTCTTTAAGAAATGAAGTTATGTGACTGGATAAGCTCTGATTCTGAGGATCAATCACCCTCTAAGGTGCATCAGAGTTATGATGACTGTTGACCACCAGGTGTCGCTAAAGACAAAGCGAGAGCCTTCTCTAAGCTGCAGTTCCCGGGCAGGGCCGGAGTGCCGGGGTGTCTAAACGGTCAGGTCACCGCTGACAAGATCTCCAAGGTCACTTGGAGTCAGCACTTGACTATGAGTGACCCTGAAGTGGGAGGTTTCCAATGACTCAACCTACCAGGCAGAGGACCCGGGGCTAGACCTTAGGCTGTCTCTGGGCCTCAGTCCTCCCCTCGGTCCCTTGGGTATAGACAGACTCATTGCCCAAGTTCTGGCTCAGATCCTTCCTCTGTGGCAGAATCGTGGTAGACGGAAGATGAGAAGGAAGAAAACGGTTCCCTTGTCTTTTCTCTTCTGTCTTCAGGGACCCTTCATTTGGGGCAAGGACTTGTCCTTCCCGGGGTATGCCCCGGGGCCTAGGCATTCAAGAAGCAGACGCTCTGACAGGGCGCAGCGTTATTGCTTTCCCTGTGATGGGGCCGAGACAGTCACATGTCACAGAACCTGTCCTGAGGGTTGGGCGGAAATGTACCTTTCTAAGCAAATGTTAAAGCCATTAGCTCCGGGTTCAACAAAAATAGGCCACCAACCCTATCATCATGGCTCAGTTGGTTGGACGTCATCCTGCAAGGCAAAAAGTCACTGGTTCAATTCCCAGTCAGGGCACACGCCTGGGTCAGTCCCTGGTTGGGGCGCAAGAGAAGCAACCAATCCACGTTTTTCTCACACATCAATGTTTCTCCCCCGATCTTTCTTCCTCCCATCCTATCTCTCTAAAAACAAGTAAATAAAATCTTAAAAAAAAAAATTAGGCCACCAGCCAGGCTTGCCAGCAGGCCAGAATTTGTAGACGCTGGTGTGGTTGGGGGAAACCCTGACAAGTGCCCTGGGGTCCTGGGCATCTGTTTGACGGAAGAGCCCCAGGGAGAAGCTGTCCCATGTCTTCGATTTCTCCCTTCAGATACAACACACACACAACATGCTCAACAAGACAAACTGCTCTGCCGGAGGTCAAGGGGGAGATTAGTTGGGTCCTGAGGGAGGGAGACATGGGAAAATTTCTGGGGTCTCAGGGTAACAAGTCTCATAGCCCAAATCTTTATTTTTTGAATAAAAAATGAATGTTACTACACGTGTCAAAGTGGCCAAAATGGTGACAGTGAGCAGGTTACACCTCTTCCCAGAGCCCTCATCCTCGTCCTGATCGCGCCCAGCCCCAGAAGAGAAGGGGGCACCTTCCTTGTCGAATACCCAAGGGCAAACAGGGGCGGGTTTCCTTCCCACACAGGAGCCACAGCCCAGGCTGGCAGGCCTCTTCTGGGGAGCAGGCTCGAAGTCAAAAGACAGACTAAAATAAAGATGAACTTATATACATACAGATATGTGTGTTTATATATACAAGCATATATACACACACACACACAAATATATATGTATCAGCTTTATTGAGACGTAATTTACATACCATACAATTCACCCATGGAAATTGTACAGGTCAATGGTTTTCAGTATATTCAGAGTTGTGCAGCTATTACTACAATCAACGTGAAAGTATTTCATCAGTGCAGAAAGAATGCCTATCCCCATTAGCAGTCACTCTCCACTGCCCCCCAACTTCTCCCTTCTTGCTCCCACCCCCTTCCGCACCCTGACTCTGGCAACCACCCATCTATTTTCTGTCTCTATGGATTTGCAGCTTCTGGGCATTTCATGTGAATGGAGTCATCTTGTGCCTGGTCTCTTTCACTTAGCATGTTTCCCAGGGTCACCCAAGGCAGCGTGTGCCAGTGCGTCATCCCTTTTTGTGTCTGAGTAATGTCTCCTGGTGTGAGCACATTACAACTGACTTGTCCGTTCATCAGGGCTGGAATGGACATTTGGGTTGTGCTCACCTTGTGGCCATGGTGAATGGCGCTGCTGTGACATTCATATATGAGTTTTTATGTGAACCTATGTTCTCGACTTACTGGGTGTATCCTGGAAGTAGAACTGCTCGGCCACATGCTGGTTGTGTGTCTCACCATTTGAGGAGCTGCCACACTATCCTCCAAAGTGGCTGATCCCTTTTGTTCCCCACCCCCGCAGTGTGTTCCGGTTTCTCCACACCCTGCAAACACGGGATCTGTCTTTGATTCTGGCAGTCCTAGTGGGTGCGAAGTGGTGGCCTCACTTTGAAGTTTTGATTGGCATTTTCTTCAGGACAAATGATGTTGAACCCCTTTTCATGTGGTAATTGGCCATTTGTATATCTTCTTCAGAATACTGTCTATTCAAATCCTTTGCCTATTTTTAAATGAGTTATTTATCTTTTTTATTGTTGAGTTGTAAGAGTTCTTGTATAATATAGATACAAATTCCTTATCAGCCACATGATATGAAATTTTTTTCCCATTCTCCCATGGGTTGTCTTTCCATTTTCTTGACATTTGTTTTATATATTTTAAGAATATTATTAGATTTTTGAGAATTGTTTTACCTTAGCAAGTTGTTCCTATAATCATGACATAGACACTTGTTTTTCCCTTATAAATATTTCTGGTCTTAAATCATACTTTGTTTGATATCTGTATAGATATATCAGCTTTCCTTTGCTTAGGATTTTCCTTCCGTTCACTTCCATCCCTCCCTGTCCTCGTCTTAGGTGTTTCTTCTGTGAACAGCATGAACCTGGACTCTTCTTCCAATCCAGTCTGACAGCCAGTCTGGCCAGGTTGGTGCGGTTACAAGGATCATGGCCCGGGCTCCTCAGCAGCGCCTGCAGCCTGCCAGACCGGAGAAGGGAGAAGAAACTGGCATCCACCAGCCATCACTTTTGTGCCAGCCCCATGCTCTGTGTGTCCCATAGGTGTCCTTGCTCAGTGTTCACACTGTGTTGACATAAATATCACTTACTCCTGTTTTACAGAGAGAGGGACCAGGGCTCTGCACAGCTGAGTCACCCCAAATCACACAGCTCATAAGTGGCAGAGTCAGACCCCTGGCTGGCCCCTAGCACAACATCCTCACTGCTGATATGGGCATCCCGAAACCCTCCCAGAGTAGCAGAAATCCTGCTAGTCCTTGAGGGTCTTGTGATAGAAACAGAAGAAAAAGGGTTTCCAGGCAAAGGGAACAGTCACAACTGGGTCCCAAGGTGCATTGGGGTCCAGAGGGCAGTCTTTTGTATCTGGTTTCATTCACTTGGCACGTTTTCAAGGGTCATCCCTTTGTAGCATGTTCCACTTAACCCAGCCCACATACAGGTGTGGGAATGCCTATTCCCCACACTCACTCCATTGCCCACCAGCCCCACTGCCTTTCTCCTGCCCATGACATGCCCAGTGGGGTCAGGCTGAGAGCACCCACAGGGATCTGGGAAACTAGGTGATCCTGCTCTAGTGGCACACGGAGAATGTTTAAGAACCCATGGTGGTGGTGGTGGTGATAAGGGAGGTGTCATAGCATTTGCCAGTTGCCGTGGTATAAATACTCCCACCATGGCCAAACTGTCGACATCACTAAACACACAGAGCGGGGAAGATATGCACCCAGTTGGCTCTCACAAGCCCAGAGGAGCCAACTCCAGCCCTCCCCTGCCGACTCCCCCCTGCAGAGGTCTGCCAAGTGGAGGGTGAGTGCTGCTACAGGAGGCCATGCCTTCCCAGTGGGGTACAGACACTTGGTGCCTCTCCCACCCCACCTCTTCCGGTAGGTTTGGCGGTCTCTGCCCTTCAGGCAGGGGTCCAGAGATATAGCCTGTCAGGGTTGGAGAAACTGGGGCCAAAAGACAGAGCTTGCCCAGTGAGTTGCTGGAGACAACTGATGCACCTGCGAGTGTTCATGTGCACCTGTAGTGCACACACAACCCGTGTTCCTGACCGTGCCTGTGCACACCTGTGTGTGCTGTGTGTGCACGGATGCACCTGTGTGTTTTGAGGCTGTTCTTGTGGTTGCACCAGAACATGGACCTGCAAGTGATAATTTTTTTAAATGTGATGCTTAAAAAAAGTACGCCTGTGCCAATTATGCCCATTTGTGACAGGTTATTCACTACAAATGGTTTCTCTCTGCCTTAGTTCTTCTGAACCCCTTCCTGGCCTCTGTGCCCACAGGCATAGGAACTTCATCCAGTCTCAGTCCCACATATGGCCCGACACAAACCTAAAAACCAGCACCTGTGGGTGGGCTGGGCCAGGGGAGGGTTCATGCGATACAGCCAAATCCTCAGGTGAGTGGGAATTATGGTCAAGGAGGGTGGTGGAAGGGAGGAAGCCAGGGGGCTGGGGAGAGGCTGTCAGCAGGAGGCAGGCAAGGTGGGGGCAGAGCACAGGTGGCAGAGCCAAATGTTCAGGAAGGGGATGCTCAAAACCAGTGGAAGGGCCCTTAACCCCACTGCATGGAGGTGTGTAGGAGGCACTGGGCGGACACGTGATTGAATCAAGCCAGAGACCAATGCCTGCCAGCTACCAGCTGACGCCATCATTCAAATCAAATGGCACTTTGTTGGCTCCAAATATCTTTGCTGGTGGGCAGAGCCCCGGGGACGGGTTTGATTCCAGCTGGCCTGGGAGAGGCTGAGTTCCCAGAAAAGGAACTGGGGCCACTGTGCCTTCTGAGGTCCTGAGCGCAGCCCAACCTCTCCGCTCACCTGCCCCTGGGACTCCCTGCCTGCTCCTCCCCACTGTGCTCCTCTGTCCCCCTGCCCAGCTCACCCCATCTATCACTGGGCTGGTCAAAGTTCTCCCAGAGGACTGTTTGCAACCAGGTATTTACGTGTGCCTGGGTGTTCACGTGCACCTATATTGTGTGCACAACCCTGCGTGTGCCTGCCCATGCCTGTGCATGCTTGTGTGTGTCTGTATGTGTATGAACACATCCGAGGTAACTAGACTGGCAGGTACACACATCCCATGTGTGCCTAGACCTTAAATCCTCTTTTCTTGGGGTTGTTTTGCCAGTAGTCCACCTATTGCCTACAAGAAATGATAAAATAATAGTCACTTACAACTGAAAAGTCCCTTAGAAGTCACCCATTTCAACTCTTACCAGAGATTCTCAATGGGTCACTATTGGTATTTGGGCAATTCTTCCTCATGGGACCAGCTCCCAACCCACTGCATGAGTTTAGTACCCCTGGCCCCAATACACTAGCCGGCACAAAACATGAGTTGTACCCCACATCATTGTGACAACCAGATATGCTCTCACAAGTGTCCAGCCTCTGACAGAGGTGGACACAGAGCAGAGTCCCAGGCTCGGACACTGCGGGTGCCGTGGGTGGCTGAATTTCCCGCACAGGGTCTCTGGAAGGGATCAGGCTCCTATTAAACTCCCAGGGATTGTCTGCTGCCTGCCTCCCGCCCACAGGAGCGCTACCTGAGAGAAAGCTCCACCTCACTAGCCCCAGTTCTTCCCTTGGCAGCCACCCAACTGCGACCCCTCTCGCTGCGCTGGGCCTCACGGTGCTCCTGGGGGGTCAGGCGCAAGGCAGGAACTGCTGGGTGATGGGCCTCACAAACACGTGCGGGTGTGTCTGGTGGGCAAGTGGGGCTCCGGAAGGTTCGAGGGCCTCATCCCGGAAGAAGAGGAGCCCTTTTGACCAGCAAGAAAGCCGTAGAAACAGAGCGGAGTGCTGAGCCTGACCAGGCAGCAGCCCCCAGGCCTGAAGCTTCTGGTACAGACACGTACAGACACCGGAAGGGCTGCCTCCTGCAGGAGGGCCGGTGTGGGTGGGTGGGGAGGAGGGGTAGCGGAGAACTGAAACTAAAGGAAAATTGCTCCGCACTTAGGCTGAAGGGGCCCTGCAGCAGCTGGTGTGCTGTGTAGCGTGGCCAGCGAGGGCGGGTGAGGTGGGGGTGCCTGCGAGTGTCGGCCGTGCGTGCGGCCCATGTCCTCTAACCGACCTGTGCCCTCCGTTCCCTTGGGTGTGTGCTGAGGGCCACAGTGGCCAGGAGACAGGGTACACGATCTGTAGTTTCGCAGAAACTGCCGAAGTGCTTCCCAAGGTGGTTTTCCCAGAGTCCACTCCTCTTTGCACTGCACCAGTGGTCCAGTCACTCCATGACTCCAGACGCCTTTTACAGATGAGACCCAGAGGGCTGGACCTGCCTGGATTGGAACCTTGCTGTGCCAGCTGCTCCATGCCTCACCTGGGGCAGAACTTTTTTGCCTGATGTAATTCATTGACCCTTCAGTAGTTAGCATTTCTGATTTTTTTAAAAAACACAAAACTATTGAATAGTTTTTAGTAAATCTTACTGAGGTAAGATCTTACCTTCTCTGGAAGTCAGATCTCTGTGCAGAACCAGCCTTCCATCTGGCAAACAGGATAATGATACCCAGGTTTTAAAAATCCAGTTTGCACTCTGGCTTGTGTGGCTCAGTGGATTGAGTGCCCAACTACAAAGCAAAGGGTTGCCAGTTTGATTCCCATTCAGGGCACGTGCCTGGGTTGCAGGCCAGGTCCCCAGTAGGGGGTGAGCGAGAGGCAACCACACATTGATGTTTCTCACCCTTTCTTCCTCCCTTCCCCCTCTCTAAAAATAAATAAATAAATAAAATCTTTTTTAAAAGTCCAGTTTGACAATAATTATCTAATATTTTTCATATTAAATGTTTCTACCCAGAGGGGATCCTTTTTTATTTTTTTAAGTATATTTTATTGATTATACTGTTACAGTTGTCCCATTTTTCTCCCCTTTATTCCCCTCCACCCTGTATCCCCCTTCCTACCAGCATCCCCCCACCTTAGTTCCTGTCTATGGGTTGTACATTTAAGTTCCTTGGCTTTTCCATTTCCTATACTATTCTTACCCTCCCCTGTCTATTTTGTACCTACCATTTATACTACTTATTCCCTGTACCTTTTCCCCATTCTCCCCCTCCCCCACTCCTCTGATAACCTTCCATGTGATCTCCATTTCTGTGGTTCTGTTCCTGTTCTAGTTGTTTGCTTAGTTTGTTTTTGTTTTTGTTTTTAGGTTCAGTTGTCAATAGTTGTGATTATTGCCATTTTACTGTTCATAGTTTTGATCATCTTCTTTTTCTTAGATAAGTTCCTTTAACATTTCATATAATAAGGGCTTGGTGATGATGAATTCCTTTAACTTGACCTTGTCTGGGAAGCACTCTATCTGCCCTTCCATTGTAAATGAAAGCTTTGCTGGATAGAGCAATCTGGGATGTAGATCCTTGCCTTTCATGACTTGGAATACTTCTTTCCAGCCCCTTCCTGCCTGTAAGGTTTCTCTTGAGAAATCAGCTGATAGTCTTATGGAAATTCCTTTGTAGGTAACCATTTCCTTTTCCCTGGCTGCTTCTAGGATTCTCTCCTTCATTTTAATCTTGGCTAATGTAATGATGATGTGCCTTGGTGTGTTCCTCCTTGGGTCCAACTTCTTTGGGACTCTCTGAGCTTTCTGGACTTCCTGGAAGTCTACTTCCTTTGCCAGTTTAGAGAAGTTCTCCATTATTTTCTCAAATAAGTCTTCAATTTCTTGCTCTTCTCCTGGCACAGAGGGGATTCCATTGGATTTTGCTAAACTATCTCCCTTTGCAATAGATTTGAAGAAAGATTTTAACTTGTGCTCTCTCTTCTCATCAGCTTTAACACTTTGCAACAGAGAAACTAAGAAAAGAAACTATTGTTATCAAAACAGAAATTGTGTGGGGAGACTATCTGTTTGCACATCACTTTGTTTTTAACTTTTCAGAAAGATTCCCTAAGGTTCCTTTAACAGCCATCTTAAACCCTTGGTGGCCTAAAGCGCACCCCCACCTCCACCCCGTCTCTGGCCGCACAGGACACGTAAAAAGGAGAAGAAAAACTCCAGTATTTAGCAGCTTCTGCCAACTACAGGTGAGAACTTGAGGTAAAATATCCGAAAGAATCCTGTGAGTCAAGAGGAAAATAAAGTTTGATTTACATAAGTCTCGTTTTGACCAGATTTTCCCCAAAGTCTTCCCACCCTCCGAGCCCCTCCTCTCCCGGTCCCTAACTCACGTTCGGGAGGGGCTCCCAGCTCCCTCCCAACCAAGTCCGACCTGGCCCCCTTTCAGACCTTCATGAGAGCACGGAAGAGTCACTGTCACCTGGTCTGGGACCGAGCAGGAAGTGTCAGCACCTACACTCCGCTCTCACCACCACGCCCGCTGGGGTATTACAAGCCCGGCTGGAGCCCGCAGTCCCCGGCCCCAGCTCTCCGGCTGCTTCCAGGTCCGCAGTCCCAGCCTAGGGTCCAGGTGTCTAGCCTAGGACGGCCGGGAAGCGTGCTCAGAGCGTCCACCCATCCTTCCCTCCCGTCCGGGTCCTCGTGGAAGGGTCCTCAGGGCCGTCTCTCTCCCACCAACTTTCTTAGTCGTTCTAATTGTCTGCTGGGGACGGAGGGTTATGCAAATCACCGGGGTTGGTATTGTTATTTCTAACAGGCGCTTGGTTTCAAAATTACTTTAAGTGCTCTAGCTCCAACTCCCCTCTGCTTGGCGCGGGGCGGGGGCGGAGGGGGTTCCCGGGCCACGTTGGCGTGGTTGGTCTCGAGTGAACTGCAGGTTGGAAACCCCGCCAAGGCTCTCCCGCTCCCGGAGGGTGAGCTGCGGTCTGCACGGGGCGTGCAAAGAGCTTGCACTCTGGAGTCTGACGGGCAGTGGCTGGGGTTCTTCCTCTGCCCTCGAGTTTCACCTTGGGCAAGTCGCTTCACTGATCTGAGCTTCAGTTTTCTCACCCGTGAAAGGGGAGGTGTGACCCTCCTCAGGGTGACCCTCAGGGGTGTTGTCAGGCGACCACCTGCCCCGAAAAAAGAGATGAAGGCCCTGGAGCTCCCTTAAGAGTGGCGATTGTGCGGGTGAGTGGTGGGGGAGGGGTGCTGTCTCCACCGCTGTGGGCGGACCGGCAGGGTCGCCAGATTTAGCAAATTAAAAATAAGAATACCCACTTCAGTTTGAATTTCAGACAGGCAGCTACGTTTTGTTTGTTTGTTTGTTTGTTTGTTTGTTTGTTTGTTTTTTAGTATGTCCCATGCAATTCTTGGGATAAACTTACACAGTACTAAAAGACATCATTCATTACCTGTAATTGAAATTTATATGGCAACCCTAACAGAGACCAAGGGGCTTGTTATGAGCTCTTTTGCCACCTGAGAGGAGTCTTCACTGGGGACTGGGAACTCTGGGGGAGACAGGGCAAGAGCCCCAGGGGAAACTTGGGTAAACGTAGGAGAAGCACCTTGAACACCGAGGCCTCCAGTGAACCCTGGCTTCCACACCTGTTTGCCCACCTTCTGTTCTCAGGCCCCACTCTGGAAACTTGGATGGGGCCTGGGCTCCGTGGGCCTGGTTGTCCTCTGCCCCACCACCGCTGGCTTAACTGCTCCTCTTCCAGTTCCGCCACCAGGAACTGGAGGAGGAGCGGCCACCAGGCCAACACTGCCTGCCCCACCCTTCCCTGAGCCAGGGTGACAGAAGGAGGCTCCGTGGAAGAGCTAGACCAAAGTGGTAAATCAGGGGTGAAGTTGGCTCTGTGTTAATTACATCCCAGGGAACCAGATTGTGTCACTGCAGAAAGCCAGGAGCAGGACACACCCAGGGGTGGTTCAACCCACTGTGGCCAGACTGGCCGAATTAGCCGTGTCTCAGTTGGACGCAGAGCACTCCATTCCTACTGCCACGGGAGGACATTCGTCCCTCAAACATTCCCTCCTGGTCTATCCCACAGGTAACCTCCAGGTCACTCAGCTTCCACCCTGTCTCCTATCACCTATCCACCACTTTCCTTCCTCATCACCGTCACCGAGGCAGGCCTGCATGGCCACCTCTGATGAGCCAGCCTCAGGGTCCATGCCCCATTGCTGGCTCGGACTCCTCGGCACCCACCTGAGCTGCCACAGCCTCCTCCCCACTCCCCATCTAGCCCAGCTCTGTTTCCATCAAGCAGGTCTCATCTTGCCATTTCCCTGCTGCACATCAGTCTGTTTTGCATCAGAGGCCAAGTCCCAGCCCTCAGGGACAGAAAAGCAGGACAAACCAGGGTGCCTGAATAAAACATGCCTCTTCCAGTAACACAGTAGAAACTGTTACTCATCTTAGGTAAGGGGGCGGGGACACAGCTCTGGGGAGGGCTGAGGGCCCAGGCACCCAGCCTGCTCTCATGTCCCGAAGTGTGGAGTAGGGGGGCGCAGTTGCCCAGCCCGGGATAGCGGCAAGACCCCACTCCATTACAGACTGTCCTCTGGGTTTCTGTCTTAGATGCTCAGCCTCATTTGTAATATAAGAAAGGTAAATTAAAACTAAGAGATATCATTTTTCACCTATCAGGTTGGCAAAACAAACAAACAAAAAAACCCAACAACAAAGGCGAACTTACACAGCTAAAGGTGTCTGAAAACAGACACCACCACACAGTATTGGTGGGAAGTGAACTAGCAAAACCCCTTTGGAGGGCAAATTGGTGATATCTATCAAAAAACTAACTACACAAACTCTCTGTCCCAGTAATTCCACTCTCAGAAACTTACCTTCTAGGTAGACAGGTGCCCCGAGACATGTATAATATGCCCCAGAAGATTCATTGAACCATACTTTTCATAGTTAAAGTTTGGAGTCTAAATAGGAGGCTAGTGAAAGAAATTATGCTCCAGCTATACAATTAAATATTATGCACTATCAGAAAGAATGGGGCAGCTACATACTAGAATTAAGTGATCTTAACTTGGATTTATTATGTGCAAAAGCAAAACACAAAACAGTGAGTACAGCCTATAAAGTTTGTGATTTTAAAAAACGTAAATGTTCGATGTGGGTAGAATATCTCTGTAAGGGAAAAGAAGAAAAGTCAACAACAGAACCCGAGGGTGGGGTGCTGGGACCAAGAATAGCAGTGGGAGGGAGACTTACCTTGTGTGCCTTTTGGATTGTGTGAAATATTAAAAATTAATCAAAATATTAGAAAATATATATTTAATATGTAATATATGAGTGTGTATAAAATAATTTAAAAAATAATTTAAAAAATTTACTGTGGGTAAATTTTTACCACAGTGCTCCATGAGAGCAGGTGATGAGCATATGAAAAGGCTGCAGGCCCTGCCCCCACCCCCGACCTCAGTTGTCCACCTATACAGTGGGAGTTGGGGACCCAAAGACTGTTCCTGCACTCTTCCTAAATCTTACAACTAGCCAGCCATTTAAGCACTGGTGTAGTGAGTGGCCATACAATGACATTTGGTGGCCTGGGGAAGGGGGCAGTACAAAATGGCATTGACAAAACCAGGAGGCAATGCCCCTCACATGCAGGGGAAGGGTCTCATTCCACCTGAGCAGGTGATCAGGGCGAGGCTGCATTTACCTAGACTGGAGGAGTCTGCGGGCCGTTGCCAGCTCCTGCAGATGTCAGTTCCCTGGGGCTTGGCAGCTTCTGCCCTCCCATCACCTGTCTGCCCACCTGTCTCTGCCCTCTGAGGCCCTTGGCTGGCTCAGGGGAGGAGCTAAAGATAGCAGCAGAACAGGTTATGTGGGGCAGAGGGAACAGCATCTCCCCTCTTTGAGGTCCTGGCCTCCCTCTGGCTCCTTCTCTACTGGATCCGGCTCTGCTTAGCTTACCTGTCTACCTGAACTCTCCTCCCCACCTTTCTGTGCCCTTGCAAAGGAGGAAGCTTTCACACCATGCTGGAGCTTGACCCACCCAGCTCCTTTCCCAACCAGGCCTCCTCCTTTAACAGAGGATGTCTGTGCAGCAGGCTGGGAGACCTGAGATGCCTGCTACACTGAGCCTCCCTGGGAGGCGAGAGGCAGCAATCCGAGCCCTCAGAGCACACTCAGTGGAAGCCACCTCCCTGCATGGGCTCCTGCCTGGGTCAGTGCTGGGCTTTTTCTCTTATGACGGGAGCCAAGGGGAATATACATGGGAGTTGCAGGAGTCAGAGCGGGACACATTCCCTGCCCCTCATTCTCTTTCCTTCCCTCTCTGGATTTTGGAAGCAGAGGACCAGTGTTTCTGTCCTAGATCAGTCCTGGCTCCCTGACAAAGTCATTCTCCTTCCTGGAGCCTCAGTTCACCTGCTAGAAAAGGGGGTTGGGCCAAGAAAGCTGCACGTTAACCGGTGCCCCCAGGTGGTTCCCATGCAGGTGGTTGGTGGACAGGCTTAAAGAAGCCACCCTCTGGTACATTATAGAGAGATTTTGTCTTACACTCCTGTGTGTTGCTTCAGAAGCCAAGGGTCCCAAATGGACAAGTGGGAGCCTAGAGTTTCTGGGAACAAGGCAGATGATCCTCTTTGTGGGCTTTGGCTGTGAAAGCTGCTACCATCACTTAGCTTCTACCTGAAGCCTGAGAAAGAAGCCAATGAAGAAGAGCAGAGCCAAACAGAGAAAGATGGAGACCTGCCACGCCAGGCCTGGGGACATCACTTGAGTCCTGATTTAGTTACAGAAGCCTGCCCAACTCTGGCAGTCAGGAGACCCAATATATCCTTAGGCAGTAGGGTTAAGTATTGGGTGATTCTGGTTATTTGCAATCAAAGAATCCTAATGAATACGCAATTTTATTTGCATTTTTAATAACAGGAAGATGATGGAGATTAACACAGTAAGGAGAATTGCATGCCTTCAGCAAAGTACTTAGCCCTTCTTCATCTGTAAAGTGGACATGATAATACCTACTGCAAAGAATTGTTGTTGGGACTAAATCAGATGACCCAAGTAATAAATAGTGCACAATAAATATTTGCTATGATGAAAAAACATTGACCAGCACCTCACACCATATACCAGAGTTAATTCAAAATGGACCATAGGCTGAAAAATTGAAAAAGCTAAAACTATATAACTGCTAAAGTAAAACCTTATGGAAAAATATCAATGACTTTTGGTTTGACAAGGACATCTTAAGTATGACATAAAAATACTAACTATAAAAGAAAAATAGATAAATTAGACTTTTCATCAAAATAAAAACTTTTGCTCTTCAAAAAACACTGTTACAAAAGTGAAACAGTGAGAAAGTATTTGCAAAACGCATGTTCAACAAAGGACTCACAACCAGAACACATGAAGAACTTTTATAACTCAATAAGAAGACAAACAAAAAATCTATGAATAGCAAATAAATTTGCGTTGAAAAATTATCCTTTGAAAAATATCTTCAACATCATTAGTCATTAGGAAAATGCAAAGTAAAATCCCACAGACATACAATTAGGATGGCTACAAACTTAAAAAACTGACCATACTGCCCTGGCTGGGTGGTTCAGTTGGTTGGAGCATTGTCCTGTACACCAAAGGGTTGAGGGTTCAATCCCCAGCCAGAGCACTTACCTAGGTTGTAGGTTTGATTTCCAGTTGGGGCATATACAGGAGGCAGCCAATCAATGTTTCTCTCCCCACCCCTATCTCCCCCGCAGCCTTCCCCGCTGTCTAAAATCAGTAAACATATCCTTGGGTGAGTATTTAAAAAGGAAAAAAAAGAAGACTGACCATACTAAGTGTTGATAAGGATGTGGAGCAACTGGAACTTTCATACACTGCTGGTGGGAATGGAAAATGGCAAACACTTTGAAAAGCAGTCTGGCAATTTCTTTAACAAGTTAAACACCTACTACTATACAACCCAGTCAGTCTCTCCTTGGGTATTTACCCAAGAAAAATGAAAACGAAGACTTTCCACAAGTGTTAATAGAGCTTTACTGGTAATAACCCAAATTGGAGACAACCTGAATACACACCAACAGATGAACAAATAAACAAACTGTGGTGTGTCCACACAGTGGAATGTTATTTAGCAATGAAAAAGAACAAACTATTGATTCACACAAACGTGGATGAATCTCAAAATAAATATGCTGGTTGAAAGAAAACGAATCAGAGTGCACTCTGTTTATTTCACTTACGTGAAATTCTAGGAAGTGACAGAAAGGGCCTCAGTGGTTGCCTGGGGCCAGAGTGGAGGGCGAGATGGAGAGGGTACGAAAGGGCTCACAGAAACTTTCAGGTGTGACACATAGGTTCACTGTCTTCATTGAGGCGATGGTTTCATGGGCGTTTACATATGTCAAAACATAAAATTATACACTTAAAATATGTGCAGTTTATTGTATATCAATTACACTGTAAATTTTTGAAGGTGATAAAAAATGTGTTGATTACATCTAGGTGCAGCCAGCCACTGCAGGTGCACACAGAAATCAATCTGGATGCTTTTAAGCACAGAGAATGAAAAACCCAACCTGAAGTGACATAAACAATAAAAAATGTAAATGTCATCTACCTGGAAGGTCAGAGGCCACAGGTATAGTTTGACTAATCCCCTCCCAGGACCGGAGACCCTATTTAGCTACATCACGGAAGCCCTGCAATTGTTAGGGAACTTAGCTGCAGATAACAGAATCTACTCTTAATACATAAGTAGTTTATGGAGCAAAGGAATGTATTTAAAGACATAAATAGCTCACACGGTCTCTGAGAGGGATAGAGAATTGAACTTGGAAACTACCCCAGGAGTTTCCAATACCCCAGTTTTACTCCAGGGCTGTTATCAGCCAAGCCCCTGCTTTTTGCCACCACCAAGCTTTGCAGCTCATATAAAGGAGAACGAATCTCTCCTCCAAGGACCTTAATTCCACTGTCCCAAAAACTCCATGTCTCTGCCGCTCTGGGCAACATCCTCTTCCTAATGTATCTCTCTTCTGAATCACAGTCAGCTGCATCCACTTGGGTGAGCCTGGACCGTACACCTGTGCCCTAGCCATACAAGAGGGTGGGTAGAGATTCCATCTTCTATCTTGAGGAGGCAGAATTCATAATGGGAAATTGTTTGGATATATAAAAGATGAGATTTCAAAAGATGCTGGTGACCACACATTAAAAAATGACCATAAACCCTACTTGAAGGAGATTATTTATTGCAGTTTAAAGTTAGGGAAACAGCCTTGGCTGGTGTGGCTCAGTGGATTGAGCTCCAGTCTGCACAAGCAAGAGGCAACCACACCTTGATGTTTCTCTCCCTCTCTTTCTCCCTCCCTGCCCCTCTTTTGAAAAATAAATAAATAAAATCTTTTAAAAAATAAAGTTAGGGAAACAGACTCAGAGAAGTTAAGCTACTTACCTATGGTTACCCAGCTGAGCCGTGCCCTGGGATTCAAACAACATCTTCCTGTGAGCACAGCTGGAGCCAGGGTAGGTAATAAGACTGGAGAAAGCTTGTGCCTCACCTTCACCGGCCCTTCATGTCTCTCTCTTTGACCCAGAGCCATGTCCCATGCCATCATCCCAGAAGGAAAGCACCGTAACTGTCAGGGACAGGCTGGTCCACACTGCAGAAGGGCCTGGGAAACCAGCCAAGGAGGTTACAAAGGTAACTCACAATTCTCTTTGTCCTGTAACACGATAAACAGCTCTTGCATCAAGACAGAAACTAGAAAATAAAGGAAAACCAGAGTGATGTACCTCTTGCTGGAGGTCCCTAATACCACATATGAAGGAGTCTTGGAACAAAATCGAGCCTAAGTCTGATCAGATCTCGAGATCTGCTGCCACTTTAATAGAGGGAAGAGGAGAACATGTTAAACATACCATCACGACACAGTCAGGAAAACCCAGATCTCAGGAAACTGCAGGGTGGGGCAGAAGTAGGTTTACAGCTGTGAGAACGTGAATCACAGAGTTTATTTGTGTATTATTAATTAATAATTGCATTATTTTCCACAATGAACAACCTGTATATAGGAACAAATGACCAGGTTTCTCCAGCAAATAAATTGCAAGGAAAGACAAAAAGAGATGGAAGGGAACCTATTGATTAAAATAAAAGGCAAGAAGCATATAATCAGTCAAAAGGTCCGGACCTGCCTGGCAGGGCAGCTCAGGTGGTGAGAGCAGTGCCCTGACACGCCGAGGTTGCGGGTTTCGTCCCCAGTCAGGGCGCTCACCAGAGTCAACCAGCGAATGCAGAAGTAAGTAGGACGACAAATCGATGTTTCTCCCTCTCTCTCCCTTCCTCTCTCTCTAAAATCAATAAATAACAAAAAAAAACAACAAAAAGATGGACCTTCTTTAGATCATAATTCAAGCAAACTGTAAGTAAATAGTTTACAGTTTTAAGTGGTGATAATAATAAACTAAATAGTAATAATAATGATGAGACAGTTGGGGATATTTGAACACTGGTTGAATATTTGGTGATATTAAATAATTATTCATTTTTTAGATGTGATAATGATATTAGGCTATGCTTACAAGGAAAATTCCCCCCTATTCATTGTGGCTCAGTTGATTGGAACATTGTCCCATATACCAAAAGTTTGGGGGTTCGATTCCTGATCAGGGCACACAGCTAGATGCAGGTTCAATACCCAGTCAGGGCACATATGGGAGGCAACCAATCAATTTTTCTCTCTCAAATCCGTGTTTTTCTCTCTTGTCCTTCCTCTCTCTCTAAAATTGATAAACATATCTACAAATTTTTTTTAAAAAATTTCTTATCCTAGGTGCTTTGGGAGCCACAGACTTTGGTGTAGACATGTTCAAGTCCAAGAATCATACCACACCCAACTGGTCCTGAAAATGGCACAGGTACCACCTCAAGAAACCCCAGTCACAAAGATACAAATCTTGTGAACTTGGCTTTGTCAAGAAGCACAACAAGAAGGACCTGAAGAACATGCAGACCAATAATGCCAAGGCCGTGAGTACATGTACCAAGGTTATAAAAGCCCTTGTAAAGCCTAAGGAGGTAAAGTCCAAGATCCCAAAGGGCAGCAACCACAAGCTCAATCAACTTGTGTACATTACCCCCCCCAGGCTTGGGAAACATTCTTGTGCCCAAAGAATGTTTCCCTGGAGACCAAGGGTCTCAAGCTCTGCCAACCAAAGTGTGGCTCAGGCTCTGACTCAGTCTCAGGCTCCCCAAGGTACCCAGGACCCCTCCCTGCCCAAAGTCTCCAGGGTAGAGATCTCTGTCTGCCAATGTGAGGACAGAAGGACTGGTGTGACCCTTGTGCTGCTGTCTGGATGGGGCTGGTGTCCTCCTGTGCTATTTGTACAAATAAAACTGAGGCAGGATCTGTCATCAACAAACAGACAGACAGCCCTGACTGGTGTGGTGGCTCAGTGGATTGGGCATTATGCTGCAAACCAAAATGTCGCCACTTTGATTCCCAGTCAGGGCACGCAGCCAGGTCCCTGGCTGGGGGCACGAGAGAGGCAACCAATAGATGTATCTCTTGCATACCAATGTTTCTCTTCCTTTCTTTCTCTCTTCCTTCCCTCTCTCTAAAAATAAATAAATTATTTAAAAAAGAGTCCCTATGTTTTTGAGATATTGAATACTACAGGTGAAATAATACATCTGGGTTTTGCTTTAAAATAACTTGGGGTAGAGTGGGGAGAGGTACTAGCTGGGTGTATAGATGAAATAGTATCAGCCATGAGTTGATGATAGTCGTTAAACCTGGTGATGTGTACAGAGGGGTTCATCATTCTGTTCTTTCTACTTTTGTATGTGTTTGAGATTGTCCATAGTAAGAAGCTATAAACCAACACACAATGAACTTCATGCCAGGTTGTAACCAATCTTCACCCCCACTCTGTCTCTGACGAAAGGGTCAAAACTAAGTGAAAGAAGTAAGATGTGTGCTAAGTGTGCCCTAAGGAGAGAAGGGGAGAAGTCCCCTTTTCTCCCACGAGGTACATAATGAGTGAGCAAAAACTTTCCCGAGTTGACCACCAGGCTACATTATCTTATGGGGCAAGAGAGAGACTGCTTCTGCTAATGAGTACCAGTTGGATTTCCAAGGGCCTTTGTTAATACTTGGCAGTGTGCCCCTGTCTCTGCTTCGATTCTCCCAGAAGCAGACCCTGGGACAAAGATTTGAATGCAGAGGTTTATTCGGCAGGTGATCCCAGGAACACCTGTAGACAAGCAGGAATGTGAAGCAAGGAAGTGAGGAAAGCCAGTACAAAGAATTGTCAGGCAGGTTACCTCTGTGGGCAAAAGACTCAATTTTTTTAGGACTCTGGGGGCCAGCTCAGAACATGTCCCTCAGGATTTTGATAACCTAAGGTGAATACCAGCTCCCACCGGTCACCAATGGAGAACTGCTGGAGGCCTGACGGGTATGTTAGTTCTCCTGCACTCGTGGCCTGCCCTACGGGCAGAACCGACTCCAGCCAGAGAAAGCTCCCCTGACAGAGATGCAGGGGCTGCCATTGGTAGTGGCCCACCTTGGTAAGCCCCACGGTCCCTTTGGAAGAATTGCTGTGTTTTGATTATATCACGATATCAACATACACATTGCCAACATATAGCTAATAAGGTGACCAGGTGCAGTTACGCTTTTTTCTCTGGGGGAAGATAATGGTGGTGTTTTAATACATTGAATGTTTGTGGGACTTTGTCAAAGATAAGAGGACGTGAACTTGCTCCTGTGCAATTCAACATGCACTATGCTGGGGACACCACCCTTCAAGGTGAGTCCTACTGAAGGACTGAAGCACAAATTCCATGTCAGTCGGAGTCTTTAAGGCATTGGCTTAAATTCCTTTGATCTTCTTTGGGAGTGGTAACCTCTCAAGGGCAAGATTTCTGTCTGCATGTAAGGTACGAATTAGATCCTGAATGCCACAAGATTGCCTTTCACCTCCAACCTTTGCCCATCTGCACGCACCTGCTGAATTAATGGGTGAGAAATAAGTGAAGGAATGAATAAACAATGATGGTCTGAAAGAGTAAGTAAGTGAGCTTTTAACTATGCCAGGAATATTACAGGCTTATCATCTATCATCCTCTTTTTGTCCCCTTGAAATAAACAATTTTTAAAAAATAGACCCTGTTGTTTAGAACTGTTAACTTCAGCAGCCACAACCCTCAGGATTTAAACCATTAAGAAATCAATTCACAGGCTCTTCCTAATCGTCAATCTGTGTGTGTTTCCTTTATTTGTGTGTGCATGCACACACACAACACTGTAAAGAATGGGCAAAGTCCTTGGCATTCCAGAGAAGGTGGGGGTGAGTTATTAGAGACAGTCAGTGTAGAAAGTAAGATGTGTTAGGCCTTGAAGGACAAAGCAAGGAAGGAATTTCTCAGCATCTATGGAGTGCCAAGCATTGTGCTGAGCCTTATGTTTTCTCCTTTAATCTTCTCAGTGATCCTGTGAGGTTGTATTCCCCTTTTATTACATGAGAAAGCTGAGCTGGCAGGCAGGGAGTCAAGGGTACCAACATTTCCGAGCCATCCTTTGGTCTCAGCATTGCCGTTATGGAGAGGGAGAGAAGTAAATAAGCGATTTCAGCACAAGCACTGCTGCTCACCAGCCAGTGCTTGACGACCGTTAAATCCAGAAACCCAGTGACCCCAAAGGGGTCCTCCTCTGCCATGAGGACAAGAAGGCTTTGGTTGTCACCACAGCAGCCAGGAAGAGTACCACTGCTTCTTGGGCTTCTGCAGTCTGTGCAGACTCCAAGAGTCCAGGGCGATTTTCTTAGTCAAACAACTGTGGACTTTCCTGCTCATTCCAGTGTCTACAGCCCATCTGTGGACCTACAGAAGGGGCACCCAACACCAGTGCCGGGAGCTGTGGACCCTGGAGAGTCCCAGGCTGGGTGTGCTGTTTCTGCAGTATGATCACTTTAGTCACCCTCATCCCAGTCAGGGTCAGCACCCAGGCCCCTTATGAGCCATTGGCTCAGTCATCTGGGAACGGGGGCTATCTTTTAGGGAGAAGCTGTGCTTTCCTGTCCTTGTCACCCACAGCACACCGGGAACTGTGGGCACTGAGACCGGCTTACAAGCCACATGTGCTGCCTGGAGTGGGTTTTGATCATGAAAAAGCCATAAAGAGACATAGCAAGTACCAGGCAATTTGTCAAAGAGAGTGTTGGACAAGAATTCATATAGAGAGATTTCCTGAGAGAACATTTTTCTCACTCCCTCATTCATTCACTTCATTCTGTCATGTACTCATATAAGTAATATTTAAATAGTGAGAACCACGCAACGTTTCAGGCCTTGGGGACACGTAAGAAAGATGATATGATGTCCCTGGGCTTGTGGAGCTTTCGTTCTTCATAGCGGTTAACTTCCAAAATGATCTTTCATTATGAACAGGAGCACTTCTAATGCATTTAAGCAGAAGAGGGCTTTACTGAAGGTTATTTGGTGCCTAGGTGCCTAAAGAAGGCCTGGGGTGGCTGAACAGTCGGGCCAGGAGGCCCAAATCTGCACTAGATTGACTACCCACTGGCCACATGGGCACCTGACATGGGGCTTGTCTGGACTGAGATGTACTTTAAATGTTAAGTACAGACTGAATTTCACAAGCTTAGTATAAATTAAGGATATAAATTATCTCATGAATACTTTTTATATTGATTACATGTTGAAATAATATCTGAGATATATTGGGAGTTCAATAAAATATATTATTAAAATGATCTCACCTTTTTAATTTTTTAAAAATGTGGCTGTCAGACAATATAAAATTACTTTCATGGCTCAGTCCAGATTTCTATAAGCCAGTATTGCTCTTGAGCTAGAAATAATATGCCTATTATACAGGGTTTGGGGAGACAGAGGGATCAATAAGCAGACCATGAGAGATATTTAGAGTGTGAAACTACTCTGTATGATACAGTAATGGTAGATACATGTCATTATACATTTGTCCAAACCCATAGAATGTACAACACCAAGAATAAACCCTAATGTAAACTGCGAAAAAAAATATACCAATTACACAGTTAGGCTGCTCGCAGCAGGCAAGAGGCAGTACTCCACCACCACCAGACACCTGCGCAGGGGCCCACTTAGTTTCTGAGCGTGCTCACTAATGCTAAGGCCTCTGTCCCTAGTGCGTCTGAGAGCCTTGCCACCCTTGTCCCGGTGCCGTATCCTGGTCACAGGTTGATGGGTTGCCTCTGAATGGCAGACAACTCAGAGCCCAACATTTAGGGCCCTGACTGCAAGGAGTTTGGGCAGGCAAGTCCTGGTATCTACCTTTAGTAGGTGGGAAATTACCAAAATAAAAGAAATGGGATCAAGAGATGCTGATGTCTACACATATAACAAATCTTATCACATGTACCAATCGCCATTCTGAAACACTTGTGTGCAGCAGGTGGACTACCAGGTCATGAAGACCTAAGCATGGGGTATGCACACACATTTAAAGAACCTTGTCTGAGCTTCCACATCAGCCTGGAAGAATGGTGCCAGTAAAACATATTCGCCTGATTTGGAGTGTAGTTGTTTTTTATTTTTATTTTTATTTATTGATTTTTGAGAAAGGGGGAGAAAGAAACATTAATTTGTTGTTCCACTTATTTATGCATCTTTTGGTTGCTTCTTTTTTTTTTATTCTCACTTGAAGACATTTTTTTCATTGCTTTTTAGACAGAGAGGAAGCAGCGGGGGAGAGAGAGAGAGAAAGGAAAACATTGATGTGAGAGAGAAACATCCATTGGTTGCCTTCTTGTATGCACCCCAATAGGGGATTGAACCTGCAACCTGGGTATGTGCCCTGACCAGGAATTGACCCCATGACCTTTTTGTCTATGGGAAGATGTTCCAATCAACTGAGCCACACTGGCCAGTACTCATTGGTTGCTTCCTGTACGTGCCCTGACTAGGGATTGAACCTGCAACCTTGGTGTAACAGGACGACACTTTAACCAACTGAAATACATGACTAGGTCTGCAGTTGTTTTTTCAATAACAGGAGTCTCTGATCATCATTTGAACCCTTTTACTAGTATCCTCAACCCTCTTGCCCAGTTGTGTTTGTGTCATACCAGTCCTTAAACATTCCAGCTCCCCATCTTCTCTGTGTCTATATCTGGGCAAGTGAATGCTGCTGAAAAACAAATCACACATCTGAGCAGATTAATACCGTTATACATTTGTTCCAACGTGAACTGGAATCTATGGCTGCCTGGCCACCTTCCTTGTTTCCCTTGTCAGCTCTCTCTACTATTCTTCACAGTGGCTATTTCTTAACCCTCCCCACCACCTTTTCCCCATGCTCAGCAAATAGTCTTGCTTCCCATTTCAGGGAGCATGCAGAAGAGAACCCACACCTGCAAACTCACCTGCATCCACATTAGTTCCTTCCTCCTTCCCCCTAGTTACAAAGGAAGAAACATTTCCCCTCCTGTTTAAAGACTACCTCTCCACCTGTGCTCTAGGGCATACTCTTCCCCTTCTTGGGGACTCTGCTCAATTCATCACCCCTTTGTTCTCTTGAGTGTATATCATCCTTCTTTCCACTGACTCCTTATTGTCAGCATTCCAGATTATTTTCCACTCCTTCATTTTAAAAGACAAATACAACCCCAAAACAACAAAACTCCTCCTTTGGCCTCACTTTTTAGCCATTGCCTTCTATCTGTCAACTCCTTGATAGTCATATGTCTTGAAAAAGTCACCTATGTCAGTCATTCCGCACTCTACTCTGGCTTCTACCCACGCACTTCTTGTATTGGTGTGCTTACTAAGATCAACAACAACTTCCTTGTTGCTCAGGCTGGCAGGTAAAGGGGAGCAGGGCTCAGAGATGGTGGCACATGGGACAGATAAGGACTTCCTGGAGTACTAAACACCCAGGACAGGTAAGGAGAGGTCAGGTTTTCAGGGAACTAGATCTTAGCAGCCTCTGAGTCTCAAATTCACCATTTCTGGCCACACTGTGCTTTGTGAGAAGAGCAGGAAATGAGAACTGAGGCCTGGGTTCTAGCTTTGGATTTTTCTCTGTCTTCTTGGGAACTTGGGCAGTCCCCCACCAAACTGCCCGCCCACCCTCTGTGGGACCATCAGGGTTATTGTGAGGAGCCCAGCAAGCACTGAGGGTGGATGGGCTGCTCTGCAGCCTGCAGGAAGCTTGGAACCTGGTAAACATTTCCTTTGAGGGACCCAACAGCCTTGTACTCAGGACCTTCTGGAGGAACACAGGTCCCATCCCATGGCAGAACTAAGGTACCAAGGGACAAAGAAGCTACTTATCACTTAGGAGGAACTGCAGGCATCTATGCATGCACTGTTACTACTCCAGCATGATCCAGAAAGGAACAGATTTGTTGCTCAAACCTGTGAGAGCAGCTGGGGGAGTAGGGTGCAAAGTAGGACCATCAATAAAACTTAAGACCAAGTTTCTGTCTTAGAGTGATGCATACGTATGCCTCCCCTAAGCTATTGCCTTGCCTTTTTTGTCTTTCTACTCAAACTTCTTGAAGGAGGGGAGATTCCTTCTTCAAACTCTACAATGACTTCCCACTGCAAATACAAGGAAATCCACTCCTTACCTTGGTCCAGGAAACCTCCCTCTAATGTCACAGCCCGGTACTCTCTCTCCTCATTCCTTGGCCCCAGCCCTAGAAGCCTAGTCTATGCACTTACATCATCAGTCTTGGCACCTTTTCATTTATGTTTCCCTACGCCTGAATCACTCTTCCTCAGGGCATCACATGGCTGCCTCCTTCTCAGCATTGGAGTCTCAATTCAAATGTCACCGCCTTAGAGAAACTTCCCTGACCACCTTTTCAGTTAAGGTAATCTTTCCAATCAGCCTTTCCTGATACCCTATTTTAATTACTTCACAGCATATCTCAGTATGTGCAATTATCTTTTTAATATGTTGACTGGTCTACTGGGTGACTGTCAGTTCTCACTAAAATATACACTCCTATAAGATCTTGACTTTTTTTTGTTTGTTTACTACCAACTCAGCAGTACCTAAAATAGTACTGGCACATAGTAGGTCCTCATAAATGTGTGCTAACTCACCTCCTCCACTGCCCATTGACTATTTGTTCCTCTGTCTCTGCACTTCTGGCCTTGACCTGCCATTCCCTGACCCTTCTCTCACCAAGGTCTCCCATGATCTCTGTCACCAAAGGACAATTTAGTCCTCTCAATCTGTTTTTTGTTTAAGCTTTATGTTGATCACTTCCTTGAAAACCCTTCTTCCTTAAACTTTAATACTATCTGCTCTCCTGGTTTTCATCCCCCTTAACTTCTCGTGAGTCTCCTTGCAGATTCTTCTTCCTCTACCACACCTTTCAAAGTTTGGCTTCCTCAGTATGCTTCACACTCTTCTTATACCATTGTGTCCTCCTGTACTCCACATGTTTAAATATTGTCCAAGTTTCTTCCATCTGAAACATTGTTTTTCTTTTTTTGCCTTATTGTGTGGGCCAGCATCACCAGCATGGTTGAATAGAAATGGTGATAGTGGACACACTTGCTTTGTTCTTGTTTCTGAGGGAAATGCTTTCGAGGCTTCATCTTACACTCAGGACTTTTTTTTTTATAGCTCTCATCTAACAGGTTGGGGACATCCCTCTCTACTTCTAGTTTATTATCACTTATAAAAAGTGGATGTTAGCCCTGGCTGGTGTGGCTCAGTGGATTGAATGCCAGCTTGTGAATGGAAGGGTCGCTGGTTCAATTCCCAGTCAGGGCACATGCCTGGGTTACAAGCTGGGTCTCCAGTGGGGGCATGTGAGAGGCAACCACACATTGATGTACCTCTCCCTCTCTTTCTCCCTCCCTTCCCCTCTTTATAAAAATAAATAAAAATTTTTAAAAAGTGGATGTTAAATTCTATCATATTCTTTTTCTGCACCTACATACCTCTTTCAATCCTCCCTTAATCTATTAATGTGACAAAGTATGTTGATTTCCTAATAATAAACCAACCTTATATCCTGCAAATATCCAACTTGAACCTGCTATACTACTTTTTACATATTGTTCTATTCAATTCATTAATTTTTTTCCTTTGAGACTTTTGCATCTATGTTCATAATTTATACTGATTTGCAACTTTCATTTTCTCACATTGCCCTTATCAGGTCTTAATACCAAGGTTACACTATTTTTTCCCTGGTCAGTGTGCCTCAGTGGATTGAGCACCAGCCTGCGAAACAAGGGTTGCTGGTTTGATTCCCAGTCAGGGCACATGCCTGGGTTGCAGGCTAGGTCCCCAGTAGGGGGTGCTCAAGAGGCAACCACACATTGATGTGCCTCTCCCTCTCTTTTTCCCCTCTAAAAATAAATAAATAAATATTTTTAAAAAAAGATTATGCTAATCTTATAAAATGTATCCTCTGTCCCTTACTCTACAATAGTTTTTCTAAAATTAGAATCATATGATCTTTGAAATTTGGTAAAAAATGTCAATAAAACCATCTGGGCCTGTAGTTTTCTTTGTAGAAAGACATTTAACTAGCACTTCTATTTATTTCATAGTAATGAGATTAATTATGCTTTATGTTATTTCTTGATTCACTTTTTTTTTATAGCAGCTCACATTCATTGATACTTAGTGTGTGCCAGGCACTATACATGACTTCATCTAATCTCCATAATACTCCTGATGAGGTATGTGCTGTTATTCCCATTAGACATATGCTTAAGCCCCAGAAATTTCTATGTGGTAGGAGCCATGTGTTCCCACTCTCACTTCTTGATTCACTTTTGGTAAATTATATTTTTCTAGGAAGTTATCCATTTCATTTAAGTTTTCAAATCTTGGGCACAAGAGTTATTCATAATTTTATTGTCTTTTTACTGCATGTGGTTTTGCTTCTTTTCATCCTTAATTTTATTTGTACCTTCTCTTTTCTTGAACAAGTTTCCCGGAAGTTTGTCTACTTTATTAGACTTTTCTTTTTTTATTTAATCTTTATTGTATTTTTCCATTACCATTTAGTCCCCTCATACCCCCTCGCCTCCCCCCAGCAATCACCACACTGTTGTCCATGTCCATGAGTCCTTTTTCCTTTTTGCTCAATCCCTCCACCCCCTCATCCCCCACCAACTAGCTGTCATCCTGCTCTCCATCTATGAGTCTGTCCCCATTTTCCTTGTTAGTTCAGTTTGTTCATTAGATTCCATATATGAGTGAAATCATACAGTGTTTGTCTTTCTCTGACTGGCTTATTTCACTTAGCATTATGTTCTCCAGGTTTATCCATACTGTCACAAAGGGTAAAGCTTTCTTCTTTTTTATGGTCAAGTAGTATTTCATTGTGTAAATGTCCCATACTTGTTTTATACACTCATCTACTGATGGACACTTGGGTTGCTTCCATATCTTGGTGATTATAAATAATGTTGCAATGAACATAAAGGTGCTTAGGTTCTTTTAAATTAGTGTTTTGGGTTCCTTCGGATATATTTCCGGAAGTGGGATCACTGGGTCGAAAGACATATTTATTTTCATTTTTTTAAGGTATCTCTATACTGCTTTCCACAGTGGCTGCCCCAGTCTGCATTCCCACCAACAGTGCAAAAGGGTTCCCCTTCTTCACATCCTCACCAGCACTTGCTGTTTGTTGATTTATTGATGATAGCCATTCTGACAGGTGTGAGATGGTATCTCTTTGTAGTTTTAATTTGCATTTATCTGATGATTAGTGATGTTGAGCATCTTTTCATATGTCTATTGTCTATTTGCGTGTCCTCTTTGCCCATTTTTTAACTGGGTTGTTTGTTTTTTTGGTGTTGAGTTTTGTAAGTTCTTTATAAATTTTGGAGAGTAACCTCTTATCAAATGTATCAGTGAATATGTTCTCCCATTCTGTGGGTTGTCTTTTCATTTTGTTAATGTTTTCCTTTGCTCTGCAAAACCTTTTTAGTTTGATGTAGTCCTGTTTATTTTTTCTTTTGTTTCCCTTGCCTACGGAGATATATCTGATAAAATATTGCTATGAGCAATGTCTGAGATTTTGCTGTCTATGTTTTCTTCTATGATTTTTATGGTTTGGGTGCTAACATTCAAGACTTTGATTCATTTTGAATTTATTTTTGTGTGTGGTGTAAAGAGGTGGTCTAGTTATTAGACTTTTCAATGTATTAGACTTTTCATTTTTTTGGCTTTATTGTTCTTCTTTACTGGTTCCTGTTTATTGTTTATATTCTCTGTTTTGTGCTCTTGTTTTTAATTTCTTATTTCTTTGAGTATACAGTCATACCTCGGTACTTGTCAGCTTCAGAACACGTCAAACCCTGTGCTTGGCACATTTTGATGAGAAAAAAAATGTTTCAGCACTCTGCACTTGCTTGGGACTCGTTGCACTTCCTGGAACTTGTATGAGTCATGACACCGGCCCACAAGAGATAATGCTTCATCATTTGGTATTGGTAGGTTTCCGGCACTTGTCAAGGAGCTCCTGAATGAATTAACGATGGGTACCGAGGTACTACTGTATTATTATTTTTTAATAGGTTTACTAAGATATAATTATATCCTATACAATTAAGCCATGTAAAGTGTACACAATTCAATGGGTGTTAGTATATTCATAGAGTTGTACAACCATCACACTTAATTTTAGAACATTTCCATCATTCCAAAAAGAATTCTGTACCCATTAGCAGCTCCTTTTCATTCCCTTCCCTCCAACATCATCCCTAGGCAACAACTAATTTACTTTCATCTCTATAGATTTACTTATTCTGGAAATTTCCTATAAATAGAGTCATATAATATGTGGTCTTTTATGTCTGACTTCTTTCAGTTAGAATAATGTTTTCAAGGTTCATCCATGTTTTAGCATGTAACAGTGCACCATTCCTTTTTTTTGGTAATATTCCATTGTGTGGATATATCACAATTGTTTATGCTTTCATTAGTTGGTGGACATTTGAATTGTTTCCACTTTTTCACTATCATGAGTAATGATGCTACAAACACTCATGCACAAGTTTTTGTGTGAACACATATTTTCGGTTCTATTTGCTATATGACTAGGAGTAGAATTGTAAACTAACATGGTAATTCTATGTTTAACTATTTGAGAAACTGCTAGACTGTTTTCCACAGTGGCTGCACCATTTTACACTTCACCAACCATGTATGAGGGTTCCAATTTCCTTATATCCTCCCTATTACTTTTTATAATAAATGCTTGACTCATTGTTTTCAGTTTTTCTAATTTTTTAAATATAAACACTCAAAATTACATATTTTCCTTTAAGTATTTTTTACTTTTTAATCTCACAAAATTAGTAAAATTAATAACCCAAGAGAGGCTTATCCTGTGGCTTCAGGAACACCTTGGTACAGCCTCTGCCAGGCCACAGACCCAAATTTAGTAAATATAGGTCTAGATTAATCTTGAAAGATTATCCTATTATTAATAGGATTGACTCATTGATTCAACAGATATTTGTTGAGTGCCTATTACACAGCATCATTATATCACATTCTGAGAACAGAAAGGTGAAATAGAGTCTTGCTATCACAAAGCTCAAAAACAATTCAAAAGAAAAAAAACTGCATGATAAGTATCAGGATAGGAGATGTAATACATGATGGAGTAGAAAACATAGGAGTAAGATTTTTACTTTTGAGATTGAGAAAGGTTTTCTAGAGAAACTTGCTTCTTTTAAAGTCCTGAAAGATGTATTAGTAGGAGTTTGCTCAGTATATAGTAGGAAAAAGAAAGTGTTCTGGGCCATTGGAACAGCAAATGGAAAGACCCAGAGGTATAAAAAAAAAACCTTGATCTTTTGGAGGAAGGAAAAAAGTTTGTCAAGAGACTGTCAGAAAAAGGCACAGAATGAGAGTCAGGATGAAGCTGAAAAGTTCCTAGAGACTACACTATGGAAGGCAATTAAACCATATTTGGGAGCCTGGACTTCATCCTAAAACCATTGGGAGGCCATGGGAGAGGTTTTATTTTCTTTAAATATTTTATTAACGAGAGAGAGAGAGAGAGAGAGAGAGAGAGAGAGAGAGAGAGAGAGAGAGAGAGAGAGAGAGAGAGGTGTTCTTCCATTTATTTATGCATTCACTGGTTGCTTGTATGTATGTGCCCTGGTGGGGTTGAACCTGCAACCTTGGTGTATCCAGATGATTCTCTAACCAACCGAACTACCTGGTCAGAGCAATGGAAGAGTTTTAGAGTAGGAGTGGGGCAATAGCAGATTTTCATTTTGAAAGTTTTGCTCTGCCTCAGAAAATAGATGAAGGGAGGGAGGGTCAAGACCAGTGGGCCAGGAGACCCTTACGGAGGGTGGCAGTCGTTCAGGTTTGCATTAAGGAGTGCCCATGGGAATGGAAACTAGGAAATCTTGGTGATCAATCTGATGTAGGGGTGAGAAAGGAGAAGCACTAAGGCTAACTCTTCCATTTCTGATTTAAGTAACTGGGTACCATTGGTTGTGACAGAGCAGGTCTGGGGACAATGGGTTCTAGTCACAGTAGTTTGAGGAGCTTATGAGATACTTCTCCACCTCCTGTACTTACCTGAATCTGGCTGTCCTCACAGGACTCAGTTTCCTCAGCCCTCTCAAGGGAAGGCTGTCTTCTCTCACATCCTATGGATCCCAGAGCTGGCAGGCTTAGCATCTTCTCCTTGTTCCCCATTGCTGCTTTCCAACCTTTTCTCCTCTTCTTCCTTCCCCTAAGCCTTGCTCTTTTGAGGTTAATGCCATCTAGTTATACCACTTATTACTCCCTTTATTGCTATTATCTGTGGACTCATTCACCAATGACTTTGGCTCCTGGTTCACAGTCTTTCCTTTTATCTTACTCTGACCCTCATCCTGGGGGATTTTAATTGCCCACATGAATGACCTATCCCTGTCACCTCCCTGATTGCTTCCTCTTCCTTCCATACCAGCCAGCCTCTCCCCATGTTCACATGAGACCATCTCACCACCCATGACCATATCACAACTGAATTCTGGTTTCAAGCCACCCACGCAGACCACCATTTTCTATCCTTCCAGGTCACTTGCTTTAGTGTCCACATCACACAGTTCTTTAATCTCAAAACCTCATTATTTGTATCACTTTTTCACTATTCATCAGCTCCTTCCTGTTTTTACTTTGTTCTCTATTCATCTTAGAGAAGAGTCCATTACTACATCACTCTCTTCATACACCTTCAACGAACTTGCCTGTGTCCATCTTTCTCTCCTTTACTTGACTGGCTAACCCCAACCATACATATATCTACTATGAGCCTTCTGTTATCAACCTTCTGCTGGACATCCTAGCTGGCATAGTGTGGCAAAAAAGAGAAATAGTATTTTCAAAAAAAGAAAAAGGGGGGGAGAGAGAAAGAGAAAGAATAAAAATTTGGACATATTATTTATGTAGAAAATAAAAATAATCTATAGAAAAATGAGTTTAGTGAGGTTGTTGGTTAACATACAAAAATAAATTGTTTTTAAAAATGTTGTTACTATGCCCTGGCTGGTGTGGCTCAGTGGACTGAGTGCCAGCCTGTGAACCAAGAGGTCGCCAGTTCGATTCCCAGTCAGGGCACATGCCTGGGTTGCAGGTCAGGTCCCCAGTTGGGAGCATTTGAAAGACAACCAGTTGGTGTTTCTCTCATACATTGTTGTTTCTTTCCCTCTCTTTCTCCCTCCGTTCCCCTCTCTCTAAATATAAATAAATAAAATCTTTTATAAAATGTTGTTAATATACTAGGAAAATGCAGACTATCTAAGCTTATTTCTATACGTACATAAATAAAAACCATTGTATCACCACAAAATTAACAGTGAGCACAGTGAGTTAAAAAAAGAAAACACTCTATAGACTATCAAAGTATGTTATCATGATACCTTAAAATACCAGACAGAGGCCCTGACTGGTGTGGCTCTGTTGGTTGGGCATCATCCTGCAAAGCACAAGGTCATTGGTTTGATTCCCAGTAATGGCACATGCCTGAGTCCCTGGTCAAGGTGCATATGAGAGGCAACCAATTCACTCTTACATTGATGTTTCTCTCCCTCTCTTTCTGCCTCCCTTTCCCTCTCTCCAAAAATACATAAATAAAATCTTTTTAAAAATACCAGGCCAGGCAATAAAATCCTAAGGATATCCAATAAGAATAAGAAAAACAGGTCACCTACAATAGAATAAGAATCAACAGCAACAATGGATGCTAGAAGACAATGGACCAACAGTTTCATATTTTTAAAGAAAAATTATTTGGTTTTAACCACAGAATTGTATATTCAGCTAAACTAAATCATGAGGCAGTAAATTATAGGTGTTTAAAATTCTGATATTTTTGGATATATAAGCACTTAGAAAATCTGCCTCATATATACTCATCAGTTATCTGATAACATCATCCAGGAAAAAGAAGGGAGTAAATAAAAAAGAATTACACTTGAGATCCTGGATGTAGTAGATAGTGCAGGAGAGCAGCCAGGGGAAATCCTAGGGAGACTTCTACATAGCAGGCACGGCCCAAAGCAACCAGCTCAGATTAGAAACATAACAGAGAGGCTTCCAGGAGGAAGATTTTCAAGAAAAAGAACTTGACAGAATACAATAGCAATCAGGTGGGATAGGGAAAGGAAGAATATTAATTATAATCAAGATAATGTAAGAAAAACAAGTATAGTAATTAGAAACCCTAGCCCCCCCAAATCTATGTAAGGAATAAATACAATTATAATCCATTATAGCATTTGGATCTCCTACTCCACATTTTTAAAGTCACAATACTGTAAACACTATTTACTGCTATAATAATATGATTTAATGTAGGAGAATAAAGGATGAAAGGTAGCATAAGAGAGTTAAATTCTTATCAGTTACAGCAAGAATAAATATGTAAGGTCTAAAATGGATAAATCAAGAAAAAGCATTATATGTACATCAGTTGGAATAATGCAGGTACCTACCAGAAGAAACTGCTAGGAGTTAAAAGGGATTGCCCCTGGCAAGCAGGATCTAGGAACAGGGAAGCATGTCTCACAACATGTTTGTGTTTTGGTATAAGCCTTAAGACACATAATGAACTATGTATTTACTACTTTGAAAAAATTTAAAAAATTAAAAAGAAAGATTTTTGGCCAGGAAGGAGTGTTGTTGGAAATGGATTTTTTTTACATTAAAGCTAAGGAAGTTTGGGAGCCCTGTGAGGGCTGGGATTTGTTCTAGTAGGGAGAGTAAGCCATGTTGCAAGAAGCAGCATTTTGGATAACCTTCCTAAAGAGATTTCAGAAAGGGATGGACTCCCAAGCCTACAGTTATTTGTGATTTATTTTCTTACTCCAAACAATTTTTGAACCTTATTAAAAAAATTTCCCCCTAAAATGAGTCCTTCACAGCACAGTCCGGTGTGACTTGGTTGGTTGGAGCATTGTTCCGCAAAACGAAAAGCCGCTGTGTTTGATTTCTGGTCAGGGCACATGCCTAAATTGTGGGTTCAGTCCCTGGTTGGGTTGAGTGTGAGAGGCAGCCAATGGATGTTTCTCTCCCTCTCTTTCTCCTTCCTTTCTCTTCTCTCTAAAAATAAATAAATAAAAATAAAAATAAATTAGTCCTTCAGATCTGGTGAACTTTAGGCCTCACAAAACCTGCATTAGTCCCTGGGGGGTTGTGGTCCCCAAAGGAGTTCTAATTCATTCAGCAAGTTTATTTATTTTTTAAAATCCTTGCTCTAGAGAGGACAGCCCCCCCACTTCCCTAGAAATTTTTATCATAAGAATGGTATTGGAGTCTGCTCCTCCTTTGACTGTTTACCTTACCTGGAACTCACAGCGACTTCAAGCCCCTTGAAGGTAGGAACAGAGCTGTATTTCCGTGTTTCTGTAGTACATAATTAATACAAGTTTTATAAATATTTGTCGAAGGAACAGACCATGACGTATTTCAGTGCCATGAGGTACTACTCTTCCTTCTGTTCTATCTCTTTATTGAAGCTGTTATATGCAGAGCAGAAGCTTAAGGGAATGAGCAGGTTGAACAGAATAAATTGCTTTTTCCAAACCCTAGACCCCACACTTCGATTTTACATAGTAGATGCCTTTCTGAATGACATTTTGAATCGTGTATATCAGATTTTGCTAATCTCAACTCCCCTTACTCATAGAGATTATTAATGATGTATAAATATTTTGTTCCATGAGATGCAGAACATTTTGCTTATTTCACGAGTCTTTTTGTGCATTCTTTCCGTAAAGTGTGTTAACTATATTTGGCGGGGGGAGTCTGCTAAAAATGAAGCGCACCAGTACAAAATTCGGCTTTAACGGTGACTAATTCGCACACCACATGTGGAATTAGATAGTAGTTGAACACATCAACCCTTTCTTTCGGCACCTGCGCTCCCTTACCACCTGCTTCAACCCCCGGGCGGTGTCTTGACCCTCCGCGACCTCTTTGTCATGGCGTCCGCGGGGCGTCTAACGCCTGAGGCCTTGGCAGTCAGCCGGCAGTCGACCTTCTCAAGATGGCGGCACTAGGCGGGCCGGGGGGGCAAAGGCACTTAGGGGGCGGGATCCGATCGCTAGAGGCGGGGCAGGGAGGCAAAGGGGTAGGGCTTGCGGGCTGGTCGATTCCGAGGTAGGCAGCCCCAGCGCGCCTGCGTGGAGCGGCCCTTCGCGCAGAGAGGCTGTAGCGGGGGAAGGCACCGGTGGGGCCGACCGGCGGGCTGAAGGAGGGAAGCAGGCGAGCGAAGTCCCAGTGCGCGCCGCGGCGGCCCGGATACCCTCCCCTTCCGGGCGTGAGGCGCTGTGAGAAGAGCTGAACCGAGCGGACTCACACCGGCAGGGAGGCGCTGCTACCGCCGCCCCAGTCCGGCCTCCTTCGGCCTCGGCGCTCCCGTCGTGGGGGCCCAGTTTCCTTAGCACACCCATCTTCAGCAGTCTGCAGAGCTTGTCCCCGGCGCTTCGAAAGCCCCGGCGCCAGCCCGGGCCCTTGGCGGGGAGAATGACGGAGCTGCAGTCGGCACTGCTACTGCGAAGACAGCTGGCAGGTGAGCGAGCGAGCGGGCGGGCGGCGGGGCCCCGGGCCGCGATCGTGGCGAGCCGCTGCGGCTTACCTCCTCCTCTCTTCCCGGACCAGCGGCCGGACGGGTGAGGGGGAGCGGCAGCTGCCGGCGAGGCCGGGTAAGGGCTCGCGAGGGTGGGGAGCCCGAGGCGCCGGTCCCGGCCGGGCCCAGCACTTCCCCGGCTTTCGGAGGTTATTGGGGGCGGGGACGCGCCCCAGCCTCAGCACTGGGACGGGGCCTGGCGCCCGGTAGAAAAGAGGGGAGGCTACCCCCTCCCCCACGGCTGGGTGGGACGTTGCGGGGGAGGGGCTGTGGCTCCCCAGCCGGGACCGACTCTCCCAGGAGGGGCGGGTCTCGGTCTCAGGTGTTGTCGAGACCGCCGGACCCCTTGAGGGTAGAAAGGAGAGTCTGGGCCCGCCTAGCTACGAGTTTTCCCGGCTCGGATGTTTGAGCCGTGGGCAGGCAGCGGGTGGCGAGAGTAGGCGAAGAAACTGGCCCCTGGCCGGATAGGTGAGGCGCGCAAAACTTCTCTCGGGGCAGCGCTGGGTCCAAGGAGTTGTGGCGGATAACAAAGCGCCTCCGTGGCCTCGTCACTGGCGCGCGGGGTCTGAGGACCTGGCGGGGTGTGGGACGCCGCCTCGCCTGCCTCTGCCTGGCACGGGCTCCGTTTGCGCCGCCCGGCTGGGGGAGGGAAGGAGCGGGCCGAGCGGAGAGTCGCTCGCTGGCCGGCTCGGGGCTTTGTGCTTGGAGTGGTTCCGGCTCCTGCGCAGGCCTGCAGAACCGCGGGACTGCGGCCTACGGGCTCTGGTTTGGGGCGGAGGCCGGGTCTGCCTCCCCAGAGGTGCCTGTGGCCCCCCTCCCCCATTGTCCCGGCCTCCGGCCGTTTGCGGCTTCCAGGTTGACTTTTTAGGGGGTTGGCTCCTACTCTGCTAGGACTGTGCGAGAGGAGCATGCGCGCTGGAGACGTACGTGTGCGAGAGTGTAAGGGGGGAGGCGGGTTGGTGGCTTCACAATGCCGCCCCACGTGCTGCCAGATTTAAAGAGAAATGAACCAGCAGTTACCCCTGCTGTCCAGCGCCCAGTGTGTGTCCTTTTCAGTTCAGGCGGATTTTCACCTCCCCACTGTACAGTCAGCAGCCCTTAGCCCTCAGCAGAAGCCAAAGGCTGGCATGAAGAAATCTGTTTTTGAATTAGAATTACTGAGAATTTGGGGTGTTAGTTAAATCACCTTTACTGCTTCTTAGGAAAAGGTTGTCAGGGGCTGTTACAGATTGTATAATTAGGTTTATTATTAGACCATGAGCAAGCAGGTTTGGACAAGTATTAAAGTTCTAGATGCTCGGGGGAGTGACTGAAGTGAATGGAGTTCTAGCAATACCTATGTCCATTACGAAAAATGTATTGGAAAAATAGTAAAAGAACAATAACCTAATTGCATCTTATATTTTCAAACACCTTTTTTGTGTACTTTTAAAATTTGTTTTGGACGAAGGAATTAAGATGTTTCCCTAAGAATTCTTTAATCAGAATAAATTATTTAGTGAACTGTTAAACAATGTGAAAATACTAAATTTTTAAAATAGTGCTCTTACAAAATGAGAAAAATACATTTAAAAAGGTGTAAAAGATTTTACAGTTACTAAGAAAGTATGATTAATAACAGTAGTAGCAACATTTCGAATCTATTTCCTACCCATTTATGAACTAGCTGTAGATTTTGATAGCTACTTGGTTCAGTTTTGCACCGTTTTTGGACAAGATTAATCCCATACATTGATAAGACATTTCCCAAAGATCTTTACTAATAGTTGACATTTTGATAAGGCATACTAAACTATGCTTTAAGATCGGAGAAGGGGATGCTTTAGTTTGTAATTTTTCAAGCCTCATAAAGTTACTTAGCTGCTTTTTACGAAATAGAGGCCAAAGCAGGGCGTTAAGTCAGATGTAAAAATATCAAGTTTACTGGAAAGACTTGATAACTATATGCTAAAGTAAATGCCCTGTTGTATTGTAGTTGTACATTGAGCTTTGTGGTCCTTGACATATCATTTTAAAACAGGAAGGAATAGTAATCTGTAATCTCTTGAAATCTTTTAGAGTTCACTTTTGGAGGGCTTTATAATAAGTACTTAGAAATCTTGAAATGCATTGAAATTTAGTAGACACAAACATGTAAGTGGTTCTAACTGCTAGAATTTCAGAAATTTACAGCAGTGGCCAACAGTGGTTACATTTATTGAGCCCTTAGCCTGCTATTAAGGATTTTACTTCATTACTTGAGGGGAGAATTTATTGTTTGTTTTGTTTTGTAGGTAACTGAAACGGAAGAAACTGGTTACTTTCAGAGTTGAGCAGAATGATTCCTTGGGTTGCAGAGTTTCTCACCTCAGCTCTACTGACTTTTTGGGTGGATTATTGTTGTGTGGTCCTATATTCTGCATAATAGAATGTTTAGCAGCATTCTTGGCCTCTGTCCACCAGATGCCAGTAGTACATCCCTTCAGTTGTGACAGCCAAAAATGCCTGTTACCAGATGTCCCCTGAGGGACAAAATCATCCCAGGTTGAAAAATCACTGGTTTAAGGTGTTTCAGTGAAGACCATGTGGATATCGTGAAGGAAGTAAGAACACCTAACAGATTCCTGAAATCAGATAGGTTGTGTATTTCTTTGTGGAAAGTATTAGACTATGAGTTTATTCCTGTGAATTTAGCGGTGACAATTTACCTTTTGCAGTGCATTATGCTAAACACTAAGAAATCCCACAGCATGAGAAATTTTAAATGTTTTTATTTTTTTTTAAGTTATAAGCACAGGATAAATGTACAGAGTACAAGAAGGTATATAGTTCCACCCTGACCTCAAGTTCTTTTCTTGGAAGCAACCATCATTGATAATTTCTTGTGTGTCTTTTCAGAGAGATTCTTTTATATATGTTTATATGGGCTAATGTTTACTGAGGACTAACAGGTACCAGGTGCTGAGTGCCTCATATATATTATCTTAATTTAATCCTCCCAATAAGGAATAGAGGCTTAGAGAGGTTAAATAACTTGGCAAGGTTACACAGGTAGTGATTGGTGCTTCTAGATTCATATTCAGGACCTTCTTATTTAAGAGACTTTGTTGTTTATAATTGGCTCCATTGCCTCCCAGGGAGCAATAATTAACACAATCATGAAATAGTTTCTACAAGTTTAAATACTCGAAGTTAATTTATTCAGTAACTACCAAAATGATTGAGAAAACAGGCTCATCTTAACAAAATTAAAATGCATTAAAATAATATGCATTAAAATCTAAGTGATATTCTTAAGGTAATCATAAAATGATATTTTAGCTATTGTTAATTTAAAAACAACATTCTGCAGAACCAAGGAAAGTGTCTTTGAATTTAATGTCATAGACTGAAAGTAACACTGAGCTTTTTAATGCTGGCAGTTAACTCTGAGAAAAAAATTGGGACTGATTCCCTACTCTAACTGTACTAAATTTTACTATAAGAGGAAGCCTTTTTTCTTCCTTTAAAGATCACTTGAGGTTTTGTTTTGTTTTGTTTTTGACATTGATAACATTGTTTTTCAAGAGTTCTCACAGGTGCCTGTCATCCCAGAACTAGGGAAAAGAATCTCTTTATGCAGTAGCAATGAAATATTTGAGCTTCTTTTACTGTAGAAATTTTGATTACATATTTTAAAATAATCTGGAAAATTCCCACATTTTTTTCTCCTTGGCTACCCATGTGAGTAGGTTGCTGTGATAAGTGAGCTATGTGTGTTTCTCAGACATAATGTGCAGTAAAGTCACTTGGGAGTTTGTTAAAAATACAGATTCCTGTTCTCATCCCCACAGTCTGCATGTCTTGATGGGGCTCAAGAAAACTTAATTTTTATAGCAGCTGTTTGGGTGGCTGTGAAATATGTGTTCTGAGCTACACTGCAAATAAGTGCCCTAAGGAATGCATGTCCCCCCCCCAACCCCCAATCAGGACCACCTGCAGGTAGCCCAGTGCCTAGTGTTTGTGGTGTGCTTTGTTTCATTAGCATCCCCAGTGTTCATAGGATATTGAAAGGAAACTCATAAAAGGAGGAGTTGGAAAGATTTAATGTTTCTTAATGGCCTTTCTAAAATGTATTGGCACTATGACATGCAGTTCCATTAACAATCTTAAACAGAAATAGAGTAATTGATTATTGACAGGGGCATAATTCATTATTAATAAGGACACCCTAGTGGTAGAACATTCTGGGTGATGAGCTACAAATTAATAATCTTAACATTAATAATTGTTGACCCACATTTAGAAATGGGAGAAAAGTCTAAATAAATTTACATTGCATCAAACTAATTGTTCAACATAGTCGGGGAATTTTTATATCTAGAAATCATTACACTATTATAGAAAGAATGCAGCTACTACATACTGTACTGAATGTGCTTTCAGAATAAAAGCATAAATGAAACGTGGTGGTTGTGGGGGGAGTGTTGGATGACGTACAGCCCCTGTCTTGGAGGGAGTATCCAGGAATTACTCATCTAATGTGTTACGTTACAGGTTCTAAAATAGTCTTGTTTTTGCAATATATACATAAATCATTATGTTGTACACCTTAGAGGTACACAATATTATATGTCAATTATGTCTCAATAAAGCTGGAAAAAAGTCTTAGTTTTTAATGAATAAATGAATTTACTTAACATTAGGGAGTAGATGATTTTTAAATTATATTTTTTGTTATTCAGTGAATATTTTTGAGAATGAAATTTAGTTTTTATAAATAATGATAGTTTAATTTTCTATAAATAAATTACTTCAGACTGAAAATATTTTCTAGTCTTTTATAATGGATGACCTCACTTTCTAAAGTACTGCTGAATATATTAAACTGTTGAAGTAAATGCTATAATTTGTAGGTTTTAGTATATTAATATAATCCACTGTATTTACTGTAAAGTAGTACCAAAATGTATAGTTCTATTATATACTTTATATAAGTTGATACACATTGTAATTGGTTATAGTCTGCATATAATTGTAAAATTAGGTGCCTTGATTATTGGAGTGCTGTCTAGTATGGAAACTGAAAATGCATATACTACCACAATATTATTGTTGCTTGTGACTTCTTTGTCTCTGGTGAAGAGTGTTTGTTTGTATTAAGATGAGTTTCTGTCCTTGGATTATTTGGTCTTGGGTACTTAAGTGCAAACTTTTTTTTGTTTAAGAGAGGGTACAGTGATGTATGGTAAACTGGCGTGCATGTACTCTTGTTTCAAGTAAGTAAAATACTAAGTGGTTTTTGTTTGTTTTAATGGGCTCAGTTCAGTGTGGGATACAGCTGAATCAAGATGTCAGTTCTCTTAAGAACATTAGACTATGTACTTTATTTTATTTTTTTTTAAGATTTTTAAATTTATTTTTAGAGAGAGGGGAAGGGAGGGAGAGAGGGAGAGAAAGGAAACATCAGTGTGTTGTTGCCTCCTGCGCACCTCCCACCAGGGACTCTGCTGCAACCCAGGCATGTGCCTTGACTAGGATTCAAACTGGGGACCCTTGGCTTTGCAGGTCAGTGGCGCTCAATCCACTGAGCCACACCAGCCAGGGCTAGACTATGTATTTAAAAAAATTTTTTTTTTGATTTACTGATTTTGGAGAGAGAGAAACCTTGATTTGTTGTTCCACTTACTTATGCATTCATTGGTAGATTGTATGTACCCTGACCAGGGATGGAACCCACAACCTTGGTGTATTGGAACGTTGCTCTAACCAGTCGAGCTACTCAGTGAGGGTCTTAGATTATATATTTTAAAAAAATATTTTATTTATTTATTTTTAGAGAGAGGAGAAGGGAGGAAGAAAGATGGAGAGAAACATCCCCTCGCATCTCTTGGTTGCCTGTTGCACACCCCCCAACTGGGGACCTGGCCCGCAACCTAGGCACGTGCCCTGACCGGGAATTGAACTGGCAACCTTTTGGTTCTCAGACCTTCACTCATTCCACTGAGCCATACCAGCCAGGGCAGATTATATACTTTAAAAAAATCTGCATTTATCAGTGTAGAGAAAGCAGTAATTAGAATTACTTGGCATGACAGGCAGAAATCTAAAGATGACAGATTTAAAACAGGTGTTTTCTGAAAGACAACTAACCTTGTTGAAGATTTTTAAGAAACTAAGTAGTCTGATCACAACTTTCAAGGGATGGCATTAATTTGTATGTATGTATGTACTTATAGTATTGACACTGTTACAGATGTCTCCCATTCCCCCTTTTGTCCCCGTCCATCTAGCCCCAGTGTGCCCTGCCTCCCCCCAGCTTTCACCACTAATATGTAATTTATTTGAAAATTTTTATTTATTTTTAGAGAGGGAGAGAAACAATGATGTGAGAGGGAAACATTGATTTGGTTATTACCTCTTGTATGTGCCCCATCCTGGGACCAAACCTGAAACCCAGGCGTAATGTGCCTTGACCACAATCAAACTCACAATCCTAGGTCTTTCCATATGTAGTCACATTCAGTTCTCACATCAAATCTTTGAAGTAAATATTGACACCTTTTTGAAATAAGGAGATTGAGGTTTATATTATATTTGGTAATTTCCCCAAGGTAAGCCTATTGGAGCTGTCCAGCAGAAATAGGTCTGTCTGCTGATGAAACCTGAGCCCTTTATCAATAAGTGGTTTCTTTAACACTTCAGGGTTTCTTAGATTCCTTGGAGAATCTATAATAAGAGAGCTAAAGACTTTTTTCCTGAGAAAAGTGAACACACAATTTGTGGTATAATTTCAGAGAATTTTCTGATCTCTTGAGTGAAGCTCATTTATACACATGTAACACTGTTTCTTAACAGCATTTATTCAGCAGATTCGATACCTTTGTTGTGTATTATAGGGATACCAAATGAGCAAGTTACTGTTTTTGTATTCCAGGAATTTGTAATCTGCAGAAAATCTCCTGAAGAGGGCTGCTTTAAAGTATTAGTGTCAGGGAAAGGGTGCTTCTTCTACCTGTCTGGTTCTTGGAGAAATTTGAGAAGTTGGTGTCATTTGTGCTTTACTTTAAAAAGATGTAACTTTTGATCACACAGAAGAGGAAAGTATTTAAGGCTGAGAGAAAAGAGCAAGTAAGATAGAAAGCTTGTGTTGAAAGCAATTCAGTGTGGTTGGAATATATGATAAACTGAACTAGTGGGAAGTTAATATTTGGAAAGGCTAGTATTTGTGGAAGACCTTAAAAATGTTGAAGTGTAGAATTCTGTTTCAAGAGAGGGAAGTCATGTGATCAGAGTGCATTTGACTGGTGCTCCTCAAAATTATCTGTGGTGGAAGACTAGTTTTTAAAAAAATTTGCAATACATTGTATAGTGATACTTTGAAAAACAATAAAAATAAATTATTAGAAAAATTAAAAAGACAGATTTGAACCCATACTTTATAATATTAGGTTCATTATTTAAAATGACTTTCAGATTTCTGTATGAGTTTCTAAATGCTTACTCTAGCTTGCTGTGTCATGTACCAGTAACAGTTTGGTGAATTGGCACCAATTCATGGAGCACACTTTGAGCAGCGCTGCTTTGGACAGGGTGGAGTATGACATTTTGATGACATACTCTCCATGAGGACAGAGATTTTTGTTTTTGCCTATTGACATACCACAGCCACTTAGAAAGGTGACTGAAACATAGCAGGCAAATAACAAGTATTTATTGAATGGATCAGAACTATTATACTACTAAGAACTTAAGCACATGTGAACCAAATCTTTTAAGGTAGGAAGTAAAACAATTAGAATACTTCCATTCAGTAAACATTTAATCCCTTCTATATGCCAGGCCCTAGGGAGTCAGCGATTCATGATACAATCCCTGGCTTCCCCTTCTAGTGGGGAAGGTAGACTTATACAAAATATTGGTTAATAATTAGAATATAGATACTTTGCCACAGTAGTATAGACATTCTTCCCCTTTTTCATGTCCACCCCCAACCCCCCATTTACTTGTTTAAAGTATAGCTTTGACCAAGGACAATTGTTGGAACACTTACATTGCCTCAGCAAGGTCATTCTTTTTCTCTCAAAGCAGTTTACCTACTCTAGCTATTATGACTCGTTTTCCTAACTCTTTAGAACTTCATAGATTACCACACAATTTAAAGCGCTCCCCGCCCCCCCCCCTTTCCAGGCTTCCCCCCCTCCCCCGGCCCCTGTCTTCAGAGTTTCTCTATGGTCCTCTACCTTAGCTACCTTAGGCTTCCTACCCAGGTGGCTGACCACATTTTCCAGAAGAGGAAATTGAGTTTGGCTTATTCACAATAGCAGAACCAAGACAACTAGACTTCATTAATCTCTGAACCTTTCCTTTAACAGCATTTAAATCAGGTCTACATAGAGAATATAAAAATGTGGTGATCCCATTGTCCCTTTCTGCTTAGGTCATAGGATGTCTGTGAGGTCCTACGTTCTTTGATTTCCTTACTTTTTTTGTGGTTGAGTCAAATTATTTAAAATAAATGGCAGGTAACCTAAATCAAGATATTCTGGGGGAAAGTGACAAATGTATGTTTTAAAATAATTTTTGTGATTACAAATGAACATGTTTATTATGGATTTGGAAAAGATAAAACATACATATGCTGGAATATCAGTCATCCCTTTGCAGCCTCTGTTAACATTTGATTATTTTTCTATTCATTGCATTTTGTTGCCTTTTTAGTAAACTGAAATTCTGAAAGGAAGAACCTTTAGTGTTAAGAATGTTAGTGAAAATCATACTGTTTGATGTTGAGTTCATTAAAAGTTCTTTCACATATTTGATTCTCTTAAAGCATCCTGACATTAGCTCAAGAAGTTACTTCTCCAAATTTATTTAGCAAGAAATGGCAGAAATAGATTTCAAACCCAGGTCACTTTATTATCAAAACTGCTTTTTCTGTGTTAGCAAACTGTTAGTTACACTCTGAGAACTCTGTGACTTTTGGTGAGGAAGCTACTGTTGTTGCTCATCGCCTCACCTGATATTTTGAGTTTGTTTCTCATCTTCTGTAGAATTCTAAAATTAAAACATCTGTTTCAAGGCTTATGTAAAGAGAGGTGTTTCTGAGACCTCCCTTAATAATCTTGAGCCCTCAGTAATGAGGGGATAATATTTTATCTTTGTACTTACCAGTGCATAGGATGGTTTATATTGTCATCATTAGAAGCATAGGGCTTTAGACTATGCTAACTTCTGTTTTTTAAACTGCTGTGAACATCTATGGTGTGGTAATTCCTCAGGGAAATACTGTATTTTTGATGTCTTCTCTGGTTGTTTTTATATCTCTCCCTTAGGATTATACCTTTTGCTGCTGCTGCTGCTGCTACCCTTAGTATTTGCTTGGTGGAAATAGAACAAAACTGTTGTTATCCAGCTTGGTTTATATTTAACTCTTGCAGGTGCATTAGTGGCTTCGGTGAAGATACTGTGCTTTCTGCTGCCCTCTTCAGGGTCTAAGGCATGTGGTATCGCTGTTGAGGAAGCAATACCACTGTGACAAGTGCTTGTAAAAAATAAACAGCCCTGGCTGGTATGGCTCAGTGGATTGAATGCTGGCCTGCGAACCAAAGTGTCGCAGGTTGGATTCCCAGTCAGGGCACATGCCTGGGTTGCATGCTGGGTTCCCCGTAGGGCGCACATGAGAGGCAACCACACGTTGATGTTTCTGTCCCTCTCTCTTTCCCTTCCCCTCTCTCTAAAAAAAAAAATAGGAAAAAAATAAACTTAATTTCAGAACAGTTTTAGATTTACAGAAAAATTATAACGATAGTATAGAGTTCCTATATACTCTGCACCCAGTTTTTCCTGTTAACACCTTATATTAGTATGGTACATTTATCACAATTAATGAACCAGTATTGATATGTTATTATTAACTAAAGTCCATATTTTATTCAGATTTCCATAGTTTTTACCTGATGTCCATTTTCCATTTTTCTGTTCCAAGGAGCCTGTAGAGGTTACTATATTGCATTTAGGTTGCCACACCTTCTTTGTCTCCTCTGTTCAGTGAGAGTTTCAGTTTCCCTCATTTTTATGTCTTTTACCGGTATTTTGCAGAATGTTCTTCAGATTGGGTTTATCTAATGATTGGAGTGGGTTTATGGGTTTTCAGAAAGGATGCCACAGAGGTGAAGTACCCTTATCACATGTTGGTGGTACACGATAACCACAGGAGGACACTGATGATGTGAACCTTGATCACTTGGTTAAGGCAGTTGGTCAGGTTTTTCCACTGTTAAGTTATATTTTTCCTTAAGTCCAGCCCACTTTCATATGGGAAGGGGGGACTAGGCCCTACCTTCTGGAGGGGAGGATGTCTATTTATATTATTTGGAATTCTTCTGTAAGGAAGATTTGTCACTTCTCTCCCATTTATTTGTTAAGTCAATTACCTATTCACTGTGGACTTAATATATTTTATTTTATACTTTGGGTTAAAATTTGTATTAGACTTCTTCAGAGAAACAGAACCAGTAGGACGGATGGAAGTACATATATACCTCCACATATAAGGCACATCTGTCAGTCATTATTGATTTATGTAGTTTTTAGGGTGTGGCTTCTCTCAGCAAAATGGATTTAAATTCAACTATATTGCTGTGTGAATCAGTAGCTTGTTCCTTTTTATCATTGGATAGTATTTCATTGTAATACTTTCTACTGTATACATTCCATTGTACCACAGATTGCTTATCCATTTCCATTTGAAGGATAACATAGTTACCTTGCTTGCCTCCAGTTTTTAGTTATTATGTGTAAAGGTGCTGTAAACATTTGTGTATAGGTTTTTGTGGGAACCTAGATTTTCTTTTCACATAGATAAGTACCTACAAGTACAATTGCTGGTGGTATGGTAAGACTGTTTAACTTGCTGTGAAAGTGCCAAATTGTCTTCCAAAGTGACTGTATTAAACATTCTATTGTAAGCACAGCACCATTTTAATGTATTTTTCATCATCTTAGTTTTTCACTTAATATAGTTGTAGACATCTTTATGTATTGGTATGTAGAGACTTACTTTGTTCTTTTCAAATGCCTACACAGTATTCCATTGCTAAAGCATAATTTAATTTTTTATTAAAACAATTCTTTAAATTATAAAAATAATGCATATTCAAGGCAAATATATACATTCTGAGAAAAGAGAACACAGTGCAAAGTAAATCCCCTCCACCATCCCCCTTTTCCAGTCTCCAGAAGGGAGTTTATAATTCATGCCTATACTTTTCTTATTTTATTTTTTAAACTATTTTATTTATTTATTTTTAGAGAGAGAGGAAGGAAAGGAGAATGAGGGGGAGAGAAACATCAGTGTGTGGTTGCCTCTTGCATACCCCATACTGGGGACCTGGCCTGCAACACAGGCAGGCATGTGCCCTGACTGGGAATAAAACCGACTGACTACCCTTTGGTTCGCAATCTGGTGCTCAATCCATTGAGCCACACCAGCCAGGGTTCATGCTTATACTTTTAATATAATTCATATGGTTCCTTTTAATTCATGAGTTTATTTAACTTCTCAGTATAAAAGATGAAGAGTTTAATAATATAACTTCTCTTTTTAAATTTTTATTACATATTTGTAATTGTTCTAGTGGTTGTCTTTATTACTATTAATAAAGTGATTTATCAACCTGATGTAGAAGTCCCTGCTATGAAAGGTAAAGAAATTAGTGCACTTACCCTTTAGTGATTCCCACTCCCTGACAAATTTTTTTTAAAAGACTTTATTTATTTACTTAGAGAGAAAGGGGAAGGGAAGGAGAAAGAGACGGAGAGAAACATCAGTTGGTTGGATCTTGCACACCCCCAGTCAGGGATCTGGCCTGCAATCCAGGCTTGTGCCATGACTGGAAATAGAACCTGCTACCTTTTGGTTCACAGGCCAGTGCTCAATCCACTGAGACACACCAGCCAGGGCCACTTCTCTTTTATAGTTGAAATAAGTTTTCTGTGTTTGTGTAGTCTTCATTTATATGATCATGTTAATATACTCATTATAATACCAAAAAAATGATTTTGGAACTAGAAAGAAGCTGTAATTCTCACCACTGAAACTTTGCCTGTTGAAGAATTGTCTTTAAGTATCAAAATTTTACTTTTCTACTTTCACTTAGTTAATACTAGTTCTAGCACATACTCAACTATCATTTCTCTCCTACCTTATGTTGTCTTCTTATATTTCTTAATGAAAAAATGCCTTTATTTTGTCCTCAGATTTGATTATTTGGTTTTCTGGGAATTGAATTCTGGGTTGAAAATTTTTTCCCGTGGAACTTTGATGTCATTGTTCCATTGTTACGTTCTTCCATTGTCCAGAATTCCTCATTGAGAAGACAGTGATGAAGAATGACTAATGTCAGTATAATTTTTGTTTGTGTGTAATATTTTGAAGTTCTAAAGGATTTTGTGTGTAATTGGAGTTCTAAATTTTTACCCGTGTGTCTTAAGTATAACTTTTTTTCATTCATTGTTTCAGATTCTTAATGAGCTCTTTTAGGCTGAAGGCTTAGGTCCGTTTTGAGCTCAGAAATTTCCATTTTTTATTTTTTTGTCATCCTCTACATCCTTCTACATTGTCTTTGGAATTTTTAGTAGTCTGGTGTTTGAACTCTTTAATCTTGTTTCTTTGCCATTTAATTTTCATATTGTCTATTTTCTGTCTTTTGTTACTATGTTATAGAGATTTCTTTCTCTTTTTTTTCCATATTGTGACTTGGTCTTCAGCCATGCTTGTTATTTAGACTGGCCATTCAGTTTTTCATTTTAACAGTTGTATTTTTAATTTCCAAGAACTTAGTCTCTCCTTTTCCCCCCCTAGAAGTCTATTGTTAATAACATATTTACTGAAGTTTAATTTGCATATTATAAAATCTACTCGTTTTAAGTGTGAATTGAGTACATTTAGAGTTATGCAACCTTCAGCACAGTGTAATTTTAGAACATTTCTATCACTTCAGAAAGAAATCTTGTGCTCATTAGTAGTCACTTCCCTTTCTCAGCCCTATATCCAGGAAACTACTGATCTACTTTTTGTTCCTATGAAGTTGTCTTTCTGGACATTTCATATAAATGAGATAATACAGTCTGTATTCTTTTGTGTATGGCTTCTTTCACTTAGCATAATGTTTTTAAGGTTGATGTCAGTTGTAGCTTATTAAATCTGTTGTTCCAGCATCATTTGTTGAAAACACTATCCTTTTCCTATTGAATTACCTTGGAACTTTGTTGAAAATCTGTTGACCAATCTATTGCATAAGTCTCTTTGGAGACTCAGTATTCTATTACTTTGACCTGTGTGTCTACCCCTATTCCATTATTACAGGTTCTTGATTATTGCTGTATAGTTAGTCTTGAAATCATGTAGTATAAACCTTCTAACTGTTTTTCTTTTAAAAAATTGATTTGGCTTTTGAAGTCATTTTGACCATTTTTTACAAAAAAAGCATGCTGTGATTTTGAGTGCAATTGCAGTGACTATATAAATGAATTTAAGGAGAATTGACATCTTAACAATATTGATTCTTTTAGTCTATGACCATGGTATATCTCTCCATTTCTTTGGTCTTTTTTAAATTTTAGCAAGTTTATAGTTTTTCATGTGTAGATCTTGTACCTGCTTTGTTAAATATATTTCTGTTTTTTGTATTTTTTTCTGTATTTTGTGTTTTTTAAATTCTTTTGTAAATTATATTTATGATTTTATTTTCCAGTTATTTGTTTATATTGGGTTCGCCCAAAAGTCTGTTATGTTTTTTTCCGTAAAATAAAAGACACATTTTCATTTTCACCAGTAACTGTATTGATTTGGATATTTTGACTGTTGACTATCTCCCACTATTGGCTTCTAGTGGGTAGAGGCTGGGGTGCTGCTAAACATCTTCTGATGCGAAAGACAGCCCCACAGCAAAGACTTATTTGGCCAAAATGTCAGTAGTACCAAGAGACTTTGTAAACCACTTCTGACACGTTCAGTCAGTCACAGCACCTTCTCCATACACTGCACAATTTTTTTTGCATTTCAGTTGAATTTTTACCTTTCTTGAAATAATAAAGCATAATACCCCCAAAATGTGTATCTTCTTCCATCTTCAATATTAAAATGGCTGCACAAAAATTCACCAATTTTGATGTTTTTTTCTAAAATGCACTCTGATCATGACAGCTGTCACAATACAATCTAACGAAATTATTTTGAATGAAATTAAAGATAACTAAGCACTACTGGAGCCATCATAAAATGTAATGGACTTTTGGTTTACCCAATGTATAGAAATACAGCCGAGTTTTGTATTTTCACCTTGTATTGTTCAGCCTTGCTAAATTGAGTTATTTAGATCTAGTAAATTTTTATACTTCCTTTAGGATTTCCTACATACACAATTATGGTCTGCAAATAAATGCAATTTTACTTCTTCAATCTGTGTGCCTTTTATTTTTCTTACTACACTGGATATGATCTGCAGGTAAGTGGTGTAGTGATTTCTTCTTGATTCATCTCTGAATCCAGATCACAGTTGCTATACACTTCTTGAACTCTTAGCTTCAGGGCTGTTGGTGTGTCAGTTCCATATTTCTCTGGTTGTCATACTTTTTCCTCTTTCTTTTTGCCCTTCCAGTATTTTTGTAAGCATCCAATAACTCATTAAATTTCTTCTTGTTAAAACACCTAATGTATTTTCGTTTTTCTGTCCTAAACTTTGATATACTTTGATTTACCGTATGCATCAATCTTAGGGTCCTTGGAGAATATTTCTTTATGGGTCAAGTAATAATTAACATTGGAGTAAACAAATGTGTTCTGGCCACTTTCTTTTCTAATGGTTCCTTCACAATCTGATACCACTTTTGAATGAGCTAAATAGAAGCATTATCATGAAGATGATATGGTTGTATTATTATTTTTTTACTTTTTTTAATTTATTATTTTTTTTAGAGAGAAGGGAAGGGAGGGAGAAAGAGGGGAAGAGAAATATCATGTGTGGTTGCCTCTCACATGGCCCCCATTAGGGACCTGGCCTGCAACCCAAGCATGTGCCCTGACTGGGAATCGAACTGGCGACCCTTTGGTTCACAGCCCACGCTCAGTCCACTGAGCTACACCAGCCAGGGCTTGGTTGTATTATTTATGAGAGGTTTAAATAAGTAACAGTGGCCTTGCCATTTAATTATAAGTTGCATCTTTAAGTTCCTGGGTGCACATTTTTACAAACAGCTTAATTTGGAGAGTGTAGCAGAAAGTAGCATTTGTTCAACTCCATACATTGTATGAATGCTTTATTATTTATTTTGAAGTGTTCACGATGGTATTTGGTTTTAGCTGCCTTGACAGTATTCTCAGCTAAATTTGCATATCAGAAAGGAGATTAAAAAATGTCTAAGGCTAATTTGCTTTTCATCAGAGGTGGTCTCATTCTTTAGGTGTAAATATTTGAATGCTGACTTTAAATACTATGGAGTTGGGGAGACACTGGGGAAATAGATCCTCCTAGAAAGCATATTAGTTTAGCAAGGAAGACAGTCAAATTTATAATTGCCATAAAGTCTGAGGGCACTATAGCAGGAGGAATTAGAGAAAGCATCACTGAGGAAGTGATAAATAGGCTAAGAGAAGGATCTTTAATAGGAAACAGCCAGATATTTGAAAAGGCCAGGACGTTAGAGGAAACTAAAACAGGTCCAGAATGGTCGGGATTGTGGTTGCATGAGTCAATGAAGGCTATTAAGCCATTTTAAATATCCATTGGGACAGTCTCCTCTTTTGTCGTAAGACTTCGTTAAGGCTCTCGACTGTGTCTGCTCTACCCTAGGTTTACTCTCAGTTGACCACATAGAATGTAATACGTCCTTGGCCAGGTAGTACAGTCTGATAATTTGCTGCTACCGTATTCAGTTTTGCCAAGATTAAATTATATATATATATATTTTTTTTTTAAAGGATTATTTATTTATTTATTTTTAGACAGAGGGGTACAGAGGGAGAAAGAGAGGGAGAGAAACATTGATGTGTGGTTGCCTCTCCAGTGCCCTGTCCTGGGGACCTGGCTTGCAACTCAGGCATATGCCCTGACTGGGAATCAAACCTGCGACCCTTTATTTCACAGGCCAGTGCTCAGTCCACTGAGCCACACCAGCCAGGGCTAAATTATATTTTTTGAAGGTTGATTAAAGTCTCTGCAGTCAGTCTTTTCTCTGAGGGTCTCAGATAGATACTATAATCTACAATCCCTTGAAATTATATTCAACATATATCTGTGCATTTGTAGAGGGAGGGGAGGATCTGTCCCTTCATTTAGATTCTCATGGGGTTTTGAAACTACCTGCCTGCTGATCTCTTTACTCCCCTTGCCCTGCAATAGATTATCATTGTCTTGGGTACCCTAAAATGCAACTTCAGCTGTAGAGCACTGCACATCTACCCTATAGAGAGGTCTCTTTACAGACTTGTGCTTTAGGTGATATCATTGCTGTCTCCATCTGTGGAGGTATATCAGTAGCAGCCCTATGAAATTCATTTTGAGTGTTACGAAGATGTTATAGTGTCCTTTTTAAGGGGACCTTCTGGAGTAAATTTATTTTTGTTAGCAATGCTAATAATTCTCTTATCAGAAAAATAATTTTTTCAACTTTAGTGGCACTTAGTTGTGTGACTGATCATATTTCCATATCAGCTGCTAGAAATCGTGAATACATTGAACTAGTCAGTCATCAAAAATTAAGTATTACAGCTGAAAGTCTAGGCTGTTAACCTTGTGAATGTTGAGGTCTCCTATAGGCATTTTTAAAAAAAGTTCCTAGAACTAATTAAAAAAAATTTTTAATTATTATTTTTAAAGATATTATTTATTTTTAGAGAGAGGGGAAGGGAGGGAGAAAGAGAGAGAGACAAACATCTATTCAAGAGAGAAATATCAATCGGCCACCTCTCACAAAAGTCTCATCCAGGGTCCAAAATCGCAACCTACAAGTGCTCTGACCAAGAATTGAACCTGCAACCCTTTGCTTTGTGGGAGACACCCAACTGAGTCACACTGGCCAGAGCTATTTTTTATTTATTTTTTATTTTTAAAGATTTTATGTTTTGGAGAGGGGGAAGGGAGGAAGAAAGAGAGGAAAAGAAACGTCAATGTGTGGTTACCTCTTGTGCACCCCCCTACTGGGGACCTGGCCTACAACCCAGGCATGTGCCCTAGACTGGGAATTGAACTGGTGACCCTTTGGTTTGCAGGCCAGCACTCAACTACTGAGCCACACCAGCCAGGTCTAATTTTAATTTTTTTAAAATTGAGTTTGAGAGAGAGAGAGTGTGAGAGAGAGAGAGAAACATTGGTTTGTTGTTCTCCATTTGTGTTTTGCAGTCATTGGTTGATTCTTCTATGTGCCCTGATCAGGGATCAAATCTACAACCTTGGCATATGGGGATGACAAACCAACTGAGCTCCATGGCCAAGGCTCTGCTCCTGTAGGCATTTCAAAGGCATTTTTATATTATCAATATTTCTGGTCCCCTTTAATGTCCCCATCTTGTTTCTTTTTTTGTCTTATATTCTAATTTATATTTGTATTTTATATATTTCTTTAAAGCACTTTATACTTGGGGGCAAGATAGGCTATTTAAAAGAAGAAAGACCCTGTGTCTTAGGAATTTTCCCTTTGGATAATATTTTTCTCCTATCGTATGGTTCTTTTCCCATGTTAACACATACTTTTTATTTGGGAGCATTGCTTTCTCTTTCCCATCTCTGCTTAGTAACATAAACTCAACCGTTAAGGTAAAGGACCAGTTCAAATGTTTTTGCTGCTTACGTGACTTCTCTGACACCCTATTTTTTGCAAAATAGTTGTTCAAGGTTGTTGGCTTTGAGAATATGTCTAGAGAAGGGCCTGGCGTATTTTTAGTGAATTTTTACCCACTCTGCTTAGTATTTTCTTTATTCTTAAGGCATTTAACATTTTGTGCTTAGCTATGAGTTTTATGTCCTTGTCCCTTAGATATTAACTGGTCAGTCTGCTATTGATACCCTATTTCTTAATCCCCATTTCTCCTTCTTCAGTCATGTATAATACTTCGTAGTGATTCTAGTAAGACACCTGACAGAATGGATTGTGGTAGCCGTGTGGAAGCCTGGATGCTTGCATAGTCGAGCATTTATCCAGAGTGGTGGTTGGTTGGTTCATGCTAAACTAGGACGGATATTCTGCTACTGGTTGTATGAGGGTGCCTGAACTTGATTGATTCAATTCCAAGAAATAATTACTTGGATTAAGACACTATTGGATATACTAAGTTTGTAGAAATCACAGGAATTGAATAACTATTAAATTAGTTGATAAAATCAGGATTTAGAAAGTTTCCATAGTTGGGCAGAAAATGTGCGAAAATAGGTAATAGTATTTGTCTTTTAAAAAACAAAAAAACCTTTGCCAGCATGAAGTCAGGGAGACCTAGCTTAGTCATAGGTAGCTTGTGAGAAAAAGACCTGTATTGATCACCTTTTGTGTTCGTCACAATAGACCAGATTATGCTGTGGTTAAAAACACACACAACCCTAAAATCTCAGTGGTTTAAAACACAAAGGTGTGTTTCTCCTTGGCTCAGGTTAGCAGAGGTCTGTGCTCATTTAGGTTACAATTTCAAACTTTGCCAGAGACAGGCATTGTTTTTCTGAAGGCTTTGTGTAACCAACAGTTAAATGCTACTTCCAGAAGTGAATGGAGGCACTGCTGCTTACAAGTTATGGGGTCAGATCTAGTCACATTGTCCCTTCCAACCACAAAGGGGGCAGGAAATGCCTTACTTGTGTGCAGAGGGTGAAAACCAGAAATATTTGACAGTATTGGTAATGATTACTACATTATATTGCTAGCACATGACACAGTACTTGCTTGTCACATAGTAGGCACTCAATAAATATATGTTGAATGGGTGACACTTTTCAGGTACCTGCTAAATTTAAATCTCTGTAAGGGTTGTTAGAGAGGAAATGGCTGGCAGATTATATTAGAAGAACTAAGCATTCTTTTTATTCTTGAATTTCTACAGTCATATTTTCTTTTTTATCAGTACTTTTTTCTCCTGCATCTTTATTCTTTTTTTCTGTTTCTCCTTTTTTGACTCCTATTGAAACAAGTGGTATAGATGAGACTGCAGTGTCTTACCTACTTTGAAGGACCATAAAAATACTTGAGTTTATTGGCTATCTAATCGATATAGCTATCTAATTGATGTAGTTAGGATTATTTAAGTCTGGATACAATGTTCATACTTACTGGGCCCTGACCAGTGAATCAAACCCACAAACCCACAACCTTTTGGTGTATAGGACGACACTCCAACCAGCAGAGTCACCTGTCCAGGGCTACTAGCATTAATATTTGATGTTCATTGGAGAATGATCTACATTAAAGCCTTCTTTCAATAGATGGAAAATTAACTACAATGAGAATTCAGATTGGTCTTTACAGTAATGTCAGTAAATGATATTACTGTATTTTTTAAAAAGAATTCTCCTTATTGGGAGGTCTTCTTTTTTTTTTTTCTTTTAGATTTTATTTATTTTTAGGGAGAGGGGAAGGGAAGGAGAACGAGAGGGAGAGAAACATCAGTGTATGGTTGCCTCTCACATGCCCCCCCACAGGGGACCTGGCCTGCAACCCAGGCGTGTGCTCTAGGCTAGGAGTTGAACCAACAGCCCTTTGGTTCACTGGCCTGCATTTAATCCACTGAGCTAAACCAGCCAGGGCAATATTTTTGTATTTTAAAGGTAGTCATTTTTATAAAGAGACTAAATTGTAAGTTATATAGCAATTTTGAATACTATGTTGTTGAAATAACGATAGCAGATATTAGCATCCTGTTAGTAATCCTAATGTAAAACTAGTTTGAAAAGTGCAGTCTTAAATTATTTAACACTTTATAACCAAATTATGGAAATGATGTATTTTTTTAGTTTTGAGTAGAACCATAGGTTGTTATAAATTTTTAAGGGAGAGGTGGGGGCGAGAGAGAGACCAACATCATTTGTTATTCCACTTATTTATGCATTCATTGATTGATTCTTGTATGTGCCCTGACCAGGGATAGACCCCACAACCTTGGTGTATAGTGAGGATGCTCTAACCAACTGAGGTACCCAACCAGGGCCATAGGTTGTTTTCTTAAATAAGGCTTGTTGTGTTCTTCCTCCCCCTTCTCATTTTGAGTCTCTGGAATCTGTTCTATTTTTACTTGTGGATCCTCATACTGAAACTGTCTCTGATTTCATGCTCTGAACATCAACAAGAGGTCTTCTTCTGTAAGATGAGAATTGTGTAAAGAACTGTTAGAAGACTTAGAAGAGTAAACAAGTCTTAGTAAGTTGGTAAACATTTATTGAGTGAGGTGTTTTTTTTTTATTTTACTGATTTTAGAGAGGAAGGGGGATGAGAAAGAAAAACATCGATTTTTGTTTTATTTATGCATTCATTGGTTCATTCTTTTTAAAAGATTTTATTCATCTATTTTTAGAGAGAGGAAGGGAAGGAGAAAAGGAGAGAAACATCAGTGTGTGGTTGCCTCTCACACGCAGTCCCGCTAACTGGTACCTGGCCTACAACCCAGGCATGTGCCCTAACTGGGAATTGAACCCATATCCTGGGCATGTCAGGATGATGATCTAACCAACTGAGCTACCTGGCCAGGGCCAAGTGAGGTGTTTTTCTTTTTTTCCCTAAAGATTTTATTTGTTTATTTTAGAGAAGGAGAGGGAGGAAAAGTGAGAGAAACATCAGTATGTGGTTGCCTCTCAATGTGCCCCTGACTGGGAACCTGGCCCACAACCCATGCATGTGCCCTGACCGGGAATCAAACCAATAACCCTTTGGTTCACAGGCAGGTGATCAGTCCACTGAACCACACCAGCCAGGGTGGGCAAGTGAGGTGTTTTTCAATGAAAAGTAATCCTGTATCAAATGTCTCTGGGTACTATGGCTAAAGATAATCCAATAATAAATTCAGTAGCTGGATTTATGCCTGATTAGTACTTGATAGAAGTAACTTTTTTTATTGTTGAATAAAATATGTTTAATTTTTAACTCTTTTAGGGATCATGAAAGTAGTATATGGAATTTTTGCAAATTGTTGGAAATAAGCCAGGCCTGTTGAGTTAAAAGCAAATCTTGCAAATCTGTTTTTATCTTTATTTTGCTTATGAAATGAAAGTGAAATGGTACTGTTTAAGATCCAAGTTGAGCAACATTTATGCTTTTCAAGGCATTAGCATCTACTTTGAGTTTGAGTTGAAAAGATTATTTGATTGTTGGAAAGTTCCTTTTGCTAATAAACATTACAGAGAAAACCTAATGACACCTTTTTTCCCCTCAAAAAGAGTAATGAACATTACATTTGTTTTGAGGCTGGGGCTTATATTTCAGGCTGCCCATCTGGTGCTGTCATTTTACTTGTTCTTTCTGGGTCTCTGGCCTAACATGACATCATATGAGAATTTACTTATGAAGCACTTTATTTTGAAAAACTATTTTAAAATTTTTAGATAATTGATGTTTTCAAGTTGAAATTTGGTCTTTTATTTCTTGGGCACATAAATGTATTTAATAAAACACAATTTGTTTGCATTTTGAATTGTAGGAAATTTCTAAAGGTAGGTAAAATACTCATTATTTTCCCACACCTTAACCTCTGTCACTTTTACTTTTAAAATTCTGATTTGTGGGACTTCCAGCCAAGATGGAGGCGTAGGTAGACACACTGTGCCTCCACTCACAACCAAGGTAGGGACAATAACAATTTAGAAATAGCATAACAACCAAAACTGACAGAAAATTGAACTGTATGGAAGTCAGACACCCAAGGAGTTAAAATAGACACGTTCATCCAGACCCATAGGAGAGGCGGAGTTGGGCAGCCAGGCGGAGAGGGGTCGTGGCACAAAGAGTGGTGGGACTGGGCGCGCAAGACTGCAGTGGGCGGGTACTGGGCACACAGGTGGCAGCTGGCAGACCCTGGGTGTGGAGTGGCAACCAGCAGACCCAGCAAGGTGGCAATTGTGAAGCGAGGCACTGAGCACAGCCCAGGGTCCCAGAGCCAGGAAATAGAGCCTTGGGGCACTGATTGAAAACACCTGTGGGGCTTGAGGCGCAGGGAGAAACTCCCAGCTTCACAGGAGAGTTCCTTGGAGAGACCCATGGAGTCCTAGAACGTGCACAAGTCCACCCACATGGGAATTAGCACCAGAAAGGCCCAGTTTACTTGGGGGAAGTGGTGGAAGGGACTGAAGTTTGAGGGAGAGCAGAGCAAGCACCATTGTTCCCTCTCAGACCCCGCCCCGACATACAGCATCAAAACCCAACAACTGGGTTGTTCCGCCCTAGTGAACACCTAAGGCTCCGCCCCTCATACATAACAGGCGTGACAAGACAAAAAAAAGTGGTCCAAGCGGAAGAACAGATCAAAACTCCACAGCACATACAACTAAGTGATGAAGAAATAGCCAACCTATCTATCAGATGCACACAGTTCAAAGCACTGGTGATCGGGATCCTCACAGAATTGGTTGATTTTGGTTGCAAACTAGATGAAAAAATGAAGGCTACAATAAGTGAAATGAAGAAAAAT
>CM052545.1:65833143-65860616 GCA_028533065.1 Trachops cirrhosus
ATGGAGATCATGTGGAGAGTTAGCAACAGGGGCATGGGAGGAGGAGAGAGGGGGAAAAGGTACAGAGAATAATTAGCATAGATGGTAGGTAGAAAATAGACAGGGGGAGGGCAAGAACAGTATGGGAAATGTAGAAGCTAAAGAACTTATGACACATGGACATGAACTAAAGCGGGGGAATGTGGGTGGGAGAGGGTGTTCAGGGTAGAGGGGAATGAAGGGGGGATAATAGGGCAACTGTAATAGCATAATCAATAAAATATATTAAAAAAAAGAAAGTTTCCTTATGTGAAAGAAATGAATAGAGATAGAAAACAGTAGGAGGAAGCACTCCTACTAGAGTGAAAAAATAGAAAAAAATATTTTTTCTAAAATAGAAAAATACTAAGATAATGAAGATTATGTTTGTAAACATGAACAGAATTCTGTAAAAAACTAAAGGAGCTCTTAGAAGATAAATGTGAAGAAATCTTCCAGAAGTACAATAGGAAACTAAAGGAGTAGCAAATATTTTTTAAGAGGAACAAAACTGTAAAAGTATTTGTGAATCTTGTGTGAATATAACTGATTAGAAAATTTTAAAAACTTTAAAAGTGTGGTGCCTTAGAAGTTAAGTGGTAATTTTCTCAATCATGTCAGTTATTCAGTGGAATTTTAAAGGTGTGAAAAATAAAAGTTTAATAATCCCAAATTGCCACATATATTGTATCAATTGACATTTCCATCTACTGCTTGCTTGTTGGCTTATATTTCTGCTGGTTAAAATTGAAAATCAGTTTCCAACCTTAAGATATGTGATTTATTTGCATCTTTTAAAAACATTTCTTTTTTTATTTTTTTAAATTTAGATTATTCAGTACAGTTTCTATCCTTTACTCCCATTCCAGCCCACCCACCTATCCCTCCCATTTCCAACCCCCCTAGTTTTGTCCATGTGTCCTCTGTATTTGTTCCTGTAAACCCTGCCCTTCTCCCCTGAAATTCCCTCCCCTCTCCCCTCTGGGCACTGACAACCCATCCTCTATTTCAGTGTCTTTTGTTATATTTTACTTGTTTCTTTGTTTTGTTGTTTAGGTTCCTGTTAAAGGCGAGATCATATGGTATTTGTCCTTCACTGCCTGGCTTATTTTGCTTAGCATAATGCTTTCCAGCTCCATCCATGCTGTTGCAAAGGGTATGAGCTACTTCTTTCTTTCAGCTGTGTAGTATTCCATTGTGTAAATGTACCATAGTTTTTTGATCCATTCATTTACTGATTTTTAAAAATATTTCTTTTTTTTTTTAAAGATTTTATTTATTTATCTTCAGAGAGGAAGGGAAGGACAGAGGGAGAGAAGTATCAATGTATGGTTGCTTCCTGTGCATTCCCTGCTGGGAACTGGCCTGCAACCCAGGCATGTGCCCTGACTGGGAATCGAACCGTGATCTCTTGGTTCACAGGCCCGTGCTTAATCCACTAAGCTACACCAGCCAGGGTGATTTTTTAAAATATTTCTTAATTTTTAATTTACATTTAGAGAGAGGGGAATGGAGGGACAAGGAGAGGGACAGAAATAACAGTGTGTGAGAGATTGGATTGCCTCTCACATGCCCCCAGCTGGGGACCTGGCCTGAAACCCAGGCATGTGCCCTAACTGGGGAATCAAACTGGCAATCTTGATTTGCAGGCAGGTGTTCAATACACTGAGCCACAACAGCCAGGGCAATTTTGCATTTTTAAAATAGGTTCAGTAGTTGTTTATGAATATTTTGGAGATTGGTGTTCACTCCTTTGTGCAGGTGTTAGATATAATTTCATGGATTTGTCAGCACCCTTTACTTATTTAGGGATTAACTCTGTCATACATATAAATGTCTTCCCTTCAGGTTTGTCTTTTGGATTCTTCCTCCTCCCCCTTAAACCTTTCAAAAACTTGAAGGTTCAGTCTTTTCATTTGTGACTTCTTGTTTCGTATATGATTTTGTATATGACATCCTAAACCACAATTATAAAAAATATTTGCACTATATTCTCCATATTTTTTTCCTGTACTTTTATGGTTTTGTTTTATACATTTAAAATTCTCATCCATTTGGACTTTTTTTTATTAAAAGGAATTAGGTAGAGATTGATTTTATTATCTCTACTGAAATAGTTGCCTAACACATCATTTTTAACTAATCCATTCCCCCATCATTTTTTGAAATGCTATCAAATTCATTATATACCAAATTTCTGTGTGCATTTTGGTTTGTTTTTATTCTCTAGATTTCCAAGTCTGTTCTTAGGCCAGATTATACTATGTTGATCACTGTAATTTTAGGAAGTTTTTTAAACTTATACATCTTATTTTTATCAATTAGGAACAAATACATTTTTTATAAAAATCGGTTCTAAAGGGCTTATAACAAACAGCTGCCTTTCCCCCTTCTCACTTGGAAAGTCCATACCAATTTTGAGATTTTGATTTTAAAAAAAGTCACTTTTTTTTGTCAGGAAGCTTTTGGGATTTGGTGTTTTGAAATTTTATTTAGCTGTGTGTTAATATGAGCCTTTCCTTTAGTGTCTTAGGCATTTTGAAGGCCCTGTTTTAAGTTTAAGTACAGTTCTGGGAAATTATATGTATGTATGTATGTGCGTGTGTGTGTATATGTAGCCATCTCCTCTTCTGGTTTCTGTGCTTTCTTCTGGAACTTAAGTCAGTGGGACATTAGACTTGTTGATTAATGTGGGAAGCTTAAAGTGAGAAGTAGAAGATGAGGTCAGACAGCTAATGGGGAAAATAGTGCCAGGTCCTTTTGGGCCTTGTGAGCCGTTATAAGGACTTGAGCTTCCACTCCAAGTGGAGAGCTGGGGAGGGTGTTCAACAGAGGAGAGATATGATCTGACTCTTACTTTAATACGATCATTCTTTGAAACAAAAAACTGCAATGCTCAGACTTACTGAGCAAGAGATGGGATTATTTGAAAATGTCTTTAGAATGCACTTTCTAGTGGTGAGAAAAATTTGTCCCTGAATACTTAAATTCAAATGGTACAATAGATACACTTTTTAAATCAAACTTAAAACATTTTTCTGTGTATGTTTTAAATAAATTTTTAATTAGTGTTTTATTTTTGAATAGCTTGATTTTTTTGATAAGTATGTGTAAGAAAGTTGTTACTTTGTTCAATTTTGTTTAATTGGTTGCTTAGTTCTAGTTTACTTGGTTTCTTAGCTTTCCTAGCTCTACAATATATTCAGATCTCTTTAAATACTTTTCAAACCTGAGTACATTGCTTGATTGTTCTAAAACAGTGTAAAATGTTTATTTTATTATTACTAATGGTGTTACATGCTTTCACTTTTCTTTTTCTTTTAAGGAACATCAGTTTCATGATTGTTCATCTTCATTTCCTGTTTTCCATTATAGTTTTCATGGCAGGCATCCTTGTTTTGTCCTGTTACAGGACTTTAGTGGGATTACTTGTAGTGTTCACCTTACTGGCTTAATGTATTATGTGTATATAAAATCTTCAATAAGATTAAAGATTTTATATACACATTTTGTGTATGTTTTTCTTAAAAATATTCATACTATAACCACCCCTATTTTATTGGAATTTTCTTTCCTTTTAAGATCAGCATTTTATGAAATACTTTTAATAATAAAAAAATGCCTCCTCTTCTTTGACTTTAATATGTTAACTCAAAAGATTGAGCATCTCTTGAGAAGAGTGACACCTTTTAAATTTAGTGTTGGGTTATGTTCACATTTTATTTTCAAAAGGTCCTATAGCATAGGGCTTGAATGCCTAATCTCTGGAGCCTCATTGTGTTGGGTTCAAATCCCAGCCTCTTATCTGATTTTTCTAGATCTACTTCTTCAACTGTAAAATGGAGATAATAAGTAATTCTTAGCTCATAGGCAAGGAGTGATAATAAGTCAGTAGGAGCTAGCCCTAAAGTTGTAATGTACAAGATGTTAAAATACCTGACCCTTCTTTGGCTATGACCCTTCCTCCAAGTGATCTTGCCACTAAAATGGTAGTATGTGGCACAAAAAGAGGGCCTTTAGGACTGTGCTCCAGCGTAGCTGTGGCATCCTTCTGATGGCTTGGTGATTATTCTGTACCTGCTTTTAAATATTTGGACCCTCCAGTTCATCAGATTGTTTTGAGAGTAAATGAGTTGATGTTATGTACCTTGCTTATCTACACCAGTGTGTGGAATATAGCAAGTACTATATAATAGTGCTTTCTGTTATTTTTAGAATTTTTTCAAGCTATTCTCTGTGTTGTCTGTGTACAGTGGCCTCATGAAATGTAAGAAACTTTCTTTTCTACATATAGATTGATAAAGTATTTTAAAAAGATTTTATTTATTTATTTTTAGAGAGGAGAAGGGAGGGAGAAAGAGAGGGAGAGAAACATCAATGTGTGGCTGCCTCCCCTGTTCCCACTGTTGGGGACCTGGCCTGCAACCCAGGCATGTGCCCAGTCTTGACTGGGAATTGAACCAGCAACCCTTTGGTACACAGGCTGGCACTCAGTCCACTGAGCCACACTTGCCAGGGCTAGTTTAATAAAGTTTTTAATTAAGGAATTATCTTTTGAATTTACTATGAAAATGACTGACGTTGTTTGTAGGCTATCAAGGTATTTGTTTTCTAGTTTACTTGATTCCATTTGTTAATTTTCATATTCTTAGAAAACCACCCTTTTTATCTGCATTTTAAAAATTTAGTAGCTTAAAATTTACTGAAAACTAACTTGATTCTTACTTTGGTTTCCTCTGTATCATTTTATTTTTTTCTTTCCCAGTCCTAACTTTATGAATTATTTTTTGTTTGTTTAGTCCAGCTAATGTTTTATCTGCTTATTTTTTTTCTTTTTTGAGTATGTTTTCTTTTCTTTCTTTCTTTCTTTCTTTCTTTCTTTCTTTCTTTCTTTCTTTCTTTCTTTTCTTTCTTTCTTTTCTTTCTTTCATTGTTTAGGTACAGTTGTCTCCATTTTCCCCCAACCACTCCTCCCACCCCAGCCATCCCCACTTCCCACCCCCCCTTTTTTTTTAAAGACTTTATTTATTTATTTATTTATTTTTAGAGAGGGGAAGGGAGGGAGAAGGAGAGAGAGAGAAACATCAATGTGTGGTTGCCTCTCATGTGGTCCCCACTGGGGGGACCTGGCCTGCAACTCAGGCATGTGCCCTGACTGGGAATGGAACCTGCAGTGCTTTGGTTTGCAGCCTGCGCTCAATCCACTGAGCTATGCCAGCCAGGCCTGCCCCCCTTTGGTTTTGTCCAGGTGTCCTTTATACATGTTCGTGAAAACCCTTCTCCCTTTTCCTCCCCATTATCCCCTCCTACCTCCCTTCTGGTTACTGTTAATTTGCGCTTAATTTCAATGTCTCTGATTATATTGTGCTTGCTTGCTTGTTTTGTTGGTTAGGTTCCACTTACAGGTGAAATCACATGGTATTTGTCTTTTACCACCTGGTTTATTTCATTTAGCATAATGCTTTCCAGTTCCATCTATGCTGTCACAAGGGCAGGAGCTCTTTTCTTTCTGCTGCATAGAATTCCATTGTGTAAATGTACCATGGTTTCTTGATCCATTCGTTTACTGATGGGCACTTAGGTTGTTTGCAGCACTTGGCTATTGTAAATTGTGCTGCTATGAACATTGGGGTGCATAGGTTCTTTTGGATTGGTGTTTCAGGATTCTTAGGGTATAATTCCAGCATTGGAATTGCCGGGTCAAAAGGCAGTTCCATTTTTAGTTTTCTGAGGAAATTCCATACTGTTTTCTACAGTGTCTGCACCAGTCTGCAATCCCACCAACAGTGTACTAAGGTCCCCTTTTCTCCACATCCTCTCCAACACTTGTTGTTTGTTGATTTGTTTATGATGGCCATTCTCACTGGTGTGAAGTGGTATCTCATATCTCTCTGATGGCTTTTTTTTTCTCTTTAAAATTCAGCTTCTAAGTTTTGGAATTAAATGTTATTAGCTTCTGTTTTCTAATTGCATACTTAGGAATTTCTTTATTCTAACTTTTAAAGTTGATTCTATTTTCTAACCTTAAGTTGAACGTTTAATAAGTTTAATTTTAATTAAAAGTTAGTCTTTGTGGACCCAGTCTGAGCTGCTTTTAATAATTTATATTAATGTTGTATGTTTGGTTTTGCTTCTGTAATACTTTTTTTATCCTATCATTTTACTTGGTTTTCCTTTCCCTTTCCTTCCTTTTCCTTTTCGTTTCCTTTTCCTTAAACCACATGGCTTAATTTCCTTATTTCTTTATTTTAAATTTTATTTAGTTATTTTTAGAGAGAGGGAAAAGGAGGAGAATGAGTGGGACAGAAACCTCTTATCAGTTGCCTCTATCACACCCCTAAATGGGGACCTGGCCTGCAACCCAGGCATGTGTCATGACTAGGAATTGAACCAGTGACCCTTTGGTTCATTGGCCAGCACTCAATGCACTGAGCCACACCAGCCAGGGCTTTGGTTTAATTTCTTTGTTTGCTTTTCTTTCTCTCATTTTGGAAGTTATATACTGTATTTCACTATTTCTAAGGTACCATTGTAAGGTGCCTCATTATTTCAGCAGCATAATATGGTTAAGTGCTGTCAAAGAAACTATAACATACCATCAAATGTGCTGTGCATGCCCATTTCAGATGATAAAATATGAAAAAAGTGTATCTTAGATGAAATATGGTAGTTTGTTTATAGGTCTTTGGTTATTATTATAAATCTGTAACTTTAAAATATTTAAATCTGTTATGTTTACCAAATAAATTTTTCTGTTTAAGGAGGAGTAGTTTGAATGCCCTATTCTTGGGGTTCTTGTATGTTTAAAAATATCTGTCAGTGACTTTCACAAGTGAAGTAATATTTTGCCTGGTTATAGAATTTTTAGCTGTGTTACCTTTTCCTTAATACTTACTAGACATTATTCTATTACCTTCTGGCATCTAGGGTTACTCTAGAGAAGTCGGGGTGAACTTGACTTTTTCCTTTTATAAGTGACCTACTTCTGTCTGGGTATTGGTAGAATTTTTTCTTTATCTTTGAAGTTCAGTAATTTTATCAGGATATATCTTGGTCTTGGTGTCATTCTATATTACATTTTCCTATTATATGGTAAGCCATTTTAATGTGATCTTTATTCTTTCCTCAAGGAACATCAGTTTTATGATTGTTCATCTTCATTTCCTTTCATGTTATTTTTCTAAATGCTTCTTCATTTGTTCTTTTCTCCTGTGTTCTGTGTAATTTTCTAGAGATTATATTTCATTTCTTAAATTTGTTTTCATCTATCAGGTCTACTTCTTTGTAGTTTTCATTTTGCCAGTAGCTTCATTACTTCATTCAGTTTTTACTTATGTCTGAGAGCTGCTCTTTCAACTTGTCTTGTTTATTTCCCTCTTTATAAAAAAAAAAGCCTTTACTTGTGATCAGAACAGGTAAAACCATACTGTTTTTCAGAAGGTGGGTGATATCAAAATTTATTCTCCAAGAACACAAAACAAGTGATAAAATTGTTTCATTGAGTCATGCGGTGATTAATAGCATGAAATATGGAAAAGCCATTATTCATTTGGAGAGTAAAAGACATTTCTTTTTACAATTGGGTAAGCTTCTTTTGTACACAGTAAAAAATCTGTTTTGCCCTGTGTGCTTTTTGTATGAGGTAGAAGTATTCAAGGACTTTTCCCCCTCTTAATTATTGAAATCTTTTGAAGATTTTGTTTTTCATTCACTGAGTTATAATGTAGACTAGAAAAAAACTCACAAATCATGGCTGACAGAGGCTCTGTCATTCATGTGTGCCATGATAAAAGACCTGCTATGTGAATTTCAATTGAATTTCAATTTGCTCTTTATCTTATTCTGAAGAAATGAGGGTGATCAACAGTGTAACTTCTTGATCTTTATTCAGGGTTGAAGGAAATAGTGACAGTTGTGAGTGTGTGACAGTTGTTACCGAGAATGAGCCTTTCATTGTGATTTATTTTAAAAAAAAAGATAAAACATTTCTACACTTTAAAGTGTATCTTAGCTGTTTAGGGAATAGTTTCTCCTATGTTGTTTTTTTAAATGATGGCTGAGATTCAAGCATTCTTTATGTTATAGTTGATGTTAACAAAGATTATATTAATTATTTCAGTAGATTTGCACATTCAGTATGGCACAGTATGTCAGTGGCATAGTCAGTATTGTGAATAACCTGTATTTACTACTACAAAGTCTAATTCATAGCTTGTTCTTATAATTTAAATTATCAAAATTTCTTAAGGGTTCCAAACTATCAAGCTTGACTGCCAATTATTTGGCATCTTCCTACAATGATATGTATTTTTAGACTGTTCTATAACTCAGGAGGCCTACTGAGGGCGACTACATGTCAGGGACTTTAACAGGTGGTAGGGCTAAATCAGTAAACAAAGTCCATGATCTTTTAGGGCATGCATTCTAGTGGAGGTGAGAGAGAGAAACAAAATTAATACAAAGTTGTAGAGTGCTAGAGGAAGTAAAATAAAGAATAAAATAAAGAGGGTGTGAGAGTAATAAAGGAGTAATAAAGATTAAGGGTATAAAATAGGGAGTTTGTAAGAGTGTGGGTGTTATAATTTAAAGCAGGGTGACATTTGAATAATTGAGAGGCCCTGAGGTGGAGACAGACTCGAATATTAGAGAAAGGTGAAAGGGAACCGTTAGCTGAAGCCAAGTGAATGAGGTAGTAAGTGGAAGATTGAAAAGATATGGTGGTTAATTCTGATGGAATTTTTGGGCCATGATACAAGCCATTACTCTGAGTGAGAACTCAGTCATTAGAATAGTGATGTAATCCTAATTCACATTTTACGGGGTCACTCTGGCTGCTGGATTGAGGATAGACACAATAAGAGAAATTTTACATAGTACCCTGTTACATGTATTTAAGTAAATGTGTATAACTGAAATGAAAGCACCAATAATGTCTCTATTTTATTTTTCCTTTTTATTTTGAAAAAGAAATGCTGTTTATATCCCCCTGGATCTATTTCATGACTGCACAACTTACATTTGAAAAATAATGCTAAATGAAACACAGCCTCTGCCCTAGTGGGAAGGAAATGAAATACAGGGTGTTATATGTTAAAGGAAAATTAACAAGTATAAAATTAAAAGGAATAAAAACTAGCACTGGCTGGCGTAGCTCAGTGGATTGAGCGCGGGCTGCGAACCAAAGCGTTGCAGGTTCGATTCCCAGTCAGGGCACATGCCTGAGTTGCAGGCCAGGTCCCCCTAGTGGGGACCACATGAGAGGCAACCACACATTGATGTTTCTCTCTCTCTCCTTCTCCCTCCCTTCCCCTCTCTAAAAATAAATAAATAAAATATTAAAAAAAAACCAGTCTCCAAAAGGGGGAAAAAAAAAGGAATAAAAACTGAAAATTATCATTATATACATGCTTAGCTTAAAAAAATCAAATAGTCAAATGTCACTTGTACAAGAGGCCTAATAATGATTAGCCTCACTTCCCAAAGGCAGCTACTTTAAAAAACTTTTCTGGTTCAAATTTCCTGAGGCTTAATCCCATGTTTCTAAATAATATACTTAGAGTGTTTAGTTTTTGGTTTATCAGCTTCAGACATTCTCTGTTGACTTCTTGCTATGACAGATGTTTTCAATCCTACTTCTCACTCCTGACCTTCCTCTCAGACAGTTACTGAACTGGCACCTCTCTGGGGTTCTACCCAGATTCGCCTTCCTCCTTGGCTGCAGTCCCCTATGTGAGTTTTCTGCTCTTCGCTCCCTCCACTCTGCTTAATCAGTTCACATTCTTCCATCTTCTTTTTATCTTTCAGAGCTGTGAATGATCTACCTAGTCTTTTAATATTTGAAATTAAAAAGTTATTTTAAAATTTCTTTAGAAAATTTGTTTAATTGAGTTAATTAGGAAGGAGGGGAAATTAACACCTTTGCTCATACTGGCACCTTGAACTGGAAGATAGGTAGATTAGAGGTTTAGGCCAGAGTTTTTTTTTTTTTTTAAACTATGTATAATGTGTTTTTTTTTAAAGAACTAGATATTTTTATACTATATTATCTAAACATTGTAAATATTTTCCCATATTATTAAATGCTCTTTCAGAGTTTTAAAACTATAGATATATAGCATTCTTTAAAATTGTGCTGGTATCATAATTATTTCCTAAATTTTGACTTTTAGGTTTTTTAGATTATAAATAAGTATAAATTATTTAAATTTTGTTAATGCTTCTGTGGATTTTTCTTATGAAAAACATTTACATATAATCTTTGATTATTTCTCTTAGGATGAATATCTAGGAGTGGTCATTGCTGAAATCAAAGAAGATAAACATTTTTGTGGTTCTTTCTGTGGTTCTTTTGTGGAAGTTTCATTGAGATATAGTTGACATACAGTGCTATATAAGTTTAAGGTGTACAGAAGAATGACCTGACTTACATATACTGCAAAATGATTATTACAATAAGATTAGTTAACATCTATCAAAAAACAAAAAAAAGAACAAAAAGTACTTTTTTTCCTTGTCTAAGAACTTTCAGGATCTAGTCTGTTAGTACCTTTCAAGTATACATATGGCAGTGTTAACTATGGCCTTCATGTTGTAGATTTCCTCCCTAACTTAACTAAATTTGTACCTTTTTGAGGTTCTTAATAAATATTACCAGTTGCCTCTAAATTGTACCAGTTTATATTTCCACTATCATTGTATTATAATGCTTAATGATATCAGGACTTCTAAAAATATTTGATTCTTCTAGGTAAAAAAGAATATAATTTTATTTTTTAAATTCCCAAGAAATTCGAACACTTCTTGACAGTTTGAATTGTGTGTATATGAGCTGGGTTTTTTTTTAAGTATTTTATTTTTTATTTTATTTCATTTTTAAAAGATTTTATTTATTTATTTTTAGAGAAGGGAAGGGAGGGAGAAAGACAGAAACATCAATGTGTGGTTGCTTCTTGCACGCCCCCTACTGGGGACCTGGCCCCTGCAACCCAGGCATGTGCCCTGACTGGGAATCCAACCTGCGACACTTTGGTTCGCAGCCTGTGCCCAATCGACTAAGCCACACCAGCCAGGGCTCTGAGCTGGTTATTTTAAAGATTTGTAAGAATACGTGTTTGTCCTTTAATCGTTCAATGGTTGTTTTGACACATGAAAAAAAATTTTATTTGTCCAATTAATTAGACTTTCTTTAGTTTTCTTTCTTTCCTTTAACACTTACAATGCTTCCTATTTCCAAGATCAGATGAGACTAAAAAATTTGAAGATAACTTTGAAATGGGTGGTGGGGGAGAAATTTTTGGCAACAGTTGCCTTTTAGAAACAGTTTGCCTGTGGCTTTGTTGAGAAAATCCATTAAGATAATTTAGATTTTGGATTGTTGCTGCCTCTCAATATGATCAATTGCCTTTACAATAGAGGTGTTAAATTATTAGACACTTCCATGAAAGCACTTTATAATGTGTAAAGCTTTTTCAATAAACGAGGTGTTGTTAGTAATGTGTAACTCATTGCTCTGGGTGATTTGGCTAAACTAGTTTTTCCACTCAAAAGGCATGATACTTAAGCTTTCTTTTAATGAGTCATGGGATGTCACCAGGGAATGTGTCACTATTTGGCATAATTCCATTAAGAACTTCTGCTGGTGATAGTTTAGTCCTTTTTGGGGGGGATTAACATAATTTTAGACTAAGAGAATGTTACTGACATGAGCTGTTTATAATAGCAACATATTATAAAAATGTTTTTAAAAGTACCTTTCTAAAAAGTCTAAATGTGAATGGACAAGACATCATTGTACAATAAGAGTTATATGGGTAAGAGAGAAATTGGTTTATCAATCGGTTACAAAAGACCAATATTACATTGAAGGAACGCCTGTTTTCTGTGGTTGTCGAAATGCTTAGCTGTTATGAAAATGTTTTTAATTTTCAATGTATTAAATATTTATAGAAATAAATTTCTGTTTATGAGCAGTTTGTTAATTGTAGAGAGAGAGAAACCTGAGCCTCATTTCACCTGAATATAATTGCTTATAAGGGTTTTGGTGTGCTTTTTTCCTCCAACCTTTTTTTTGTTTGTTTATGCACTTGTTTATGTATTTTGTAATCATATGTATGTTACTCTATCTAGTAACATAAACATTTTCCATTTTGCTACAATGTTGTCTTCATTATCATTTTAAAAATATTTATTGATTTGAGAGAGAGAGACAGAGAGACATCATTTTGTTGTTCACTTTATTTATGCATGTATTGGTTGTTCCTTGTATGTGCCCTGACTGGGGATGGAACCAGCAACTTTGGCGAATCGGGTTGATGCTCTAACCAACTGAGCAGCCTGGCCAGGTCTTCATTGCCATTTTTAATGCAACATGAAAGCCCATCAAGTGACAGTCACATAAGTTCTCATTTAGACTCTTTTTGAGAAAGTTTTAAATTATAAGTTTTTGTATAGGTGTTTAGGTTTACTTTATAAATTTGAGTAAATATGTAAACAATTTCAGAGGTTTTCTTGTGAGTTCTTGGTACCTCCAGCAGATGAACTCTTGTAGACCAGGAGGCTGGGCATTGATTTAGGGGAATGAAAGCGGAAGCAAAGAAGCAAGTATGACAGCATCTTTTTTTTCATTTCACCATCTCTTTCTAGTAGTCAGGGTTCCGGGTAGTGAATTCAGACTGAAATCTTAGGCTTTACCGTCTCTCTTGTTAATCCTCTTGATATTTATTATGTCCATTAAACCACCCAGTTCGAGAAAGAGCTTTTTGGTATGCATAAAGTACTAACATGCTTTTAAAAAAAGTTTAGTATGTCAGTATTTTGAAAAGCATACAATAATTGCAGCTGTAGGTTTACTTTAAAATTAGTTTGTGCAAAGTATTTCTAGTGTTTTTTTTAAAGATCAAGACTAGCATAGGGGATGTAAAGTACTGTATAGGAACTATAGTTAATAATACTGTAGTAACTATGTATGGTGCCAGGTGGGTACTTGAATTATAAGGAGGCTCACTTTATAAATTACGTAGTTATCCAGCCACTATGCTGTACAACTGAAATTAATATAATACTGAGCATCTACTGTAATTTAAAAATAAAATTATAAGAAAAAGACTAGTTTATCTTCATGTACTGGTTCTCAACTGGGAGAAACAGACTAGTCATTATTTTTTTAGTCCAGGTTTGAGTTCCCATTGTGTAAAAACGATGGCTTGTGGTTTGGTGGACGTTATTATCCCTTTCTAACCTAGGAAGTTTGTAAAGTAATCCATTTGAAGTTGTTTCTTAATTTGTGTCTTTAACAATGAGATTGAGGGTAATTGGCTTACTTGTGCCTCACACACACTAAAGTGGGCCTTTAATATAGAAGAAACTCTTAATCTAGGAGAAGCTCTACAGATAACAAGGGAGGAAAGGTTCCCACCTAGGAAGAGATGGGCAGATTTGTTTTCAAACATCACTTATATTAAGGTAGGGATAACAAATGTCTTATCATCATGTGTGTTTGGCTGCAGTGGCTGCTGAGTACTATACTGAGAAATTCTGAGTCCTATGATTGTTTATTAATGGTGCCTTACTTGGGTGTGGGCAACATCCCAGGTTTGAGAGTGATTAAAAGCAATGGTACCTTCAATCTGTACTTCGGGATCTGTCACTCAAGGAGGTAGGACGATGCTTGGTCTCCATTTGACAATAAACTCTAATTTGCATATTGGACATTTTAATTTTGCTGGGATAAAATGCCCATAACAAAATTTACCATTTTAACCTATTTTAAGTGCAAGCTCAGTGGCATTAAGTACATTCACATTGATTTGCAGCCATCACTACTGTCTATTTCTAGAACTTGATCAACTCAAACTGAAATGTGTTCAACAATTAGTCCCGGTTCCCCCTTCCCCATTCCCTAGTGACCACCGTTCTGCTTTTTGTCTCTATGATTTTGACGCCTCTAAGTGCCTTACATCAGAGTCATATAGTATTTGTCCTTTTGTGTCTGGATTATTTCACTTAATCATAGTCTTTTCAAGGCTTATTCATGTTGCAGCATGCATCAGAATTTCTTCTTTGAGGCTAATACTCCATTATATGTATATACTATGTGTTGTTTACACCCTCATCTGTCATTGAATACTTGGGTTGTTTCCCTGTTGTTTGTCTATTGTGAATAATGTTGCTATGATCATGAATGTACAAATATCTGTTTGAGTCCCTACTTTTAATTTTTTGGAGTATATGCCCAAAAATGGAATTGCTGGATTATATGGTTACTCCATTTTTAATTTTTTAAGGAATTGTTGTATTGTCTTTGATAGCAGCTTCACTATTTAACATTTCCATTAGTAATGCACAGGGGCTCCAATTTCTCTACATCCTCGTCAACACTTATTTAGCTTTGTTTTATTTTTAATTAAAAAAATATAATCCCTAGAATGGTGATTAAAATGTGGGTGTGACATCTTAAGTTGTATGAGTTTTATATATTCTGGATATTAATCCTGCATCAGATCTGTGATTTGCAGATTTTTTCCTAATCTGTGGTTTGATTTATATGCATACATTTTTATTTATTTATTTTTTAAAGATTTTATTTATTTATCTTCAGAGGGGAAGGGAAGGAGAGAGGGAGAGAAATATCAATGTATGGTTGTTTCCTGTGCATTCCCTGCTGGGAACTGGCCTGCAACCCAGGCATGTGCCCTGACTGGGAATCGAACCGTGATCTCTTGGTTCACTGACCCGTGCTTAATCCACTAAGCTACACCAGCCAGGGCTACATTTTTAATTTTGATGACGTTTATCTATTTTTTCTTATGTTGTTTGTGTTTTGGTGTCATATCCAAGAAATCATTGCCAAATCTAATACTATGAATTTTCCCCTGTTTTTTCTTACAATAATTTTACAGTGTTACATTTTAAATGTAGGTCTTTGATCCATTTTTATTAATATTTATTTTAATCCTCACCCGAGGACATTTTTGCATTGCTTTTCAGAGAGAGAGAGAGAGGAAGGGGCGGTGGGGGGAAGGGGGGAGAGAGAGAGGAACATCCATGCCAGAAAAACATTCATGGGCTGACTTCTTGTATGTGTCCTGACTGGGGATTGAATTTGTGACATTTTGGTTCATGGGACAACACTCCAACCAACTGAGCCGCACTCACCAGGGCCCTTTGATCCATTTTGATTTATTTTTTCAAATAATATAAGGTAAGAGTCCAATTTCATTTTTCTTTTCATGTGGATATCCAGTTTTCTCAGCTGCATTTGTTGAAAAGACTGTCCTTTCCCCAGTGAATGGTTTTTGCACCCTTGGTGAAAATCTTTTTACCATGTATGCAAGGGTTTATTTGGGGGTTTTTATTCTATTCTATTGGTTTATATGTCTGTTTTTGTGTCCATTCTACACTGTTTTGATTATTGTGGCTTTGGAGTAAGTTTTGGAATCAGAAATTGAGGCCTCCAACTTTGTTCTTTTTTTTTTCTTCCAAGATTGTTTTGGTACTTCAGTCCTTTGAGATTCCATATGAATATTAGGATGGATTTTTTTTCTTTAAAAAATGTTTAATTTTGCTAGGGATTTTATTGAATCTGTAGATTGCTTTGAGTGGGTTTTTTGTATGCTTAAGGAAAAATTCAGTTATTTAAAGGTCTCCTTAAAATTTTTTTTATTCCTTCTTTCCCCAGTGTTTGTCTTTTTTACTCTAACACTCTGTCCACACATACAGAATAGTTTGTGTGTGTGTGCGTGTGATACATGCAGTATAAAACATACACAGCTTAACAAATTGTTGTTCAAGTAAGGTGTAACCACTACTCAGGTGAGGGAATAAGTTGCATGAAGTTTTAAAACCATTGAGCTAGAGAGCATGGATAATCCAGTGGTTCTGTCAACTGTCGTTGGAAAACAGAACCATGTTACTCAGGATGTGCTAGAAGAACACTGTATTGGTATATATGTGTATAAACTAGGGATGGTTGGAGCCCTGAGGATACAGAAACACAGGATTTCCATGAGCATGGTGGTGTGGCTCCAATAGAGAACCTTGAGTGCCTAAGCCTGGAAACACTTTGCTGTAGCGACCAATTAGAGTCTAAATTTGTAGTCTTGTTTTACCCAGAATTAAGAGAGAATGGGATTAAGAATAACAAAGCAGTTGTTAACTCTATTGAAGCTGAGTCATAATATAGTTAAGAATTGGAGCTATTTTGAAACCCAGAGTAAATTGATCTGGTTGCTTCTAATCACTACTGTCAAACCCTGAACTCTTTACATAATAACAGTCAAGTATGATTATGCATTCTGTCAGCTCACCTAGATTTAAATGTCATTTTGACGAACTATAATGGTAGGCACCTAATAAATATTTTGTAAGTTGACAAGTGCTATATGAAATAAATGTTTAACATGGACCTTCTGTAAATGATAGGATTTATACTTAGGGTTCTTATATTGGAACAGTCAGGTGAGTTTTTGTATATCCCTCTCAAATAAATAGCTTTTCTTAAACATCTTATAATACAGTTCAGTTATAAGAATAAAGGTAAATTAATTGTACAGCCAGAATGTGGTAAATTCCGTAATATAAAGTGCTGGGGAACACAGATGAGAAACTTAATTTGTGTTCCTGATTTGGGAAGGTTTTTAGGAGGTTCTGAAATTTGAACTAGCCCTTGGTAGGCTTTCAACCAATGAAGGTAAGGGGCTCTTTGAAATATGAATTACTTCATCAGGATGTGGATTAGCATAAGTAAAAGGGGTAGGATATGGTTTAGGAGTATAGTTCAGTGGTTGTCAGCATGAGTAGAGTACCACTGTTTGTGTACTTAGAGGTGGGAAGGATGTATAGTAAGAAATAGAGGAAAAAGTTTATTTTGAAGTCAGATTATGGAGGACCATGAGTTCCGTGTACTGACTAAAATTATGTCTAAGAAAGATTAATCTGGTGGCAGTTTGTAGGTTGGACTCTTGGGGGAGACACTGTAAGTAGGGGCATCAGTTAGTAAGCTCGATAGACATAAGGGGTGAAGAAGAGGGAGCTATAGGTAACAATGGTCAGGTATTACAAGTGGGTGACTGAGGGAAATAAATGAGATAGTCAAGTGGGAAAAAACAGGTTTAGGAAGCTCACGAGAGGTAAATTTGCAAGTAATCTCCTATAGACATTACTATTTGAAGCTTTTAGTGTGTGCGAGTGCCTAGAGAACATTGTTGAGCAAACAAAAAAGGGCAAATGGTGGGATATTCTTAGAAGGCTATGTTTAGAGGGCAGATGGAGGAAAACGAGCCATTATAACAATAGGAAGTTGTGTTTAGAGAGGGAGAAGAAAATTAGGAATGAAAGAGTAGAATCTCCAAAGCCTGAGGGAGGAAAGTCTGATGATGAAGGGAAGGGGGAAGTATGATTCGTAAGCCTATATTGTATTCAGAATCTCAGTGATTCAGGGAAGTGGAGGATGAGAAAGGATTGAGTGGAAGTAGATTTTAGAAGGAGGGTTCATCAGAGAAGTTTGGTTATATACCATAAGAGAGTAGAGGATCTTTTTGTGGTAAAATATAAATAACATAAATTTATTATTTTAAGTATTTTGAAGTATATGATTTAGTGGCATTAGATACATTTACATTGTTGTGCAGCCATCACCATGATCCAGAAAGGTGTTTAAGTAGGAAAATGATGAGATAAAGTATTTATTGCTTAAATATTTTTTGGTTTGATGAGTTGTTGGACTATTGTTTTTTCCCTGTCTTATTCAAAAAGTGGTTTGCAGTGGCTTATGGGATTTTTGGAGTACCTAAATGTCTACATGCATTCCCACTTGAAGGTTTTTGAAACTTGCACCACACCCACCCATGCCACATCCCTATCCTCTCTCCTCTTGTCCTGCTTTATTTTTCTTTAAAGGTATCACTGCTTGACATACCATCACTCTAGATTTGTTTGTATATATTTCACCACCAGAATGAAAAGATCCTTAAGACTATTTTGTTCATTGCTGTATCCCCAGTGCCTAGCAGACACTTAAATTTTTTAATAAATGAATAAAACAGTTTGACACTAATTAGAAGCGAGAGCAAAAGTAAATAAAATGCATATAGGCATCAAGTATTTGTAGAATTATATTATAATTCAAATACACACCAAACAATTCTTTGTATTTATTGCTGGTACAAATTGATGCCTAAGTTTCCTGGCAGCCAAAGTGTAGAGGCAGATTTGATCAGTTACACAATTCACGGTATACTTAAGATTCAAATAAACCACACACTCTGAAGAAGCCTAAATATTACTGAGATTAGAAAATTATTTATCCTGAATACCTTCCCTCATAAGGAAGGTACTATTTGATAATAAAAATATCCTTATAGTAAATACAGAAGACAATCTTCAGTATGGGTGGAAAAGTTGGGATAGGTTTGTTATATTTGAAGATTAAACCTAGACTAATGATGTTGAGAATAGCAGTGTTAAAAATAGATGGATACTAGAGACATTGGAAGGAAGAAATAGAGAGAGTCAGAGATAGATTGAATAGATGGATTTTTTACATTGAATGGACTGCCAGTAAATGAAAGGAATGGTCAAAGATAAGTCTTCAACCTATATAATGGATTCAGAAAATGGGGAAATTGAGTCCTGGCCAGGTAGCTCAGTTGACTAGAGTGTTGTCCTGATATGCCAAGGTTGCAGGTTTGAGCCAGGGTCAGGGCACATAAAGAAGAAACCAGTGAATGCATAAATAAATGGAATAACAAATTGATACCTCTCTCAAAACAAACAAACAAACAAAAACAAAAACAATAGCCCTGGCTGGTGTGGCTCAGTGGATTGAGTGCCCTCCTATGAACCAAAGGGTCGCCAGTTTGAGTCCCAGTCTAGGGCACCTGCCTAGGTTGCAAGCCAGGTCCCCAGTAGGGGGTGCACAGTAGGCAACCCCACATTGATGTTTCTCTCTTCTTTCTCCCTCCCACACCCTCTCTCTAAAAATAAATAAGACCATAAAAAAATCAATAAATAAAAAAATTAAAAAAGAAAGAAATGGGGAAATTGAGAAGAAAAAGGATGTATAGGATGAAAATAAACTCAGTGCCCCTCCTGCCATGGAAATAATTTTATTTTCTAATTATAAAAATAATACATGCTTTTTAACAAAGTGCCTATTCAGTTTTTTAAAGAAAATGACATTAAAGAATATTTTAGAAATCCACATTTTAAGTTTTATTTTTTTTAATAATTTTTTTTTAGAGAGAGGAAGGGAGGGAGAAAGAGAGGGAGAAAAACATTGATGTGTGGGAGAAACATCCATTGCCTGCCTCTCGCACGCCCCCAACTGGAGACTTGGCCTGCAAGCCAGGCATGTGCCCTAGACTGGGAATCTTGACTTTTTGGTTCACAGGCTGGCACTTAATCCACTGAGCCACACCAGCCAGGGCTAAGTATTGTGTCTTCAAAGTACCCTAACAAAGGCTTCAGCTTAACAACTCTCTAAGTTTTTTCTATACAAAAGAATGTTAGCTATTTTTTTTGTCTTATGAAATGGAAGTATAAGGTGACTTTCATTTCCCAAAAAAGGTCTATTTTCATCAGATTACAAATTTGCTTTCCAGCATTAGCTTATTTTTAATAGTTTGCTGCAATGTGTACTGAGGGAAATTTGTTGGAGCCTTGCTATCAGCAGAAGCTGTTTTATTAATGATATTTAATTTATGCATTCTTGCACTGTTTTTAAATCTCTGAAACAATTCGGGACTTGCTTTGCAATGTAACTATTCTACTAAATCCTGTTTTTCCTCTCTTTCTCACCTTCTTCATAGCTTTGAAGATACTAAATGGCCTATTGCTATCAGCGGCATCCATGCTGCTTATGGTTGTAAATCTGTTGTACAAAGTATTTCTCTACTTTTCAGAAAAATACCATGCCATGACCAAGTCATCAACATTACCTCTAGTTTTATTTCTCTTGCATAGAAAGCTTATGTATGGTAGAGAGGGGTATGGGTCCTAGTCAAGCTCGTGTCTTGGTTCTCTTTAAAAATTTTTTTTTTAATTTATTGATTTAGAGAGGGGAAAGAGAACAGAGGGAAACATCAATTTGTTGTTCCACTTACTGATGTACTCAGTGGTTGATTCTCGTATGTACCCTGAGCAGGGAATGAAACCCACAATCTTGGCATGTCGGGACAATGGCTCTAACTGAGCTACCCGGTGGTGGCTGGTTCTCTTCTCTTTGATAAGCCTTATCACCTCCAACTGTTTGTTTGAATGTATGTGCTTTTCTAGGCCTCTTACTTAGGCTTACCTGTATTTTCACAGGATATCCTATTTTTCTTAGAAGTCATATTTGCTTAATGTGGAGATAACTAATGTCCAGCATACCATTTTAGTAAAGATTATATTCCATATATGCCATTTCTGGTCAGGCAGTAGGGTTTTCTCCTTTGGCTAATGAAAAAAACATCAAATAAATAGTAATTACAATTAGAGAAACAATCTACTAGTACCACCTTAAAGAAGAGTTTGAGGGAGTTTAAGGCATAGTGGGGAGATACATACCAGGGAGTGAATTAGTAGCAATATGTAACTTCTGTTTCCATATAATCACACCTATTATTTTCCTCTCTGGAAGAAATCTTGGATTGGAACTGGCATGGCCTGCTGCTTAGATTTTTTTTTTTTCCCTATGCAAGAGGGGATTGGGCCTATTTAGAGGAAACAGTGGAAGAACCAGGAATCAACTCTGTATTTTAATGTACATTTATGAGTTAGAACGGTTTATAGTAGTCTTCCCTTTTAGGTGGGGTATACATTCCGAGATCCCCAGTGGATGCCTGAAACCATGGATATTACCAAACCCCAAATACACTATGTTTTTTCCCTATACATACATACCTTTTCCCTTAAAGAAAGCACTTCACAGCTGCTCTGGCATATCCTAATTGCCAGCATCTCTACTACTCTTGTGCATTAGAACCATTATTAAGCAAAATAAGGGTAACTTGAACACAAGCATTGCAATACCATGACAGTTCATTCAAGGCAGCTAGCTACTAAGTGACTAATAGGCAGGTAGTATATTTAGCATGGATACCCTGGACCAGGGGTGATGATGCATGTCCCGGGCTGGATGGAGTGGGATGGAGTGGGATAGCACAGGATTGCACCATGCTACTCGGGGTGGCATGCACTGTAAAACTTAACCAGTTGTTTAGTTCTGGAATTTTTCATTTATTTTCTGACGGTGGTCCGCCATAGGTAACTGAAATTATGTAAAGTTAAACCATGGATAAGGGAGGGACTGCTGTACATTTGTATTACTCATTCCAGTTTTTACTTCTTGCATTGCCTTTATTTTTAATTTTTTGTGTATTATATGAATCCATATACTAAAAGTAGATTAACACTTGATTTTATTTTAGTAATTTTTTTCCGGTGGTTCAAGTAGTTACTTTTTTATGAGAGCTATCACTCAGACTTTTATGAAGTTTTAGGTTTATTCCTCTCTCCCCCAACGGAGAATTCTGTAAATTCCCAAAGAACCTGTTTTTGTGCAGTATGTTTCATTGATCTCTTTATTCTGATATTTATCCCACTTTGTTTTAATTACTGTTGTTAAAGTTGTAAAGCTTTCTATTTTGTTTTGAGTCTGTTATAACCCTGATATCAAAATCTGACAACATAGAAACACTTCAGACCAATCCCAGTATAGGTGTCAACATCCTCAGTAAAATTTTAGCAAGCTGAAACTAACAGTATAGTGAATGACCTATGGATTCTATTTAGGGTTGCTGAGATAATGTATTCATATTACTGCTAGTACTGTATATTAAAACATTAAAGAAGAAACAATACCATGATGGTAGACCAATAATAATGTACAAAAATGGTTGAAAAGGCATTTGGAAAAATTCAGCCTCCATTCATGCTTGATCTTTAAAAACAAACCAAACAACAAACAACTTAGAACCCTAGGAAAAGAATGAAAATGCCTTAATTTATAAATAATGGTGATTGGGACTCAACAATAATTATATATATATTTAAATACATATAAACACATATAAGTAATAAAAGGATGTATACAGCTATTTTTGTTCGTATTTTTTGGTAGTGGTGTAGTAGCCAAAGCAGGAAAACAAGACAAAAAGTAAAACACTAGTAATGGAAACAAAGAAGCCAAATGATATATTACCAAATTATGATGTACTTTAAAAAATCCAGAGAATCAACTGAAAGTTAGAAACCAGAGCTAAGATAGATATCTGAATATAATATTTATTTTTATTTTTTAAAAGATTTTATTATTTGTAGAGAGAGGGAAACAGAGCAAGAAAGGGAGAGAAACATTGATGTGTGAGAGATATACCTATCTGTTGCCTCTTGCATGTTCCCAGCTGGGGACTCAGTGCACAACCCAGGCATGTGCCCTGACTGGGAATCAAACCGGCAATGCTTTGGTTCGCCGGCTGGCACTCAATCCACTGAGTCACACCAGCCAGGGCTTAGAATTTTTTAAATTTATTGATGTGTGTGTGTGTGTGTGTGTGTGTGTGTGTGTGTGTGTGAGAATGAGAGAGAGAGAGATCAACTTGTTCCACTTGTGGATGCACTCATTGGCTGACTCTTGTATGTGCCCTGACTGGGGATCCAACCCTCAACCCTGGTACATGGAGACAATACTCTAACCAACTGAGCTACCTGGCCAGGGCAATATTTAAAAATTGATAACTTTATTTAATATGAATTAAGAAAATGGTAAAAATCTTTTAAAAAACTGGTAAATGACAAGAACATGTTATTTCATTGTAATTAGCACATAAAATGAAGTTCACCTCATTAAAGTAGCAGTAAATTATATTTTTGCCGACCAGATTATAATACAAGGCATTTTTATAGTATAAATTGGGAGTTTAATAATTAAAATTAAAAAATTTAGTACTGTCCATAATGAAGTATTTTAAACTCAGATGTAGTCTATAAAAACAACTAAAAAATATTTGCCTACCTGTTCTTTATGAGGAAAACTAATGAAAGAACTTTCTGCTTAGAGTGCAAGTAAGAACAGGATGGAAATGACTGTCTTCAACTTCTGGAATGTTTCCATTGACAATTAAAAGTTAAATTTGACTAAGCTGGTCATTCAGATTGATAACTAACACATAGTTGGTTTTTTTAAATTATATTTTATGAATGAGTTAAGGATACAACAAGATATTTAGAATTTTGCATGCTAGTAGTTTCTCAGATTTTTTTTTAATATTTTATTTATTTATTTTTAGAGAGGGGAAGAGCGGGAGAAGGAGAGAGAGAGAAACATCAATGTATGGTTGCCTCTCATGTGGTCCCCACTGGGGACCTGGCCTGCAACCCAGGCCTGTGCCCTGACTGGGAATCGAACCTGCGATGCTTTGGTTCGCAGCCCGCGCTCAATCCACTGAGCTACGCCAGCCAGGGCAGTTTCTCAGATTTGTATAATGTAATTACTGGCTAATGACTTAAGTAAATGATTAAAGTTTGGATGCTGTAAATATCAATGTGTTTGTCCCCTCATCTGATACAGTTCTATAACTTTGAGTTTAGAGTATGTATATCAAGGAAAAGGGAGAGGGGTTAGGAGAGACAGTAATGGGAAGGGAATATTACATGGTTTGATTAATGTTATCCTAACCTTCATTTAATGGCACATGTTACTGCATCTCATTTCTTTGTGAAATTGTCCCTCCCCCCTCCCATCCTTTTAAAGCCAGTGGAATGCAGTTTAACCAAACTACTAGTTATTATAGGAACTATTTTCTGTTTGTTTTGGATCTAGCACCTTGCTTAGATTGCTTTAGGAACTACTTTCCAAGTGGAACCTAATTAACAAAACAAATGAGCAAAAAAGAACCAGAGACATGGAAATAAAGAACAAACTGACAGTGACCAGAGGAGTGAGGGGGAGGTAGATGACAGGGGAAAGAGTGGGGGGGGCATGTACAAAGGACCCATGGACAAAGACAGTAGGGTGGGAATTGTCTTTGGAAGCAGGGGTTGGAGGGAGCAGGGGAGAGTAATGGGGAAAAAATGGGGATAACTGGAATTGAACAACAACAGCAAAATAAATTTAAAATAAAAAGAACTACTTACTTTCCATCTAAATGGTTGGTTGCCATCTACCTCTAACCTCAGTGTTTCCTTTTTTATTTTCTGGGGTTTAGCTTTTTCTTTTTTAAAAGATTTTATTTATTTATTTTTAGAGAGAAGGAAGGGAGGGAGAAAGAGAGGGCAAGAAACATCAATGTGTTGTTGCTTCTCTTGTGCTCCCCACCGAGGGGACCTGGCCTGCAACCCAGGCATGTGCTGTGACTGGGAATCCAACCTAGGACCCTTAGGTTCACAGGCTGGCACTCAATGCACTGAGCCATAACAGCCAGTGTTAAGTTCAGTTTTTTCATATATTCATTTAGGGATCTGCTCTTCCCCTCAATCGGAAATCATCTAATGTTTGTTTCAGGCATTTATTTTATTTGATCTTTCTTTATGTAATGTTTGTCTTCAGTCTTTATCATAGCCGTAGATCCATTGAAAAGCTGGTAGAGACTTTAAAATATGTGTGCTTGCACATATAATCAATTCTTACTTTATGAATATTTTTAAAAACTCAAAACACTAATAAGTTCTTATTTCTTTCTCTTTACCTAAAGTAAGCTTTTCTGATTTTGAAAACAGATATTGTAAAAAATTCAGAGAATTTCACATAAGAAATACAAAAATTTGAGGGAGTATAGTTTTTAATAATTTATTTGGGATTCTTTCTCATCAGGTGTTCTATAGCCAGTTTAGAAATTTATGTTATGTGTACAACAAATGAAAGAATGGAACTGTCAATTTGGGTTACTTTAGCTTTGGTTGATTTTAATGTGAGTTAAACAACCACAGCCAAGATTCAATGCTATGGTGGAAAGAAGTAGCAGATTTAGAGTTCAATGACCCATCTTCAAGTCTGAGATCGACCAATAGCTAGCTTTAAAATGTTGGGCAAAAGATGGATTATTTAATAGAATTCCCTGAAACAACTGGGTTATCACATTTGGGATAGGTGGAGGGGAGCTAGATTCGTATCTTTATGTTCACATAAAGGGTTTGTGATAGGTATTGAATGTTGCAATGTGGCAAGTACTAGGTCAGACTCTTTTGAATGTATTCCTCAAACAAGACCTTATGAGATGTACAGTTGTTGTCTTTTTATAGATGAGGAACCTGACTGTGGACAATTAGTCAGTAGTCGAAATAGAATAATCATTAAAAGAAACCAATCAAGAATATTTTAATCTAGACTTGAAGGAATGAGGCTTTACTAAGTATCACAAACCAAAGAGCCATCGATGAAGAATATTGACTTTTTCTCCAACTTACATTATTTGATCTTCTGTTTAGCAAAAAACCGAAAATTTAAAAAGATCAAAATCAAGAACATTTTAAAACAAAAAAAGGCCCTTATAGAGAGCCATAATGCTTTAAAAACTCGTGCAAATCAAAGAAGCTGAATCACTTCATGTAAAAAGGGCAAAAATATAAATAGGTTATCATATAAGGAATATAAATTGTCAGTGGTTCATGGCAAAAGGATAATACCAAGGCCGAGGAGAAATAAGTACCTACAGTGTTTCTGGGAATATAAATTGAAATAAACATTTCATGGATGAAATGCATGTTCCTTTGATGCACAATTTAACTTACAGAAATTTAGATTCTAGTGCAGACTGCTACAAAGGTGCAAGAAAAGTACAAAGATGATTTGTGGAATTATTTATAATTGAAAAAAATAGGGGGAGGAACCAAGTTTCTAACAGTCATACCATACTAAAGTGACTATAAGGCATACAATGATACAATCTCATTTTCTGTACTGTATGGTGGTATACTCAATTTAAACAAATGTACAGCAAATTGTTAACAGTGATTATTTTGGGAATGAGATCTTGTGACTGCTTGTATTTTATTTTGTTAATTTATAATAAATAGCTTTTTCATAATTAAAAGTAAAAAAGAAAGTTAATATCCTACCATTTAGTAATAGCCATCACCTACATTTGATGAGCATCATTCCAGATACTGTTAGTATAAATATTCATATAGACATAATGGAGTTATAATATGTATTCCATTTATAAGTTTTAAATTGATTACACTTGATTGGGAAAAAAGAAAACAAAACAACTAAGGTACTATTGAGAGCATGATAGAACTACAAATTTCTGAAACTGTCATAAAGTTGAGAGAAGAAAAGTATAAAAACTTCTAAATAGCTTTGAGTTTGTCTTGGCAGAACCCTTTGACTGACTTATAACAAGGATGAAGAATAAACACATACATGTACTTCGTCCCTCTCTTTCCTTCTCCTGATTGTGTGTTTGTGTGTGCGTATTTTTGGTAGTCCTATTCTTGCACTGTCTGAATTATAATATATTTTTGAAAGCTTATAACCATTCATGGTTGTTTAGTTTTAGGTGTGTATTTCACATGAGTCAGTAAGTACACTGATCTTTTCACTTTGGTTTTTCTATTACAGAATTCTTTATGTTGATCCTTCTCCCTGCAGGTATATCAAGAAGTACCACTAACTTACCAACTCCTTAAGTTCATAATACTTGTGAAAGCTTATTGCCATCCTATTTTTACCTCTTCCTTAGGTTTACACTCTTCATGTGAAGTGTTGTGGAGAAATCTGAGACCAACCTGATTATACCCTCCCACTGATAATTTTTTTTTTAGGGTAAACAGCCTTGCTTTTTTAAAAAATGTATTTTATTGATTATGCTATTACAGTTGTCCCATTACCCTCTTTCATTCCCCTCCACCATGTACACCCTCTCCCATCCACATTGCCCCCCTTTAGTTCATGTCCATGTGTCATAAGTTCTTTAGCTTCTACATTTCCCATACTATTCTTGCCCTCCCCCTGTCTGTTTTCTATCTACCATCCATGCTACTTATTCTTCGTACCTTACCCCCTCTCTCCTCCTACTACTCCCCTGTTGCTACATGTGTTCTCCATTTTTGTGGTTCTGTTCCTCTTCTAGTTGTTTGCTTAGTTTCTTCTTGTTTTTGTTTTAGGTGTGGTTGTTAATAATTGTGAGTTTGCTGTCATTTTATTATACATCTTCTTTTTCTTAGATGAGTCCCTTTAACATTTCATATAATAAGGGCTTGGTGTTAATGAACTCCTTTAACTTGACCTTGTCTGGGAAGCACTTTATCTGCCCTTCCATTCTAAATGAAAGCCTTGCTGGATAGAGTAATCTAGGTTGTACGTTCTTGCCTTTCATGACTTGGAATACTTCTTTCCAGCCCCTTCTTGCCTGTAAGGTCTCCTTTGAGAAATCAGCTGACAGTCTGATGGGAACTCCTTTGTAGGTTACTGTCCCCTTATCTCTTGCTGCTTCTAGGATTCTCTCTTTCATTTTTACCTTGGCTAATGTAATTAT
>CM052545.1:65861116-65893398 GCA_028533065.1 Trachops cirrhosus
TTTGAATTCTTGTTTCTTCATTCTTTTCTGGTTGTATATTTCTTTCTTCCTTCTGGTCCACTCCATTGATGTGAGACCCATCTTTCATTCCATCACTATTGGTTCCCTGTGCATTTTTCTTCATTTCACTTATTGTAGACTCCATTTTTTCATCTAGTTTGTGACCAAAATCAACCAATTCTGTGAGGATCCTGATAACCAGTGCTTTGAACTGTGCATCTGATAGGTTGTCTATCTCTTGGTTGCTTAAAAGGATGGGTTCTGGGGCTTTCAATTCTTCTTCTGTTTGAGCCATCTTTTTGCTGGTTCTTTTTTTTTTTTTTTTTGGTCTTGTTGAGCTCCTGTAGGGGCCGAGCCTTAGGAGTTCACCAGGGCGGGGCAGCCCAGTCACAGGGTTGTGAGGCTGTATGTGGGGGCGGGGTCTGAGAAGGAACAATGGCACTTGCTCCGCTCTATGTAGGACCCTGGACCCCTCTGCTGCTTTCTGGGAGCCAACTGGGCCCCTCTGGCGCCAATTCCTGTGTGGGTGAGCCTGTGCACCCCGCGGGACCTTCCTCCTCAGTCGGTGACCCAAAGCTCTATTTCCTGGTGCTGGGACCCTGGGTTGTGTGCAGTGCCTTGCTTCACAATGGCTGCCTCACTGGGTCTGCCGGTCGCCAACCCATGGCCAGGTCTGCCAGCCACCACCGCTAGGGTGCCCAGGGTCTGCCGGCGGCAGTCCTGTGCATCACCCCGTTGCTCTGCTCTCCACTCTGTGTCCCTCCCGCGGCCCGACTCCACCCCTCTTACCGGTCTGTATGAAGGTGTCTAATTTTAAATCCTGGAGTGTTCAACTTCCATACACTTCAATTTTCTGTCAGTTCTGGTTGTTATTTTGTTTCTATATTGTTGTGGTCCCTATCTTGGTTGTGCGAGGAGGCACGGTGCGTTTACCTATGCCTCCATCTTGGCCAGAAGCCTCCCTCCCACTGATAATTTGACTTGCTTTTTTTCTGCCTGGGTGCCCATGATATTGTTTATCTTTAGAGCTCAGTACCTCCTATTGGCAGATGTTTTGGTATTGTTTATTCTGTACCAGTTTTTTTCCTGGGTTGTGGAGTATATTTTTAACCTGCATATTTGTTTATTACAGAAGAGTTTTGTGTATTTATTATATTTTAATATTCCAATCTTTTCAGGAATACCAATTGAACTTATTTAAATCTCCTTTATTACCTTTAACTGTATATGTACTTGTTTATCATTACATTTAAAGTGTGATTTCTTTAAAAAGAGATCATATTTCTTGTAATTTCCTTGAGACTTTTTTCTGAAGTTTTTCTGACGTTTTATATGTATTATTAGGTGGTTGAATTGGATAGGGACTCCAAAAACCTTGTTATGCTAAGAGAAATTCCATTTTGAGGCTGTACATGCAGTTGGTGATAACAGGAAATGGTAAGGAGATAAATATTGTAAACTTCACTGGGAGGTTGCTGAAACTATGGGTGTAGATGAATACAAATGAAGGGAAAGCAAAATCCATGTACTGATACATGAAGTGGAGTAACTTACCTAATTATTTATGCAAAAACAAGTGAATAAGGATATAACAACTGTTAGTAAATAAAAGGAAACTGGCTTTTGAAAAATTTGTGTACAGAAACCTTGATTTAGTTTGAACAATACTGAGAAAATCAGGATGAAATGGAGTGGTCAATGATTCTCACCCTTAGTTGGTGGCAATAGGAATAGACTCCCCTATTCATCCACTGTGGGGGTGATCATACCCTGGCATCCCTGCTGGGAACCACATGTATCTCCTGTGTAATTCGGTTGAGGGTAAAAGAAAAGTTGAGAACCACTGCTATAAAGTATTAGAAGATAAATTGACTAGATACCAGCTGGGATGTAAGCTTAAAAATATGACTCTTTGAATGAAGAAAAAAGGTACTCTAAGTTGGAAGCCACAGGAATTGAAGTAGAATAAATTTAGACACAAAGAAAATTTGACTCTTAAATTTATGGAGAGGAGGCAAGGGTGGTACTAGGTGTAAGAAACTAGAATTCTGTTAGAATCTCTCTCTTTGTTGCTTACTTTTTCTTATTTAACTCCATTTTGGCTTTTCTTTTTCTTTTTTTTTTTTCACATACTGGCTTTCTCTTTGAGATTTGAACTATGGCTGTTGGCAGCTTTCAGACCTGATCAGGAAGATGAAAGTGAAGACAGAGAGGGAGGGAGAGAAAGGGGGGAGGAGAGAGAGAGATGTTTAAGATTACAGTGTAATGGTAATGAGTGAGCTGGCATTCAAACCCACGTCTGACTGACATAATACTATGCTCTGTGCCTAAAACTATGTCTCAGATTTTCTGTTGTGAAATGAAATTCAGAATTTCCCCCAAAATTGTCTTTATCAAATTTATTTCTAAAAAATAGATGAGATCATCAAGCAGGTTGAAGTTTATATAAAACTCTACTGTCAAGGCATAACAATTTCTGTACTGTGACGAATTTGTGTAGCAAATCTTGCCAGAGATGTATGATGATGCTACTGTGTTTAACCATAAGCAACATTTTTAAACTTAATGTTGAAGAACCATTAGATCTAGTTTTTCAAGAGGGTATAAACAAGGTGAAATACTGAGTGGACCTTCCTTAAGTGTTATTTTAGGAATGTGGTCCAGATTTGCCAAGCAAATCTTTTCTGGAGCATATTTGTAAAATCTTGGTGAGATAGTATCTCTGACCTGTTTTGTTTGCTCCGTATTCTGTATGGGTTTTTTTTAAAGATTTTATTTATTTATTTTTAGAGAGAGGAATGGAGAGAGAAAGGAGGAGAGAAACATCAGTGTGTGGTTGCCTCTTGTGTGCCCCTCCCCCTGCTGGGGAACCTGGCCTACAACACTGGCATGTGCTCTAGCCACCCTTTGGTTTGCAGACCAGCACTCAATCCACTGAGCCACACCAGCCAGGCCAATATTCTGTATGTTTTTGAAGCATGGCATAAGAAACTCATCTGGGTTGAAAATGATTTAGATTAGGAAATCAGCTAGCCCTAGCCCATGGCATAATGTTTAAAAAGGAAAAAATCTAGACTTCTGATTAAGATGGTGGTATAGGTAAACATAGCTCACCTCCTCACACAACCACATCAAAATTACAACTAAAATATAGAACAATCATCACTCAGAACATCTGATACTGAGTGACATTGAAGTCCAACAACCATGAAATAAAAAAACCCATATCCATCCAGACTGGTAAGAGAGATGGAGAGGTGGAATGGACTGGTCCCACATCCATGTGTGGTAGATAAAATTCTAGGAGGGATATCTCGGGAATGAGGAGTCCCAGCCCTGTATGAGCCCCCTCCAGCCCTGGATTTCAGTGCCAAGAAGATAAGTCCCCATTACTTCTGGTTGCAAACACCAGTGGGGATTTAGTTGGAAGAAGAAACTTCTGGTGTTCCAAGCAGCTCCCCTTAAAGAACCTCCACACGGACTTACTGAGACCACTCCTTCCAAGTTCCAGCATTGAGTTAGCAGCTTGAAAGGCACCAGTGGCATATAGGGAGGAACTGAAGTGTTTGGCATAAAGATGGGAACTATGGGACAGCTTTCTGCCAGCCAGAAAGGCAGGCAGAAGGCATTGTCCCTTTTCTGAGCCCTCCCCCCCACAGAGCCCACAGGTGGGTGTCATATCTGAGATCTCCATCAACCTCACTAACACTGCCTTGCCCTGGAGATCCCAAGACTCCATCCCACCCAACTTATGAGCCCACCTAAACTGTTAACCCCCACTTTTCCATATGAATGACTGGTCTTGGCTTATGTTTCACAACTTCCTAAATCCTATCAAACAAGGAAACAGCTTTTTCAGGAAGCTCCTAGCCCCTGTACCTCCTGCTGAAGCTACAACACTAGCAGTCACCAGCCTGGGTTCATAACTTAGCTTCTCCTGGGAATATCCAGGCCCAGCACAAGTAGCAGCCATCTATAGATTGTTTTGTAGCTCATGCAGCATGGCCCCAGGCAGAACACAGGTGGGAGCTGACCTTGGCCTGTACCATCTGGGAAACCCCAGAGCCTGCGTACCCAGTGGACAACTACAGACCATGTTGGAGCACCACCACCTTGCTCCTGCACAGCTGATCCCCATGGAGGGTGGAAGGTGGTCAGGGGTCACAGCCAGTCCTTGCAGCTGACTGGCCTGGGGAAATCCTTCTCATTGATCTAACAACAGCAATCAAGGCTCAACTACAAGAGGAGGGTGTACTCAGCCTATACAAAGGGCACACTTTGAGTACTCAGCTTGGGTGATAGGGGAGGCCGTGCCACTGGACCCTACAGAATACCTGCTATATTTGGTCATGCTACCAATACAGGTAGTCATACCAGTTCTACCATAGAAACAAACACAGGGAGGCTGCCAAAATGAGAAGACAAAGAAACATGGTGCAAGTGAAAGAACAGATCAAAATCCCAGAAAAAGAATTAAACAAAATAGAGATAAGCTGTCTATCAGATGCAGAGTTCAAAACATTGGCTATAAGGATGCTCAAGGAGCCTTTGCTGATGTGGTTCAGTCCATTGAGTGCTGGCCTGCGAACTGAAAGGTCGCTGGTTCGATTCCCAGTCAGGGCACATGCCAACCCAGGCGTGGTCCCCAACTGGGACCATGCAGGAGGCAGCCAAGCGATGTATCTCTTGCATGTTGATGTTTCTCTCCCTCTCTTTTTCCCTCCTTCCCTTCTCTCTTTCTAAAAATAAATAAAATCTTTAAAACAAAAAGGATGCTCAAGGAACTTAGTGAAGACCTCAATAGCATAAAAAAGATCCAGTCAGAAATGAAGGCTACACTAATTGAAATAACAATTTACAGGGAAATAACAGTAGCATGGATGAAGCGGAGAATCAAATCACTGATTTGGAACATAAAGAATAAAAAAACAGCCAATCAGAATGAGAAGAAAAAAGAATCTTAAAAAAACACGAATAGTGTAAGCAGCCTTTGGGACAACTTCAAGAGGTCCAACATTTGCATCATAAGGGTGTCAGATGGAGAAGAGAAGGAACAAGAAATTGGAAATCTGTTTGAAAAACAATAAAAAAAAAACTGCCTAATTTGGTGAAGGAAATAGACATGCAAGTCCGGGAAGCACAAAAGTCCCAAACAAGATGGGTTCAAAAATGTCTGCTCCAAGATACAGCATAATTAAAATGCCAAAGGTTAAAGATAAAGAGAGAATTGGTTGCCTCATGTATGTGCCCTGGGTGGGGATAGAACCCACAACCTGGATATGTGCCCTGACCAGGAATTGAACATGCAACCTTTGGTGTACAGGATGATGCCTTGACCAACTGAGCCACCTGGCCAGGGCGACAGAGTTTTAAAAATTGAAGTGTAACACACAGAAAAAAGTGGCCAAATATTATGTATAGTATGCCATTAACAGCACCCAACAAGTCCCTTCCATGCCTCCTTTGAGATACTACTCTCATTCCCCCTTCCAAAGGAAAAAGAAAAACAAGATTTTGAATAATGTTGATTAATTTTGCCTGCTTTAGAACGTTACTGTTTTGTTTTATCATTCGTGATTTGTGGGAGAAAGAATTCTTTCTGGCTCATTCCAACTCTAATTGTGTCCTGGTAGCATTGTCAAAAGAGGGTAGCATTGTCAAAAGATGTTATCTTCATCTTTGTCACATGCAGAACTTCTCTGTGGTACCTTAGAAAACATAAGCACAAACCCAAGTATGGGTACTTCTTGTTTTTTTTTTTTAATTTTGATTTTAATTTATTTTTATCCTCATCCAAGGACTGTTATTTTTCATTGCTTTTAGAGAGAGAAGAAAGGGGGGAGAGCAAGAGAGAAAGAGAAACATGGATTGGTTGTCTCATGTACGTGCCTTGACCAGAAATCAAACCTGTGTCCTTTTGGCCTACAGGACTGTGCTCCAGCCAACTGAGCCATACTGGCCAGGACACTTCTTGGTTTAAATATTTGCCTTGTCCTTGTCCAGGTAGCTCATTTGGTTAGAGTGTTGTCCTGACACATCAGGGTTGAGGGTTTGATCGCTAGTCAGGGACTGTAAGAGAATCAACCAGTGAATGCATAAATAAGTGAAACAAATTTCTTTCTCTCAAATCAATCTATAAAAAGTTTAAATATTTGCCTTAAATGGGCTAGATTTTTGTGTGTGTTAGCTATTTCCATTTCTCCCCATGCATCTGTACCTTTTGCATGTTTGACCTTTGTTTTACAGGAACTCTTGTGTTAGGGATATTAGACTTTTACCTATTGTGTTGCAAATGTTCTCCCCAGTGTCTGATTTGTGTTTCAGCTTTATTTATATACTGGATTTAAAATACTTTGTGTACTATAATCCAACCTGTGTTTTGTGTTCTGCTTAGGAAGGCCACCTCCACTTAGGATTTATGTAAAAAAAGAAATTCTATATTTTCTTTCAGTTAAGTTTTATCATTTGTTTATATATATAGCCCATTGGGATTTGAATGTACTGTGAGATATCCCTGTAAAACTTAAAAAGCAGATAGGATATTTAAACATCTTTCTTTGACCTTTTCCATTAAAAAACTTGCTTGAATTTCATCTGCTTATGGCTACTACTCTTTTCCATTCACAAACTTCTAGAAAAAGTTTCCACTCATATTTTTCCTGATTATACCTTCTTTTTGTCAAGTCAATGTTGTCTGTATGGCCTCTGCCTCACCATTGCACTGAACCTATTTATGCCCAGGGCAGCCTTGGGCCTTCTTTGTACTGAGCCCAAAGGACTAAATGCCCAAAGGAATAAATTTAGACCCCACTTTCCTGAGCAGTGTGTATTTATCGTTGTTGGGGACTTTCTCCTTGAAATGCCTCTCCTTTGGCTTCTTTGATACAGCTTTTCCCCAGTTTTCTTTCTCCTTCTCTGCCTCACCCTTCTTAGTCACTTTTGTAGCCTCTTCTTTTTTGTCTCCAACATTTTGGTATAGTCTAGAAATTTTCCAGTCAGATCCTCTACAGTTATACTTAATGATGCTCATTCTTTAGTGATGCTGCTAGTCTTAGGACTTAAGTTATCAACAGTGTCCTGACAACACCCAAATCTCTGTCTTCAACTCAGATTTCTGTTTAAAGAAATTTACATTGTATTTATGCCCCGTGGGCTTTTAAAACTAAACCTGTCGTTATTTCTTCCCCTCAGGTCTCAAGGCACATGTTACTATTTCTCATTTTAGAGAATGAACACTCATACCCAGTATAGAAGAAACCTGTTTGTCATTTTAAAAAGTTGAGTAACTATATAGGTTTCAGGGATATAATTCTGTAATACATCATCTGTGTACTGTATTTGTATTGTGTGTTCACCACCCCAAGTCAAGTCTCCTTCATCACCTTTTACCCTCTTGTACCTCCCTCCACCCTCTTTCCCTCTGGTAATCACCATACTGTTGTCTGTGGCTTAATCCCTTCACCTCTTTTCACCCAGCCACCCAGTCCCCTAGTCCCCTTCCTTTTTGAAAGCTGTCAGTCTGTTCTCTGTATCTATGAGTCTATTTCTATTTTGTTAGTTTATTTTGTTCATTAGATTCCACATATAAGTGAAATCATATGGTACCTGCCTTTCTCTGACTGGTATATTTTACCCAGGATAATATTCTCCAGGTCCATTCATACCATTGCAGAAGGCAGTATTTCCTTCTTTTTTGATGACTGAGCAGTATTCCACTGTGTAAAGGTGTCACAGCTTTTTTTAATCTCCTCATCCACCAGTGAGCACTTGGGTTGCTTCCAAGTCTTGGCTGTTGTAAATAACACTGCAGTGAACAAAAGGTTACATGTATTGTTTCAAATTCAGTGTTTCGGGTTTAATTTTTAAATCTTAAAAATTTGGGGGGTGGTAAAAGTGCTTAATGATTAAAGTGGTCCTGCACATCTTCCCAACACCTGTGCTCTTAAGAAATTTAGTTAAAACCAGGCCTTCAGAATTAACTTCCCTGATTTTCTTCCCCTCAACCTGGTTTATTAATTATTAATGATCTTGTGTGCTTGTCACTCATATATAGAGTCTGGAATAAGGGTTTGAATGGACCAGAGTTTCAGAACTTTCTGTATGATTTACACTGACGCATGTACCATTTTAGAATTTTAAAAATATTTTTATTGATATTTTTACTGGAATTTTTTAACATGAAAAAAGTCAGTAAATATTTGATAGGAGATATCTAACATCTTACTTAATTGTTCTTATGACATGTAAAAAATCAGTTTTTATAATGGTAGACATGACCTTTTAAGATTTTGATAATTTAAATAGAGATAAAGTAGATACAGCCAAACTTGATGTAGTGATAAAAATGCTATTTTTTCTTTATTTTAAAAAATTTCTCTTAAGATTTATAGCTACTATTAGCTACTGATTACCAAATTCTTTGCTGCTAAATGCTTTATGTACATGACCAAAGTTATCCTTATAAAAACCATGGAAGATAGATACCATTACCATTTTACAGGTAAAGAAAATAGGCCTCAGAAAGGTACTGCTGTGCTCAAGGTCACTTGGACAAGGTCTGAACTTAGCCCTATCTGACTCAAGACCCTTGGTTTTCATCATCTGATTTTAGTGACTTTCTCCAAAGATTTAAGGCAAACCAGTCATCAGTGAACCTTGAGCACTGCTCGGTATCTCTCCCTGGACTCTTCTGATTTTTTTTCACTTCAGTAGTGTCTGCAATAATTTAGAAATCCTATCTATTTAAAGACCTAGATAAAAATTATAAAATGTATACTACATGAGAGACAAAGACAGATGCCTTTCCAATACAATCAGTCAGTGATAGTGCTGGGCAATGAAATTTTTAAAATTCCACTTATCTCATTATATGGAGAATTGATGCATTTTTTTCATGAGGCCACTTTTAATATTTGAATCCAAGATAAATGGTGTAGTGAGATGATATAATTTTCTTTCATTACCTTCAGTCTCTGATTTAAGAATTATAGTCTTGCTTTGAAAAGCAGGCATTTTTCAGTGACTCATTAAAATAATCATGAACTTTATTCCCTTCTTTTTATAGTAGTACTCATCTCCTTCAGCCTCTTTTAAGAACATCACATAAAAGGTTAATGATGCTAATATTAACAAGCATATAAATTGTATGATAATACTAAAGAATTTATATAAACAAATACATTAATGGTCACTTTAGAGAAATCTGAAGCAATAAAATCTACAAAAGATTGGAATTCCAAGAAGCAAAATCTTTCCCTTCATTTCATAAATGAAAAGTCAAGGGACAGGGAAGGTGAGAAAAGTATTGCCCTCATCTCCAATATGTAAGAACTGTTATTTACCCAAGAAAATGATGGGCTATTTCTCTCCTAATGGGAGATTTAGATCTATCTTCCACAATTTTACTAAAAATTTGTCCCTTCTGTATATGTGATCCATAAAAAGGCCTGAAGCTATTTTTCAGGTTAGTTAAGTATCAAAAAACTTATAGCAGCCCTGCTGAGTGATTCATTATCGGCTGTTGTAGAGCGGGAGGCACAATTGTGTAACTCAGTGATGCAGGGTCTTGACCTCTGCAATGTCTGTATTAGCTTCTCAGTCATTACTAAAAAGTCTCCAGAGTCATAACTTTGACCATTGGCAATTTGCTCTTGGTAAAAGAAATCTTAGCTTCCAACAGGTTTCTGCTAGTTAAACAGGTTCCATACTCCCTTATTTATTACACACACACAGATGCATACAGAGTACATATGCAAATGGAATAAGGTGTCTCCTTAACTCAAGTACATGAGTGCAGTATATCCTTCTTTTAGTTTTATTCCCTTTTACTATTCATCCAGTTATGACACCAGCTTGGTAGGTATATCAGCTACATTACTGGATATTCACTAGGGCACAAATGCCGAGTACAAAACTGATAAGAGAAACGTAGATTTTAATTAAAGAGCAGAAAGTGAAGCATTTCCAATGGTTAACAGAAATGCTTAGATTATTTACATGGCTATTTTCATTGAATTTCCTTCTTCCTACTGTGAAATTTAAAATATAAAGGAATTTTATTGCTAGAAAGGTTTACAGATATTGCTTGCAAAATACCTTTCTTAGTTTCCAATATGCACATCTCAGTGTGTCACAAAAATTTAAAAATAAGGGAAAACACAATGAATGCTGCAAGTATAAGCATAGAGATATCTGTTTCCATTTGGGGCAGGGGCAAAATTGGGTCATTCTGAGTTATCCAAAGGACCATTGAACTCGTTGATTAATGCAGTTGGATAACAGTTAGTCCTGTGATTAGTAATTGAAAGTATTTATGCCATACCATTCAACTTACTTTACAAGCACTTCTCTTTAATTGCTTGAAATGTCTTTGAAGTAAAAAAATCTTTTTACACAAGAATGGTGTACATTGCAGATACATCAAAAGTAGGTCAAAAGTAGGTTTACAGTTATGATCATGCAAACAGTTTATTCTTATATTATTGTTTATTAATTATTGTATTATTTTCCACACAAACAACTGTAAACCTACTTTTGCTCCACACTCCATACAATAACACCAAAGTAACCTTGGTTCCTCAAACAAAATTTTAATGTTCCATTTAAGAACATCTAAATCTTGAAGACCTAAAATGTTGGACTTAAAACTAGCAGAAAATAAAACTTTGGTTATTATTTTGGAGCTGTGAAAATCTCCTTATTATTCTCTGTGGGAATTGAAACTAGGGAGGCCAGGGCAGTCTGACCATTGGCAAACAGAAACACCTTTCACAAATTTCAGAAAAAGAAAAAGAAAGGGAGAGAGGGAGGGAGGAAGAAAGGGAGGGAGGGGAAGGAAAAGGGAAAGGAAGGAAAGAAAGAAAAGCTTAATCTATAACACAAACTCAGAGGTGTTTACTGAGACAAGTAGCCATTTTAAAATGTTTATTTCATTGGTACTTAGTGTATTCACAATGTGCAACCACCATTTCTCTGTAGTTTCAAATCCTTTTCATCATCCTATTAAAAAAAACCTATACCTGTTAAGTAGCCACACCCCATTTCCCACTCCCCCATCCATTGGTAATCTCTTTCAGCTTTCTGTCTCTGTGTATTTGCCTTTTCTGGCTATATCAAAGGAGTCATACAATATGTGACCTTAGTGTCTGGTTGCTTTCACTTAGCCTGTTTTTTTGAGGTTTGTATAGGTTGTAAATGTATCAGAACTTCCTTTTATGGCTGATAACATTCCATTGTATGTATATACTGTACTTTGTTTATGAATTCATTTGTTGATGGACATTTGGGTTGTTTCCACCTTTTTACATTATGATTAGCACTACTACATAAACACTTGTGTGCAGCTTCCTATGTGGATAGCGATTTTCATTTCTCTTGAGTATATACTTAGGAGGGGAATTGCTAGGTTATATTGGAACTCTGTGTTTTAACTTTCTGAGGAATTGTGTATGATTTTAACCTCCATGTCACCAAGCTTGGTTGATTATTCTATCTCCTAAATATCCCTGTTTTTCATTATTATTCCCACTACCATATACTAAAGGTCCACTTTCCAGGATTACTTTACTAACTTCCTTCTTGTTTCCTTTGTCATCACCATGGCCTTATTCTGTGTCATCTTAAAGATAGCAAAGTTGGTTTTTGATATTGTAAATCTTATGAGGTTACCTCATTGTTTTAAAAACAAAACAAAACAACACAGAAACTCATCATCATAGCCCTCTGGATAAAGTGTAAACTGACGTGGCCTACAAAGGCTCTTTTCTGTCTAATTCTTCTATCTAGTTTCATCTTAACCACCCCCCCATTGGTCTAGCCAAATACTGATGTCCATTTTTCAAGTTTTTCCATGCTTCTCTAACTCGAGCACTTCCCTTCACCCAAATCCTTTGTCTTGTTCAGATGTCTCTTTTCGTTTTAGAAACCCTTTCTGTCTCTTCATGATCATAATGTGCCCTCCAAATTCCTGTACTAATGTTGGAGCATTTGCTACGCATTGTGGAAATCAGAAGCTGATAGTTAAGTGCCAGGTGATATAGTGCAGACTAGAAGAAGTATAATTAATAGGAATTCAGAGGTCAAAAGGAGATTATTTGGTAAATTACTTAGGGAAGGCCTCAAGGAGGAAGGTGTTACTTGAACTGGACTTTGAAGGAAGCATTCATAAAGGTATGGTAATGATCTGCAACTATAGGTAGATTAAACCTGTTGAATATCCATGTATCTAGACCTACAAGGACTCATGCTAGGAGCAAAAGCCATGACAAAAGTGAGATATTGGACATTCTTCAACATTGCTTTTGTGTTATTTACATGAAACAAGCAGTGGACACAATTATTTCTATGGAAGAAAAGCATAAAAAGAAGGTAGAAAAGATTTCAAGAACTTAATGATGTATTGACAGAAATGAGAAGGAATGATATACTTTGCAGGGGTGTCTAACCTGTGCCCCGTGGGCCACATGAGGCCCAGGATGGCTATGAATGTGGCCCAACACAAAATTGTATATTACTTAAAACATTGAGATTTTTTTGTTTTCATAAATGTTTGTGTACTTAATGTGTAGCCCAAGGCAACTCTTCTTCCAGTGTAGCCCAGAGATGCCAAAAGGTTGGACACCCCTGCTGGGAAGTGTAAGGAAATTTTCTAGGGTAATTTTTGACCATGTATGCTATTAATAATTTCAGAGTTTACCCACCTACATTTATAAAACTCCACTAAACTTGTGGAAAATTCAACAACTAGGTGATTTCTAGATACCGGTAAATTACAGAATCTTCCACAAGACTCTTGTATTCAGTGTTGGAGAAATACACTGTGTTTATCTAGAAAAAGACTGGAAATGAGATAACTCCGTGTGGAAAATAACTGCCTGTTTTGCAGTTGTCTGTGCTCTACCCTGTCTCTCAGTTGACAGTAAAAGTGGGGCTTTCAGCTTCTCCCTCATTAATAGTTAGCACTCAGTAAGTGTTTACATGCACAACAAAATAAGATTAAAATGTAATTCCTGTGTTTGCATTTTCAGTATCTTCTTATGTCTTATAACAGTTATTTGAAATTAAAAATGCATTTCTTGTTTCATGAAATATAGTACTGACTTAAAACTATTTATGAAAGTCTACTTTTTCTGTTAGGCAAAAATATTAGACATATAAAAAATCTCCCCTTAAATTTTGAGAAAAGAAGCCATTCATATTTAAATAGAAAACTCACTTTTGGCTTTCTCTGTGTTTCACTGGCATTTTGGGGTATTAAATTTTAGTTGAAATAACACCACCTCTGATTCCTCAAAAAAATTACATAATATCTTTTTCTCAGTTACCAACACACTTTATTCAGTGTTTTATTGCACTTTGAGTTGAATATTTACTTTCATTATTAGACTGAGATCCTTGAAGAGGGTGGCAGGAATTATGAGAATTACAAACCTGTTCAGACTCCCAGCAAGTTCTTTCTGGGCTGTTCTCCTCTTGCATGGGCTTTGTTTCTGCTGCTCAATTTCAGCCAGTCAGTACTCCATGTCTGAGCTTCCCAGTTGATGATACATATACATATTTATACACTATCATGATTGTGGTGATAGCTTCACGGTGTATGCATACATCTGTATGTATTAAATGACATAATTTAAATATGTGTCATTCACTGAATGCACATTATACCTTATTAAAGCTGTTAAAAAATTCCTTACATGAAGCCCACCATCAGTAGGTCATTATTACTTGAGTAAGCCCAGTGTCTCCAGGAACTGTTTAGAATTTGCACTCCTCATTTGTCCTTCTAAGGTCCCCTGTTGGCCCGTGTCTCCCAACCTCACTAGTCCTTTGCCTCTGTTCTTGTCCCCAGCCTCCATCATCCTCCATTCATGCCAGAGCCACTCTCTTTGGAAGAGAAAAATCTTATGATTGTAGGCTCCAGGTATTATTCTTAAGCTGCTCCTGTGTGCTGGAAGCTGTGGCTGGCAGAGGGGTCAACACACACAGGCAGGACACATGGAGACTCTCTGTTCTCTCCGTGCTCAGAGTCTGATGGGCCACACATGAACATCAACTGTAGGTGTGTATCCCCAAGGTTACAGAGGAGTTGTCAAATAGATACACAGATATTAGTATAAGTGAAGGTTGGTTAAGCTCAGCACATTTCAATGAAAAGGCATTAGGCATTCTGTTGGTGTTCCTGAATGAAAGTGCACCCAAAAGATCACAGCATAAGAATTACTTGAAGTACTGGTTTAATTTCCCTCAGAAACAGAGTTCTGGGGGATGGGCCTGGATATCTGCATTTTAACAAGCTGTCTACTCCACTGTGTCGCTCCACTATAGAGCCACTTGAAATGGTGGTAAGAACCTAGCTGGAAACCAGGGTAGCAGCGTTAGAAGTAAGAGGGCAGTCGAAGTTGATCTTCTGGGCAGTTTGCTTTACCCATTGCTTTTAACACAAGTTAAAGAGTTGGAAATGCTTTGGTAATCAGGTAGCATTTTCCTAATGGATCCAGGTATATCCATTTAATAGTTTAGAATTAATAAGATATATATTCAAGTTTTGTAATTTCTTTGTTGGATGAAAATTATGAGCCTTAATTTTAAAGTTTTAATTAAATTTTTCTTTCTTCACAGAACTCAACAAAAATCCAGTGGAAGGCTTTTCAGCAGGTTTAATAGATGACAATGATCTCTACCGATGGGAAGTCCTTATTATTGGTCCTCCAGATACACTTTAGTAAGTACAGTGAAACTGACATCAAAGTGGAGCTCTTTTAATTAATTAAAATGTAAACTGTTTTGGCAAACTGAAGTAAAATTTTTTTTAAAAGCAGGTGGAATGGTTGTGTTTAGTATCAGTTGTATGGAATGATCATGTCTCGAGTTTTTTGTGTCCGGCTTAAAACTCTAATATCTATAACCTGTTGCTTTCTTAAGTATATAATAGTTTCAGAAATTCAGTTATTCTCAATACCTGGGATAAATTTATTATAGAAGAGCTATCTATAAGGTGAGATTATATATAAATAATACATATTTTTTTACTTGTATCCCAGAAATTGGATTGGTTTTGTCAGGATAAGGAAAAAGAAAATTCTTTATTGAAATGTTTTTCCTTCCCTTCCTTGTGCTTTTTGTGCCTTTTCTCAAAAGGGAACGTGATAATTTTAAAGAGAAGGCTTTATCATTCTTAACATTTTGTCACCTTAATTAAAGCATACTATCAATCTGGGAGATTTCATACAGAGCATATGTACACATCAGTGTCTAAAGCAAGCTGGAAAGAACTTCCAGGATCATCAGTTTTAGTGGTTCTCTAATTAGGTCCCCACAGAATATTGGTTAGAACCAAGGTGTTCTCACTCTAAAGTGAACTCAAGATCATGTCTTCCCAGTTTATAAAAGTGTCTGTTACAGTTAGTCATTTTTAATCATTATTAACTGACGTGAAGAGAGACAACAGAATGTAGTAGTATCAAAGAGCAATAGAAAAAGGGATATGGAATTTCTTAAATATTTTATGTAATATATTTCTAGATTCAAAGACCACAGTCTTATTTTCTGCTCCATGTGTTTACAGACTAACTTAAATTCACTAATATTTAATGTTCTGTGAGAGGGATCATGACTGCCTTGTATATGACTGGTACAAGTCCCATATTTTTATAGAAATTGAGGTATTGAAAGAAAATGCAGCAACCTTCTCGAAGTCATACAACCAAGGGAGAGTAGGGGCAGATCTGGATCTGAGTTTCTTGGGGACTGCACTTTCTCACTCGACCATGGGCCTTTCTGGGACTAAGCAGGAAGGGTTTGGATGCATCAGACATTTTTTCCTGAGGGCCAAGTAGTTTCATTTTAGGTGTTCTAAGATGGTAATTCCTTTTCACCCCATAAAATACATGATGGAAAAGAAAACTCAGAGCTACTTCTCCACCAGACTAGAGTGGTATATGACATACAGAGTTGAGTTGTAGTGTGGACTTTTGGGTTTTCTGTAGTCTGAAAAAAGTTACGTTTTCTCATATGTATTGCCACTCAAAATTTTTGTTAGTATTATTTCCCAGTGGTACATTTGCATTGTAATTGTTGCAAACTAAAATAACTTGTTTAAATAAATAATCACAATGTTAGTTTGGTAGGTAACAGTAGACATTGAAAACAGTTCTAGAAGTATTTCCTCACAATCTTATTATTTGCAAGCTGATTTTTTAATTAAATTTTGTACACAAAACTATACATATAACCTGGTTTAAGTTCAGGTCTATTCTTCTAGGTTTTGCAATCAAAACACATTGCATGAAGGTTTACTCAGGGGAAACACAGCAATATTATAGTGATAGAATCTTGTTACTCTTACAGTTGATATGAGATACTAAGAGAAATTTTTCTAAACCGATGTTGTCTATACAGAAGATTGGTTAGGCATCTAGGCTTGAGCTCCATCTCTAAGGACCTCACAGAATTCTTACACTTTTTTTCATGCAGTGGTGGCACATGTGTCTAAATATTATTAGCTGGTCCATATATTTTGTGTACCTTCAGCTTCACCAAAGAAAACCACTTTTTAATTCTCATATTACTAATTAACATACTATTATTTCCACCAATAAAAACCTATTTCTGGCCTTAGTGTACATTTAAAAAGTATGGGCTCTTTGATAGGAGATGTGGATAGCAGAAGATTTGTGGCAGCTCCTTTGGAGTGTGGACCTACTGATGAGACAGTTGGCAGCCCCTTCTGCACTGTCCCTTCCTGATGAGAGCATGGCAGTACCTGCGCTATCATTTAACCTGATTGCCATTGGTATTTTGAACATCCTATGAGTAGTGAGGCCTTAATGCAGTTGACAGACATTATAATGGTCATCTGAAATTACCTGGATCTGATTCCTTTTTATGAATGATCTTTTCTAATTCATGTGCTGGAAGTTATAAAATAGTTTTTAAAGCCCTCAAAAAAGAGGCTTAAGATTCGTTGAGTGTAAGCCATCCCTTTTGGCAATGTCCTACTTAGAATGATTGCAAAAATAAAGCATTACACTGGCATTTACACCACTCATTCATTTAGTTCTCAAATATTTTTTGAGCACTCTTATGCTGGATGCTGGGAGCATGTAATCGTTACTGCTCCCAAAGAGGTTATTCTTTATTTGACAAAACAAATCATTTAATACACTTTGATGATAGCTATGATGGAGATGGACATGGGGTACTATGAGGAATCATTGGGAAGATGGCAGGTTTTGAATGTGTCAGGGACCTTTTCCCACAGGAAAAAGATGTCTAAAATAGGAACTGAAAAGTTAGTGACTGTATTAGTTATTAGGCGCTTTGGCTACAAGCAAAAGAAATCTGATTTTAATGGCCTTAGAATACTTTGAATATGTTGTCTTGACACAAAAAGGTTAATAGCAATTTTGAGCATTTCAGAATATCACCCAAAGAAAAAAGAGAAGGTGATTTCTTTAGCAGACTCTGCTTGTCTCATTTGTCAGAACTGAGTGACTTGCTCATTCCTTACCCAGCAACTGACAAGATGAATGAGACTACCACATCTGGTTTAGATTAATTATTCTGGGATGGAAGAGATTTTAGACTGTCAACAGCCAGGTAAAAATTAATTTAGACAGATATTCTGGCAATGACAGTGAGTGGTGGGGTAAGTGGAAGGGAAACTAGGGATTAAGTATTTCATAGGGAGAGCTGTGTACATAGGGCCTGGAAAGAAGGGTTGGAACACAAGGGTATGGCATCTGGATGAAGTGAGTATGAAGAATTTGAATAAATGAAATTGGGTAGGGAGTTCAGGGCTAGTTGGCATTTACAAAACACTGTGAAAGAGTTTGAAGTTACCTTTTGTACCAAGGACAAAGCACAGCCATTGAGAAATTTTACATCAGAAGTTACCAGTTAAATTATATTTTAGAATGTGCATTGAATTACTAAGTATTATAATTTGGGGATGATGGCTTTTATTTTCCCTCAGTTTACTTGTATTTTATTTCTGCAACAAATACATGTTTTTAAAAAATATTTCTTTGTCTATAACATAAAAAATGGGCTTGGGGTTTGGGGGCTACCCATGGTGCTTGAAGTAGGGAGGTTACCAGCCTTTGCTTAGGGAATAGAGAGCATATGGGCCTAGGGCAGGACCCTGAGAAAGGCAGAGGAAATTAGCCAAGAAGGTATAAGGAGAGGAAAGGTTTTTATAGTAGTAAACTTTCTAAAATGCTACAAAGAGTCAAGTATCAAAATTCAAACATTTTAAGTGCCTGTTGATTTAACAGTAAGGAAATTACTGGTGTTCTTGTAGTTATTTCGGTGGAGGGAAGAGGATAGGGGCCCAGCAGTGGTTTGAGGAGTGCTGTTGGGAGTGAGTACACAGAACTCAAATATGAATAACTGCCTAGGGAGAGAAACAGGCTGACAATGGGGGCAGACGGGAATATAGGATTGAAAGTAAGTTAATTTGGGCTTAGATGGTACCAAGGCCTAAGTGATTAATTCACCACTTAATAATTAGATAGTTTATGTAATAATTAAAGAATTAATATGTACTAAAGTTCTTTAAAAACTGGTGTGATTAGTTCATGGTGACAACATTAACCTTCATTTAGTCACTAGAGGACAGTGCACACTCTTTACAGTCTGTGTAATCAATCAACTGGTATATTCTTAAGTTCATTACTTTATTTGAGACTGATAGATACTATGAGTATTAATTTAGCCCTTATATTTATCCTTACACAGTCTTGAAAATTTTTTTATTTTTATTGTTGACACTATTGTAGATGTCCCCATTTGCCCCTTCTTGCTACCCTCCTCTGAGCCCCTGTTCCACCTCAGTTTTGAGTTTTTACTTCTCTACTGATCTTTCTAGTGCTGTTATGAATTGATTCTTGAGGCTTTCTGTGAAAGACATTCTGAAACTGGTGTGATACACCTGCTGTTTTCAGAGAACTGATTGTCAAGTAGTGTGTATATAGCCACCCCCATATTTACAGAAATAAAAAATTCAGGTAGGAATGGCAATAGGTTTTTAAAGAAAGTCTAAGAGAGCCGGATAGCACTGAGTCAATAAATGTTTATAAATTTGTATTAGTGAATAGTGAATGGCTCACAACTTCTTTTATCTCTTACTCTCTTCTTTCTTCATTAATGGCTGGTCTGTTCAAGTTGTGTGCTGTTTTGTTTCTTACCACTAGCAGTGGTGTAAAAAATTTGGAGAACTGTAAGATTATATGTATCTTGTAGTATTGCCTTACCTTGAGAGGATATAGAAAATGAAGAGTTGGCTAACGAAATTTTCTGATCAAAGAAATTGTTTTGTAGTTTTGTTTAAGACTTAGAAGCACCAGCCATATATTCTGTAATGAAATTTTGGAGGGAATAAACCTTATGCACATATTGCTTAGAAATTGATTGATCATTGGCAGTGCTATGTCATTTATCATTTAGTGCTTAAGAACATGGGCTTTGGGGACTATCTTTGTATAGCTCCCTGATTCTACCATTTTTATTAGTTGTGTGACTTTGAACAATTACTTAAACTTTGTTTTAGCAGTTTCATCTCTAGGTTAAAAACCCTATGCCTAGGAAGTGTTTGGAATATTCAATGTATTGCTTGTAATAGCAAAAAGAGTTGGAAGCAGTCAAATGTCTTATGATTGTATTGGATAAATTGTGGAATGTGGCAGGTAAAATGAACAGGAGACAAGTAGCAACAGGAATGTATATAAAAGAACAACGTTGAGAAAAATTTCAAGTGGCAGCATGGAGTTTATCATTTAAATAAAGTAAATATGGCAGAATGATAGGATTTGAAAAAACAGAATGGCAGGATCTCTGATTCTTACAAGATTTTATAATTTAATCAAAACAGTAAGTGAAGCCTCATGGAAGAAACTTGAACTAGACCTTGGGCCTAGGTTTCTCAGCCTTTTCAAATGGGAAACTCCTGGTTGTGTACTTTTTAAAAAATATCATGCTAGCAATTAAACTGTTAGTGTCTTTGATGAAGACAACATATAATGGAAGAGAAGATATGTTTAATTCATTGATGTTTTTAAATAAACTTTCAGTTTGCTCATCACAGTAGCATCTTTGTATATTTGAAAAACAGTGAACATGTGACATTTTAGTATTTAGTCTAAAATGTTTTGTATCCTGTGGCTCTTTTGAGTTCTTCTTTGCTACTGTAGCTGTTCACTAGAAGTTTAGCTGTTCCTGACTTGAGACTACTGAACAAGACTCTTAAAAAAAGTTTCTACAGGTAAAGGAGACAAGGAGTCCACCTATAGGAGCTATAGGAGAAAAACTATAAGGAATAGCATAGTTGGTTCAGAATGGGTGAGGGCATTGCAGACAGAGTAAAAATTGTATGCTATAAATGTTTTAGGATAATCTTACTAATTAAATTTGATTGACATTTTAAAGATTGAAAATACTGTGAGACTAGGTGTTTTTTTTCTATGATAGGGATTCCAATCAGCTAATATAAAGCTTTTAAGAGGACCTAAGCAATTAAAATTTAAGGAAAGCTACCTGAATACTGAGGAATAGCTTCACCAGTGGGATAAAGTGCTTGGGCTTGTGGCAGCTATTTTAATGTCCTTTTACATTAACTTTTGGCTGTTTTCTGTATTTGTGGCTTTCAAACTCCTTTTTTTTTAACCATAACCCATAATCAGAAATAATTTACATTATGATCCAGTGTATACTTAGGTGAATACATCTTAGTGAATAGAAACGTGTGTAGATTATATAACTGAGACAGATTTCTTGTGATAAGCACCTTTGTTTTTATTCTACTTTTATTTGTTTAAGAAGAAAACTGGGAAGGTGCAGGTTGGGTCATGTGGGCTCTGAGTGTTCCCTGCCCGGATGGCAGCAGTAGTTCTGGAAGGAGAACACCATGGGCCCTGGATGTATCTTCCCCATTTAGACTGGGAACTAGGACCATACCAGGGCCCTACAGAAGGCTTGGGGATTGAAGCAGTGAGGAAGAAGAAGACAGGAGGAAACTGGGGCAGTTCCTACCAGCCCCTGAACCAAGATCCTGAACCAGAAGAGTTGGAACTGGCACCAGTGTGATATGAAGAAGATGTAATTGCCAATATCCAGGGTCAGATCCAGGTCTTTGGGCTTCATTTGCCAGGCCCACCATTAGAGAGTGAGGAAGAAGATGAGGTGGAAGCTTACAGCATTGAGCAACCACAGTTCTATTCCTGTGGAACCCAGAACATGTAGAACTGGTGAAAAGGATGATGGCTGGAATAAGCCTTCCTGCACCAGGGGTTCCTGCCTGGGTTTGGGAAATATCAGATGCATAGTGGGAAGATGTGGTACAGAAAGGAGGCTCCCCCAGCCTGTCAGGCATCCCCTGCCTGGAAGTAACCACCTTGAGAGCTGCCTTCTTTCTCTGCATTCCAGACTGGACCCAGCACAGGACTGAACACGACCCTGGTTGTAATGCCCGTCTTTGTCCTCCTCATCTCCCTTTCCTCATCAAGGTGAATCAGACTTCTTCTCAGAAACCCACTTTATTCAGTTCTGTATGTATGGGGACATTGGCTGGAGCCCAACCCACCATAGCTTGTATCACTGGAGAAGAAAGCACCCTGTGTACACCCCTCTCCCCCAAAAAAGAAGAAGGAAAAAAAACTGGTTAGTGACTCACTTAATTGGTTTTATAGCCCCAGTTTGGAAAACTAGTCCATATAATAAATATGTCCTAAGACCAGTTTTGGCAATAACTTACAAGTTGGGGTAATGTAGGCTGAGAAAATAGACTTACCACTTTATGCACTCTTCACAACAGCTATCACAGTCTCCATTTTTTCATCTTCAGGTTTTGTTCCCCTTCAGTAGATAATCTTATAAATTATGAAATTTAAGGCCAACAAGGCAGACATAAAATTTGTCATTTTTCTTCCTTTTTGCTCCTGGATAGCTATACTACATTCAGTCTGTTTTCTTCCTGTGCAGAGGGAAAAGATGTTTGTTTGTTTTCTTAGATAGGCCCTTAACTACCCTTATTTTTTTTCTTGTTCTGATTTCCAAGTTTTTTTTTCAGTCTCTAGTCTTTCTGCCAGGATCTTCCCTTTTACTTGCAAACTAGTTTTTTCCCTATTTTTTAAAAGATTTTATTTATTTACTTTTAGAGAGAGAGAAAGGGAGAGATAAATGGATGGGTTGCCTCTCACATGCCCTCAGCTGGGGACCTGACACCCAACCCAAGCATGCGCCCTGACTGGGAATCAAATCAAACTGGTGACCTTTCGGCCAGCACCCAATCCACTGAGCCATACCAGCTAAGGTGTGGCCTCCCTCTTTTAAAGATTTTCATTTGTACTCTTGTTCCATCTTCTTTAACTCTTAACCTCAAATTGCCCTGTTTGTTTTGCTTGTACTTTACCACCTCATTCCTTCTTTAGTCCTTTGCAGTTTTTTTCCTATTCCTTTTACCAAACTTGTATTATCAAGGTTACTTATTTTTTGATTTATTGATTTTAGAGGAAGAGGACGGGGGTAGTGGGGGAGAGAGAGAGAGAGAGAAACATCGATTTGTTGTTCCACTTATTTATGCATTCATTGGTTGATTCTTGTATGTGCCCTGACTGAGGATCGACTTCGTAACCTGGGCACATTGGAACGATGGTCTGACCAACTGAGCTACCCATCCAAGGTTTCAAGGTTACTTTTTAGTTTTTCTTCCCCCCAAAGATTATTTATTTATTTATTTATTTTTTAGAGAGTGGGGAAGGTAAGAGAGGGAAACATCAGTGTGTAAGAGGAACATTGATCAGTTGCCTCTTACATGTCCAGAGCTGGGGACCCAGCCCGCAACCAAGGCCTGTGTCCTCACCAGCAATTGCACAGGCGACCTTGGTTTGCAGGATGATGCTCAACCCACTGATCCACACCAGTCATGACATTCAAGATTACTTTTTATACTTGAGTCCAGTGGCATTTCTGTATTCAAGACTATTTGGTACTAATGATCTACCTCTCTTTTATTAACCCAAAAAGGTGATAAAAATTAATACTTGCTGTGGTTAAAAAGTGAAGTTATACTGAAATGTACAAAGCAGAAAATAAAAGATCCCATAATCTTATGCTCCAGAATTAATCATTGTTATGTATTAGTGTTATGTTTCCAGATATATTTCTATTTGCATATAAACATACCCCCACTTTTTCTTCTTTTAAAGACAAATGGGTTTATCTAATAGGTTTTTAAAAAATTAAACAGTAGATTGCTCATATCATTCCATGCTCATCACTGATATTTTTCTTGTTTTCCTCTCGCACTAGAATGGTAAGTGCCATGAAACCAGTGATCTTTAATTTCTTGCTCTGTTATATTCATTTACTTAGAACAGTGTCTCACACAAGTAGATTTATCAATGTATATTTGTTCAGTGAATGAAAACCATTCACTGAGCTTAGAATTCTATTTCTCCTGATCTGAAACAAACACAATCATATTACCCTACTCTGATGGTATGTGCATTGAACAGTAAGAGAATCTGATATGTGAATTGCTGTTGCAGTAAATTTGTCAGTGTGAGTGAGCCACGGTGGCCTGTGAAAATTGGGTAATGGGGTAAAATCTTTCTCAAGAGGTAACATTTAAGTTGAGTTCTGAATGACAAGGGGAGAAGGGTATTTCAAACAGAAGATACAGCTAGTACCAAGGACACAAAGCAGGAACTTAGTCATTTTTTGCTTCATAAGGTTGACTTCATCTCATTGGTTTTCATGGTTAACATACACAACTCATTGTATTATTCTGATAATCCTTCAAGCACACTTCCTAAGTAAATCGCAGTGCTTGGAACTGCACTAATAAGCAGCAATCACTGCCTGCATATGGCTATTAAAATTAAATGGAACTTAAAATTCAGTTCCTCAGTTTCACTAGTCATTGTTTGAGTGGCTGATGGCTGCTATATTGGACCACACAAATGTAAAACATCTCCAATGTTTAGAAAGTTCTGTTGTACAGCAGTGGTTTGGAAAGTCACTAGAATATGAACTACTTGAGAGACTTTATACTTTGTTCATTGCTATACTCCTAGTGTCTGACAAGTAAAAAGGCTGAATAAATATTTGTAAATGATAAGTAAATGGATGGAAGAATGGAAGGTCAGCACATTTGTTTCTAGATGAAATGTGCCTAAACTCTTGAGATGAAAAAGAGCTTGTTGTGGGGTTTTTTGTTTTTTTTTTTTGGTCTAATGTCTAATTTTTGTGTGTGTGCAATGGATAACTCTTTTTAATTAAAGTATAGTTGACATACAATATTATATTAGCTTCAGGTCTATAACATAGTGAGATTTTGCAGAGTGATCAGCACAAAAAGTCTGCTATCCATCTGTCACCACACAAAGTTACTGTGATATTACTGACTGTGTTCCCTGTGCTGTACTTCACATCCCCGTGCCTTATTTATGTTTCAGTTACAAGTTTGTATCTCTTAATCCCCTTCACCTTCTTGCCCACACTCCCAGGGTCACCCAACCCTCTAGTAACTATCAGTTTTTCTGTGTCTATTATTCTGTTTGTTTTGTTCATTCATTTGTTTAGTTATTTAGGTTCCACGCGTAAGTGAACTGAAATAGTATTTGTCTTCCTCTGATTGATTTCACTTAGCATAATACTTTCTAGGTCTCTCCATGTTGTCACAAATGGCAAGATTTCAATCTTCATGGCTGTGTAATTCTCTCTCTCTCTCTCTCTCTCTATCTCTCTCTCTTTCTCTCTCTCTCTGTGTAGCAATATTTATGTATGTATCTCCACTTCTTCTTTGTCCATTCATCTGTTGATGAACACGTAGGTCGCTTCCATGTCTTGGCTATTGTAAAGAATACTTCAGTGAACGTAGGGGTGCATATATCTTTTTGAATTAGTATTTAGGTGTTTTCAGATATGTGCCAGAAGTGGAATTGCTGGGTCCTTCTTTGCCTTTTGTTATAGACTTTGATTTAAAGTCTATTTTGTTTCATGTAAGTATTGCTATCCCCGCTTTTTGTTTTTTTCTATTTTCATGAATTAACTTTTTTATCCCTTTCAGTCTGTGTGTCTTTCAATCTGAAGTCTCAAGTAGGCAGTGAATGTAAGGGTTTCTTTTTTATTTTATTTTATTCATTGAGTCATTTTTTCAATGGAACACATAGTTACATTTTAAGTAATTTTAGATAAATGTGTACTTATGGCCATTTTAATTATTTTTATATTAGATTTATAAGTGGCTGGTCTACTGTCTTTATTATCTGTTTGCCTTTACTAGTGAGATTTCTTTTTCATTCATATATATTCTTATTTCTAGTTTTGTCCTTTTCTTTTTGATTTAAAAAACCTTTAACATGTCTTACAGTGCTGGTTTAGTGGTGATGAACTCCTTTAGCTTTTGCTTCTCTGTGGACTCACTGGTGCACAGGTCAGGCCCTCAATGTGGTTGGCTGTTAGGCCCAGCCCTGCTATTGCAGATGTGGTGCTGTGTGCTGGTGCCTACTGAGGCTGCCCACTGGGTGTGGCAGGGCAGGAGCCTCTTCAGAGGGGTGCTAGCCTGGGTGGGTCCTCAGGAAAGTGCGAGGATGGGGTGAACAGTGTTGGAAAGGTTAATGGAGAGTGATAGAAATGCTCCTGCCGCTGTCAAACCAGCTAGGTTAAAGAAAGGGGGGAAATGGCACCCGCCAGCACCTATGACTCAAGAGAAAGTTCAGTACATCTCTGTTCCTCCAGCATGCACCCTAAAATTAGTCAGTGTATGTAGGTTCTCTTCAAACTGCTACCTCTGTGCCAGGATTCAAAAATAGTGCAACCTGGGTTTCTACAACTCTTTGGCTCTCTCAAACCTAAGCCCCACTGGTGTTCAAAGCCAGATGTTATGGGAGTTCCTCTTACTGGTGCAGGTCCCCCAGGCTAGGGCTTGGACCCCACGGTCTTTGGGGACAACCTCTGCAGTTTTGTGATATCTCTCCCACTTTGTGAGTTACCACATGGGGAGTGGGGGGACAGGGTAGGTCCTGACTGGACTTAGTCTCTACACCTGCTACCCTGAAAGTTTCAGTGTGGCTTTTTCTTTATGTCCCTACTAGTAGAAAATCTGTTCTGCTAATCTTCAGGTCGTTATCAGAGATAGCTGTTCTATATGTAGTTGTAGTTGTGCTGTTAATGAGAGGCTGTGAGCTCAGGATATTCATAATCTGCCATTTGAACTTGAATTAGGAGCCTTGCTCTTTGATGCTGATTTGGCTTGTCCATTGAAAAGTCAATTCTTGTGGTTGGGTGCACTGCCCCCACGAAATATATGTGCTCATTGTGTTTGGAGAACAGAAAGGAGACTGGCTAGAACAGAAAGAAGAGTGATGATTTGAGACTAGGCAACTTGAACACTATAGGCAATGTTAAACCTTGTAAGTTTTATTTTAGTGCAGTGGGAAGTGATAGAAAGGTTTGCAGCACAGCAATAATATGATCTGATTTAGATGTCTTTTTTGAGCTATTTCATTTTACTAGCTTTGTGAGGTTTTTATTAATAAGGTAGTAGGTATGACAGTTTTTAAACTTGGGTATTTGAGTAAGTAGACTGTCTACTTGAAATCCATATTACTTACTTAATTTATACTGTTAGCACTAGCGTCCTTGTTTTTATGTTTATTTTAACAATTGTCTACTTATAAGCAGGAACTTATAGGCAAGAACTTGTTTTTGTTTTTGTTTTTTTCCAGTGAAGGTGGTGTTTTTAAGGCTCATCTCACTTTCCCAAAAGATTATCCCCTCCGGCCTCCCAAAATGAAATTCATTACAGAAATCTGGCACCCAAATGGTAAGTTATCTAGTTTTACTTTTACATTTACAAATGTGATGGTCTATCACTGAAGTTTTCAAGGTCATTAAGAAAGATGTCGTTCTCAATGAAATTGCTTTGGAATTTTTACACTAAGTTCATTGTTTTTCTTATGTGCATGGCTGTGCATTAGTTTCTTTAGATGAGAAGGAGTAACAGATCATGTGAAAAAATAGCTTTGTATTTATTTACTTAGTTTTCAGTTCTTTAAGTCTCATGATGTGGCTTATGATGTTCCAAACTACAGGCAAGTTTGGTGGGTTATAAGAGATTCAGCATCAGTAGAACTCTTATAATTGAAGGCATTTTTTAAATTAATTTATTTTTAGAGAAAGGGGAAGTGGGGATCAAGCAAGGGAGAGGAACATCAACTTGCATCAGAAACATTAATCAGCTGCCTCTTGCAGGCCCCCAACTGGGGACCTGGCCGGCAACCCAGATGTGTGCCCTGACCGGGAATTGAACTGGCAACCTTTCAGTTTGCAGGCTAGTACTCAATCCACAGAGGCACACCAGTGAGGGTGAGGGCATAATTTCAAGGCATTAGGTGACTCTTTGGCTATTACAAAGAGCACAGAAGTAATTAAACCTGGATTATTTTATTATATTTTTTCTTCTTAGCTCTTGGACCTTTTTATCTATATTCTTGGCTATAAAAAAGGGAATGTCGTACCTTCCTCATAAAGTGACAGAGTGTCAGATGAAGTAAAATACTGTATGCTTTAATCTGTGGAAAACATCTAGTACTGCTGTTCATGAAATAGAGACATTGGTTGTTTTACCTAAGGACGTGCTACCATTTAAAGTCTACTTTATGAGCCAAAGGTTGAGCTAGATAAGCCATGTTTATTATACAGTCTCCTTGAACTTGTGGCCTTGTTTTGTATGAGCTTACAAGGATTTCTTTTCTAAGTATTTTGACTGTCAGTATTTTGTAATCACTTGTCTTTCTATTTTTTTAAAGATTTTATTTATTTATTTATTTATTTATTTTAGAGAGGGAGAGAGAAACATTGATTGGTTGCCTGTCACATGTCCCTCCTTCTGAGGACCAAGCCCACAGCCCAGGCATGTGCCCTGACTGAGAATCAAACCTGTGACCTTTTGCTTTGTGGGAAATGCCTAACCATCTGAGCCACATCAGTCAGGGCTCAGCTCTCTTTTTATACTATTTCATAACCTGCATTTTGTTTCTTAAAGTTAGGTTCTTCTGGTTGCGAGGAAGAAAACCTTTATTAGTTTAAACAAAAATCAGTAAGAGAGTAATGGATTATTGAATAAATTAAGGCATTATTGCATGGATAGGGAGTATGTATTACAACCCAAAGGCTTGAAAAACAGATGGGTCTTGTGAAAGACTAGAACTGGCAAATGGAAAACTACTGGGAACTGAGGGAACCCACCCTATTTCATTGCATTTAAGATAGCAGTGATTACAAAAGGCACAGTTATTTTTGTTAGGAAGGAATAAAAACATCTCTCTAACAATTTAAGTAAGAAGGGAGAAAAACATCCTTTTACAATTTATTTGTGGGAGAATCCATTAACAATAGTCCTACATGAAGTATGGATGCACGAATTAAAGACATTTCACCTCTTGTTTCTTTGAAATTTCTTTTTTCCTAGCCTTTTGATAGTTTCTCCTGCTTCATTTGAATTACTTGATGTATAATAGGCAGTCTCTTTACACCTATTTTAAAAGAAGACATGATCCCTGGCTGGTGTGGCTCAGTGGATTAAGCACCAGCCTGCAAACCAAAAGGTTGCCAGTTCCATTCCCAGTCAGGGCACCTGGGTTGCAGGCCAGGTCCCCAGTTGGGGGTGTGTAGGAGGTAGCCAATTGATATGTTTCTTGCACATGGATGTTTCTCTCCCTCTCTTTCCCCCTTCCTTCCCCTGTCTAAAAGTAAATAAATAAAAATCTTCAAAAGAAGATGTGACAGAGCTGCTGACCTTTGCTGCACCAGACTAGCTGTGTAATTCGGGACAGAGCCTCTTTGAGCCTTAGTTTCTCTGTCTGTGAGAATTAACTGACAGCACATATGTACACAGTACCTGACACTTCTTTTCTGTTAAGAGGCTAGCAGTGGCCTAGGTAGTTTAAGAGGGTAACTGATAAAATGAGGTAGGTGGGTTTTTTAAGATTGAAGAGACCTTTTTGTTTTTGTAGGCCATAAAGGAGAACATATGAGAGAGTGAAATAATTAAGACTTGACTTGAGAGAGGGGATCCTTTGTGAAGAAAAGATAACTGAGGAGGAGATGGGGCAGTGATGGCAAGTCTCGGAAGAGTTAGACTAGGATAAGAGTGAAAAACCATTTTGAAATAAGAATGAGAGGAAAAATGGGCATGTGACTATTTGCTAGGGACTAGAGATATAAAGATGATTAATGAGTTATGGTCTCTTTCTATAAGAATATTATAGTCTCTATAAAGCAAAGGTGGACATGTGAACTTAACAGTGAAATGGAGAGATTACAGTGATGGTAGTTATGAGGTATTGGTAGCATAGAAGAGAAAGTTAGAGAATAGGGTTCTTGAACAGAAATTTGAATATGTAAATGCCTGCCTTGAACTTTGTTCTTTAGGCTGTGGGAACTCATTAAAGTTTTATAGGTTTATCGTGACTGTATTTTCTTCTAGAAAGATTATACTCATGGAGGAAAGTTGGAAGGGGAAGGCCGACTGATAGCCAGGAGGTTGATGAGGATTTTTTCAGTGGTTCCAGTAAGAGACAAAGTTTGAACTAAGAGCAGTGGCAGGGAGGAAAATTTAGTTATTCTTACTTGTTGACTACCAGATATGGGTGGTAATGGAGAAGTAAGAATTTAGAATAGATGGACCATTTACAAAACAATTGTAGAATTAAAATCACAGTGAAATAACACATTATCCCACTGCAGTGGGAAAAAAGACAGGTAATAAACAAGTGTTGGGCCCTGGCTGGTGTGGCTCAGAGGATTGAGTGCTGGCCTGCGAACCAAAGGGTTGCTGGTTCAATTCCGCACATGCCTAGGTTGCAGGCCAGATCCACAGCAGGGGGTGCAGGAGAGGCAGCCACACATTGAGGTTTCTCTCCATCTGTTTCTCCCTCCCTTCTCCCTTCTAAAAATAAATTTAAAAAAAAGAAGAAACTTTTTTGAAAGAAATATTTTTTAAAAAAAGCAAGTGTTGATGGGAGCATAGAGAAATTACAGCTTTCATACACTACTGGCAACAATGTGAAATGGTGCAGCCACTTTGGAAAACAGTCTGGCACTTCCTCAAGAGGTTAAACATAGTTACCTTATAATCCAGCAGTTCCATTCCTAGATAACCAAGAAACTTGAATATGCCCACAAAATTCTTGTATGTGAATGTTCATAGCAGCATTAGACATAGCCAGAGAAGTAGAAACAACCCAAATGATTATCAGTTTTATGAGTAGAAAGACAAAATGTAATGTCCATATAATGGTATGAGATATTGACACATGCTACAATGTGGACGACATTGTTAAGCTTATGTTAAGTGAACAAAGCCAGTTACAAAAGATCACATAGTGTGTAATTCTGTTTATGTGAAATGTTTAGTATAGGCAAGTCCATAGAGGTAGAAAGTACATTAGTGGTTGCCTAGGGCCTGAGGAGAGGGGGAAGGTTGGGGAAACATGGGGAGTGATTGCTAATGTGTATAGAGTTTCTTTCTGGGGTGATGAATATGTTCTAAAATTGATTGTGGTGATGGTTGTACAATTTTGTAAACATACTATGAACTATTAAATTCTGCACTTAAAATAACATGGATTATATCGCAATAAGACTGTGATAAAAATTACTCTAGGGTAAAGATTAGCTTTGTGTAGTTTAAATGCATTCAGTTTTTGATTTGTTGTCTTGAGATACACTCGTTATATATCCAGTTAGATAATTAGGTACTAGTCCAAGCAGTGAGCTCAGGGCCTTGGACATTATTGGCATCAACATGACAGGTAATGTGTATAGCAAAGTGTTGTGTTAATTACATTTCATTAAAGCCAGGGGTGGGTGAGGAAGATGGGTAATGTTGTGATAGAACAAATGAGTTAATTTACCCAGGGAAGAGATGATTATTATGGGAGATAAGGACAACATCAAAAGTCAGACCAAGGAAAAGGAAAACTAGAAAGTAAGTGAGAGAACAGCTCAGGAACTGAGGAAAAGAAGTGTATCACAGAAACTAGGGGAGGAAAATGTGTCCAGGAAGGTGTCCTCAACAGTGCCAGTTATTTTGGCCCAGAAGGGTTGACTTTAGAAGTACTCAGGAGAATATGTTCTCAGACTACTTTGTGAGAATAGTCATAGCATCCTGATAGGGGGCACAAGCCAGTTTCCAATAAGGAAAAGAGAGTACCCAAATAGTAAATAAATAGAGAAGATGAGAGTAAATTGGACTTTCATTAATTTTAGATGCACAACTTTAAGAAATAGATTGCTTGAAGGGTTTGTATGGTTCAGGTTGTATGGTTCAGGTTCAGTTAAGTTTTAAGATGGAAGAAGAGATATGTTTTCTGTTCAGTAATTGATGCCCAGATTATTAGCTAGCTGTTTATGGGGAAGTTGATTTAGAAATTTTCTTCACACCAAACAGCAAAGTGAGCTAAAACTCTAAATGGAATAAAAAGTTTCAGGTGATTAAAAAAATAGGAGTGACTCTTCTGGCCAAGATGGAGGCATAGGTAGCCACACTGTGCCTCCTCGCACAACCAAGATAGGGACAACAACAATATAAAAACAAAATAACAACCAGAACTGACAGAAAATTGAAGTGTATGGAAGTCAAACACCCAAGGACTTAAAAATAGACACGTTCATCCAGATCGGTAGGAGGGGCCAAGTGGGGCTGGGCGAGGGACGCGGATCAGAGAGCTGAGCAACCAGGGCGGCTCGCCAGTCTGCAGCAGGCAGACTCTGGGCACACAAGCAGCGGTAGCTGGTGGGTCCTGGCCAGGGGGTGGCAAGGGGGTGGCAACCGGCAGACCCAGTGGGGTGGCCATTGTGAAGCAAGGCACTGCGCGCAACTCAGGGTCTCAGCGCCGGGAAATAGAGCTTTGGGTCACTGACTGAGGAGGAAGGTCCCACGGGGTGCACAGGCTCACCCACACCAGAATTGGTGCCAGAGGGGCCCAGTTAGCTTGCGGAAAGCGGCAGAAGGGTCTGAGGGCCTACACAGAGTGGAGCAAGCACCATTGTTCCTTCTCAGACCCCGCCCCCACATACAGCCTCACAACCTAGCGACTGGGGTGCCCAGCGCTGGTGGACACCTAAGGCCCCGCCCCTCACTACAGGAGCTTGACAAGACCAAAACAAAAAAAAAAACAGCCAGCAAAAAGATGGCTCAAACAGAAGAAGAATTGAAAGCCCCAGAACCCATCCTTTTAAGCAACCAAGAGATAGCCAACCTATCAGATGCACAGTTCAAA